>CM076577.1:338248455-338391049 GCA_034641835.2 Pinus albicaulis | reverse complement strand
GAAATTTAGGGTTTTTTGTCAGAGACAATTTTTTTTTGGGCAAGATGGCCACATCAAATTTTCAGCCACAAATTCCATCTTTCAATGGGAAAGATTACGATATGTGGGCCATTAAGATGGAGACCATGCTAAAAGCGCATGATGTCTGGGATCATGTCAAGTATGGGTTTGCAGAACCTCAAGATGAGGCAGAAGAACGAGCCCTCAGTAATGCAGAGAGGGACCAGTGGAAGAAAGATAAGCGGAAGAATGCGCAAGCATTGCTTCTAATCCAGCAGGGAGTAGATCGAGCCGTGTTCCAGAAGATCATGATAACCTCGTCAGCAAAGGAGGCATGGGACACCCTGGCGACAAGCTATCAAGGTATGGCTAAAGTTAACATTGTTAAATTGCAGAATACCAGGAGAGACTTTGAAAGTCTGCAGATGAAGGAGACAGAGGACATTGATTCCTTCATGAATAGGGTCATGTCTATCGTCAATCAGTTAAAAATATATGGCGAAGATGTTCAAGATCGAACAGTGATCGAGAAGGTTCTTCGATCCCTGTCTACCAAATTTGATGTTGTGGTAGCAGCCATAGAAGAAGCAAAGGACTTGGAAAAACTCACAATTGATGAGTTGATGGGATCCCTTCTATCGCATGAGGCAAGGATAGACAGAAATAAGGATTCCACTTTAGAAACAGCCTTCCAAAGTCAAGTCTATATTTCAAGAGGTCGAGGAAGAAGTCGATCAAGAGGCAGAGGACGAGGCAACAACTATGGCGGTCACAGAGATGGCCGAGATGATCATGAGCATCAACGTGGAAGCAGCAGCAGCAGAAGCTTTCATAACAATCAAAGGTCTGACAAATCAAAGGTAAAGTGCTATTACTGCAATAGATTTGGTCATTATGCTCGTGATTGTAGGAAGAAGATTGCAGATCAAGGCAATCAGAGAGCTAATGTCAGTACAGAAAATACTGACTCTATGTTTCTCGCATGAAACACCATGCATGCACCATCTGATAAGGTCTGGCTATTAGACAGTGGTTGCAGTAACCACATGACAGACAACAAAGATTTGGTTGCTAATTTGGATGTCACAGTGCAGATAGAGGTCAAGTTGGGTACTGACAAGACTGTGGTTGTAGATGGCAAAGGAGTGGTCAACATTGTGACCAAGCAGGGGGAGCCAAAGACCATATCAGAGGTATACTATGTCCCTGGGCTCAAACACAATTTGATTAGTGTTGGCCAACTGATGCAGAAAGGATACAAAGTTATCTTTCAGGGGCAACAATGTGTTATTTATGACAAATCCCCAAGCAAGCAGTTGATTGCAAAGGTGGAGATGACGAGGAACAGACTCTTTCCTCTCATTATGAACTACAATGATCAGGTTAGTTCTTTTACAACTGCATGTTCTGATGCATACTGGTTATGGCACTTTCGGTTTGGACACTTGCATTTTTCCGGTTTAAAATTATTGCAGCAGAAACAGATGGTGAGAGGTCTAACTCCCATCAAAGAACCTGCTAGCACGTGTGAGTGTTGCATCTTAGGCAAGCAACACCGTGAAAGTTTCCCGAAAGGAGTTTCTTACAGAGCAAAGAAACCACTTGAATTGGTGCATACCGACTTGTGTGGACCTATGAGGACACAATCGATTGGTGGAAGTTGTTACTTCCTCACCTTTATTGATGATTACAGTAGGAAGACTTGGGTTTACTTTTTGAAGCAAAAGTCTGAAACTTTTGCGAAATTCAAAGAGTTCAAAGCTTTGGTGGAGAACCAAAGTGATCGACAGATCAAGGTATTGAGATCTGATCGTGGTGGCGAATATGATTCGAAGGCATTCCATGAGTACTGCAAACAACATGGAATCAGAAGACAATTTACGACCAGATACACACCACAGCAGAATGGTGTAGCAGAGAGGAAGAATCGAACAATCATGAACATGACAAGGAGCATGTTGAAAGGAAGACACTTGTCTAATGAGTATTGGGCAGAAGCAGTTGCATGTGATGTTTATGTGATAAACATATCTCCTACAAAGAGCGTGATGAACAGAGTTCCAGAAGCAGCATGGTCAGGTATGTCTTGCAGTGTATCTCATTTCAGAGTTTTTGGATGTGTAGCCTATGCACATGTGCCTAAGCAGATAAGAGGCAAATTAGATGATCAAAGTGAAAAATGTATATTTACTGGTTATAGTGAGCAGTCAAAAGCTTACAAGCTGTATAACCCTGTCACAAAGAAGACAATCATTAGCAGAGATGTTGTGTTCAAAGAACAAGAGTCATGGAATGGGACTATAGACACACTAACCGATGCTCAAACACCATTGATGGAGGATGATCTTGTAGAAGAAGAAGAGCAGCAAGAACCAAAAGAGCAGACACCAAACAGAGTCACACCAGCAAGGACTCCAAGATTTTCAGAGAAACAGGGATCTTCAAGCAGATCCACAGATCAGAATTCTCCAAGCAGCGAATCAGGTAAGAAAAAGATGAGAAGTTTGCAGGATATTTATGATGATTTGGATGTTAGTTCCAATTTTGCATTGTTAGCATTCCAACCTTCTTCGTTTGAAGAAGCAATCCGAGATGACAATTGGGTGCAAGCCATGGATGAAGAGATGAATTCCATTGAAAAGAATGATACATGGGATTTGGTTGATTTACCAAAAGATAAAAATCTCATTGGTGTGAAGTGGGTATACAAGACCAAAGTGAACGAAAAAGGTGAGATTGACAGATTTAAAGCAAGACTTGTAGCGAAAGGATTCTCGCAGCAACCGGGAATAGACTTTGGAGAAACTTTTTCTCCGGTAGCCAGATTGGATACTGTAAGAGCAGTTCTAGCGACAGCAGCTCAGAACAAGTGGAAAGTGTATCAGATGGATGTCAAATCAGCGTTCTTGAATGGAATTCTAGAAGAAGAAATTTATGTGCAGCAGCCTCCAGGTTATGAAGTTGAAGGAAAAGAAGATAAAGTTTACAGATTGAAGAAAGCGCTCTATGGACTGAAGCAAGCACCTAGAGCATGGTATAGTAGAATCGACAGTTATATGATCAAGAATGGATTTTGCAGAAGCAGCATTGAGCCTACCTTATACAAAAAGGTAAATGAGCATGGACAGATTTTGATAGTTTGCTTATATGTTGATGATATGATCTTTACAGGTGATCTTGAAATAGATGAATTTAAAGCAGCCATGATGAAAGAATTTGAGATGACAGATCTGGGTCTCATGAAATATTTTCTTGGTATTGAAGTTGAGCAATCTGAAAAAGGCATTTTTATTTGTCAAAATAAGTATGCAACAGATTTGCTGAAAAGATTCAGGATGGATAATTCCAAACCTGTACCTACACCAGTTGCAACAGGTACAAAGTTGAGTAAGGATGATGAAGGGACAGATGTCAATCCAACTCTATTCAAAATATTGGTTGGCAGCCTCATGTATCTCACAGCTACAAGACCAGATATTATGCAGGGAGTGAGTCTGATTTCCAGATTCATGGAGACTCCAAAAGACACACATTGGAGTGTTGGAAAAATAATTCTGAGATACATAGCAGGAACCAGAGATTATGGCATAATGTATGCAAGTACAGAACAGAAAGAGTTGATTGGATATACAGATAGTGATTTTGCAGGAAGTTTGGATGATCGGAAGAGCACATCCGGTTATGTTTTCCATCTCGGTTCAGGAGTGATAGCATGGGCATCTAAAAAGCAGCCTATTGTGACATTATCATCAGCAGAAGCAGAATATGTAGCAGCAACTTCAGCAGCATGTCAAGCAGTATGGTTAAGAAGAGTATTGGATGGACTCAAGCAGAAACAACAAGGATCAACAGCGATATACTGTGACAACACATCAGCAATAGCATTATCCAAGAATAGTGTGTTTCATCAAAAGAGCAAGCATATTGATACTCGATATCATTTTATTCGAGAATTAGTGAACAATGGAGAAGTTCACTTGAAGCCTTGTAGAACGAATGATCAAATGGCTGATATATTTACAAAGCCATTAGCAGTAGATTTGTTTCAGTTTCACAAAAGAAACTTGGGAGTTGTAAGCCTAGCTGAGACATAGACCAGCAGGCATGTTTGAGTTGTCATAAGTTATGTTTTAGTTCAGAGGTCGTAATTAAGGGGGAGTGTTAAAATATATAATTACTTCCTCATGCAGTTAAGTGGAGTTAGTTAGTTGAGTTCAGTTTCAGTTATATTTGGCGAGCGAGTTAGCGAGTTGATTAAGTCCAGTTTTGTGTGAGAGTATTTGCATGTCAATTAGATTAAATACCCGTCATGGGTTCAGTGTTTTTAAGAGAGTAAGAGAGTTTTATGATTCAGAAGTTTATGATTAATAGAAGAGCATGTTGAATAAGATTGTTTAAATATAATCGACATGCACTTACCATCGATATAAAATATTCCATGTAGGAAAGCTTAGGAATGGCATGAAGGCCCTTCCGAATAAATAGGAATGGAGCCCAACCAAAATGGAAATCATCACGTGTTTTTCCTCCTCTTTCATTGCACCAAAGGCTGGACTCGCCTTGAGGGATCACTGCGGCAACCTCCAGTGACAACATATCAATGAAAGGCACCCTCAACGTATCTCTCAGGCAGGGGCCGATATACATTCACTCTTGTGGGAAGAGGCTGGCAATGGATTCAATAAGATTGAGGATTTTATTGGATAGAGGAGGCCTCCACTCATATGGATCATGATGTGATGGGAATTTCAGTTTTTGGGATTTAGTTTCCATACAAAAATAGTTTGGAGTTTCAAATTGAGCTTGTAATGGATGTAACAAAGTTATCTATAGTATTTATATCTGCGGATTCATGTTTGGAAGCGAGAATGGGATAGTTTTTCAAGTATAAATAAAATCATAATATGTACCATAATGGTAAAGTCATGCTCTTAAATATGAACTGAAAGCTGGGAATTGCCTCACCAAGTTTTGAATATATCGAGACAAGTACAACTGCTTCTGGAAGATAGATATTTCCTACCACAACGAGAATAGATGCCTCCACGTTGTTTTACTTGCGACCACTAGAATTCATAAAAATATGAACCTTAACATATGTTATTTGACTTAAACATCTCCTCTTTCTCCTTTAATATGATAAATGGCATCCCACACTCATCAAATTCCAATGCCATCCGTGCAAGTAGTAACATAATATAGCACATAGATTCACCCCTAAACATATTGGTTTGGCTGCAAAATAATCAGTTAATTTTCTACCAGAGAGACCTCACGTTGAGGTGCATGTACTCCTGTGTGTGTGGAAGACCAAATGTGGGGTTGAATCGAATTGAATTTAAAAGTGAAACATACCTTCGCGCCATTAATGTAATGGAGATTTGACAGTGCCATTTGATATTGGGTATGCTAGTCGTAAAACCATAATGGACATTCGATATTGGGTTTTCTAGTCGTAAAACCATAATTCACAACCTCTCGGATGTAATTTTCCTGCCCTATGATAATTTATTATAAAGAAAAATTTAAGTTTAAATTTTTAAGTGTTAAAATTTTCCAATGTGAAAAAAATAGATATAATATTTTATTTTCACTGATTTCAGTTGTATTTGAGAAACAAATAGGATTTTACATGTTTTTGTTTATGGTTTTGGTTTTGATATTATGTGGTATTTATTATAATAATAATACTAATAATATAATTTTAAGGTTATGTTTTTATGTAATTATCTTTTTATTAAAGTTTATGGAGGAAAAATGTGACATGTTGGAAGGAAATAAGTGTTTTTAACTTGGCTATATTGAAAACATTTAGGTATTCTTGCATATTAGGTGGGTGAAAATAAAATAATGTATATAGTAAATGGATTTAATAGTTAAAAACAAGTCTTAGTTTCTTGAAATTCATACGTAAAATTTGGAAGGAGTAGGATACATATCCTTCTTTAGGTTAACTATATTCAAATTGTTGCGCAAATGGGGTTGTAATATCCTATGTTTTCATCTTTAGAAAATCGAGGTCTCTTATGGTGATTCACATAGTTTAGGTTGTTATAAGAAAAGTAGGTGCTTTTCCTTAAGATGTGAACATTTCATTTTAAGTAGTTCGATAATTTGGTTTAAATGAGGTATTAAAAGAGGGAATGAACATTCATATTCAGGATACTAGTGTTATGTTTTGCTTCAGGTACAATTGCACGTCTAAGAATACTCTAACAAGGGTTGAAGAGTTTGAATAGTCAAAGATGTTAGAGGGTTGTAATCTCAATTATATGTTTAGACAAGTAATTTAAGCACAATGAGAAGTTTTGAATCAAAGTTAAGACATTTGACAAGTTTTGACGAAGGGAACTTGGTAGTGGTACCAAGTGAACATTCCTTGGTCAAATTTCATACCTTCTCCTTAGCAATACCACTTTGAAAGATGAAGAAAAAATGTGAAATATGTGTTAAACACCCTAAATAATTTGGCAAGGTTTTTGCAACATATATAGGTGGTCATTTCATGTTGCAAAAGGAGGTGTTGGACCTCTACGATTTTCGATAATCTGTCAACCTTTCAATTTAATTCCCTGTGAATGTGATCAAATGAGATAACCCTGAATATTCTAATAATCTCCATAATTCTAATCATCCTTTGATCTAATAATGAAGTGTATATGTAAGTATAACCTTTCATCCAATCTATAATAGCCTTTTAATCCCCTGTCACTTGTAATTTTAGATTTTTGAAGTGACACAAATAAAATTACTAACATACACAACTAATTCATATTATTGTAGTTCTTGTTAGGTAGTAATATTTTTGTTCCTATGGTAAATTAGTCATTCATCTTAGTCGTTTTTAGTAGTATTACTTATTATCTAGTCATATATTTCAACTTGGGACTAAATTAGTCATTTATGTTAGTTGTGTTTAGTTTATTCTCTTAATATTGCTAATTTTTTGTAGTTTTTCACTTGTAAAAGTTGTGGCTACTGACGTTTTTAGTCACCTTATCACCAATTTCACCATTTTGTAGTAGTGTACCATAGAACTTAGAGCGGGTGATTTGGGAAAAGTAGAACTTCTCCCTTTTGCTATGGGAACAAAAGAACTTCTCCCTTGTGCTATGGGAATGAGAGAACTACCACCTTCTGCTATGGAAACAAGAGAATTTATCCACTATACTATAAAAAAGGAAGGATTGTCCCCCTATGCTATAGGAATGGGAGGATTTCCAATCAGTTCATTGGAACCTAAAGAAACAAGAAGAACCTGAGTGCTATGAAATTCACCAACTATAGGGAAATGTACAATCAAATCATGGTGCAATCGATTCACCCATTTTCTCAACCAATGATTTTTCAAGAATGGACTCATGGCATTCACCTTTAGAGAGAGTGGGATTTGTTTGGTTCGTATTTTGATCAATCACTTCATCAACTAGTGGAGGATTGGGAGAAATCTTCTAATAACCATATGAAAGATGAGGCTCAAAAGGAGTAAGGTTTTCCAAAGATTCATAGGCTTCATCCATATAAGTAAAAATGTTAATATGATGACTCCCTTCACATAACATACATGGAAACTTAACTTGACCCTTTTTCCCATGGACCTTACTATCACTAGTTGATAGTTTGTCATCAGCATGATTTCTAGATCTTGATGACTAGGACTAATATGAGTGTGTGGACCACACTTCTCATACCTTGGGAATACTAGGACAATCTCGAAGAAGGTGATCACCCTTACACAACATTCAAGTGAATTTAAATTTGTTGGGATGATTGGAAGGTTCCTCCATACTAGTTGCATGGGTAAAAATGATTGTTTGGTTGCCCCGTTTCTTATTTTTGTTCTTGTTAATATTCCTTTTCTTCTTCTTCCTATCCACCTGGTTACTAATGTTGAGGCTTTCACCAGATGTAGAGGAGGAAGAGGAAGAAGACCAAATACGCGAACAAGGAAAAGAGATAATGTTACGATCAATTTGAGGTTGAAGTTTTGGAAGTGGAGGAAAACATGGTTGAGAAGTAGTTTGGACATTCAAAACCAAGAAGGTTGAAAATAACTAAATTGGTAAACCAATGGTAAATCTCAGAAGGGACAATGTTTCCATATAAGGAGTACCAATATTTCCAAAAGAAGGGAAGTGACTAGGATTCCTGTCAGAGGGGTTTTTTTAACTCATGATGTCGAGAATTTTTTCCATTAGTCTCAGTATAGGATCTAGTAAGGATTTTTTCCATGGTGAGGATGTTTTTCCACGGTCAATTAATTTATTTTATAAATTAAACACACAAAATCATGCAAAAACATGGTAAGTAGGAAATTTATTTTTCCTAGTAACTACAAATTGCAATATGCCACCTTGGAGAATAAAGGATTTACGTACGGGCAAGAAATATCCCAAAATGTTGCGTTCTTTGTATCACAGTATAGAAGGAAACCGACTCAATTACCTATGTTGAGGATAGAAACCTAGGGTGGAATATGAAAATACACTCAAAAATATGTGGAAGATTAGTCCATGGAAGTGTTGTCTAATGCGTAACCATATGATGAGAGTGTTACCATATAATTTTCATGCGTGGAACACCATACAATATACTCGCAGGAACGTGGAGAATGATATAATACACTTATGTACGTCAAACAAGATATCACCCCCAGAATGCAAAACTGACATAAAAGGACAAATCCTACATTTGAAGATGTCAGAACATGTCTCTAGCCTAGACCTCTAAATGTTTTTGTTATTGTGAGAAATGCTCCTTAGATTAATTTAGTGAATTTTAGAGTTGATCTTAAATTATGTTTCAATCTCAAGGTTGAAAATGTGATGCCAGCTGAACACACCTATGATGCAACTAGTATGGCAAAAATAAAATAAAAAATATTTTCCTTTTAACAATGAAACACCTAACTAACTAGGGGAAGAAGAAATCAATAAATAATGCAACAAAGAAGTGATGAGACAATCGATCTCCTTAACTTCAATATTCCAATCAAAATCAAAGCCCTATATGCAATTCATGATACACAATATTTTTATTTTGGATTCCACTTAATTTTTAGATGAAAACTTAGATATTTTCCTAATAATTGATAAAAGAAACTATTCAGAATGATGATTGAAACATCAATTCCTTTAAGCAATCCAACAATCAAGGAATCAATTTTCTAATGACGTAATTGATAAGAACAAATAAAAATCTAAAAGAATACTGAAAACGAAAATTAGGGAAAACAAAGGCTTCTAAGAGACTAGGACACACTCAAAGACATAAGGAGGACCAACTGGACCAAATTTAATCAAAGAGAAAATCATAAAAGGGGTTTTTTTTGCACAAAACATGGATCAACGTAGGTGAAGATAGGTTATTAGTGCTCTGTAATGTAGGCGTAGAGAAGACTATAGAGCACTGAAACACTTTTTCTTGAGACTATGGGGAGCGCAAATCAAGGTAAAGGCAAAGTTCTGACACAAAAAATCAAATGAAGCTCAATGAAAGGTCTTCGTAGGGTCAATTCAAACTGAGTGAGAAAATGGAGGTTTATTTTAGAGGTGAAATAAGTATTAGGGACAAGGAAACCACTAATGGAAAGAAATATTCCCTCGTGGAGTCACCAATTTGTTAATTGGAATTTACAACAACAGACAAAAGTATATTCCCGAGACGTAATGAATTGGTCTAGAACAACATAAATCAAACAGTACAAAGTTTCCCTTAGAAAAATTGAAGAATGGAAAGAGTCTTACCTGGAATTTGTCGCAAGATTTTCTCTTCTCTTAGCTTGTAATCTCCATTCATAGCTTCGATTGTTGTAATTAGAAGTTTCACATACAATTACAATAAGTGAAACATCTATGACATCTATGTAGAATTATTCAATTACTCTATTAAATTGATAAAAAAAGCATTGAAACATATGAATGCAAACATAACATATGCAGGAAAACGATATACTCCTTGTATTAATATGAATATGAGAAAGTTTACAACCAAGAATAGTAGCTAATCTTGTAGATATTTCAATCAAGTTGACTTGTCGTTCCTTGCCACAAATCAAACTTCAGTGTCACCCTAATGCATGAAAATGAGGACTCTCTTAGATTCAAGGTAGCAACATGAGGGCATCATTAGCCTCCAAAATCCCACTCTAATGTTGTAGATGGTTCTAGATTTATAACAAATTTTGGTATTTTAGCAATTCTTATCCTTATTACCAATCTAGTATTCAGATCTACTCTTGATGGGAGGATGAGATCAAGGTGTAAGAGGTGAAATATTGAAGGTACGATCAGATAGGATTCAAAGTTCTTATCCAAGGTAAATGGTTGAAAAAACTCATGGAAGATTCTAGAAGAGGAAGTTTCGAGGTTATTTTTATTTTTCCCAAATTTCTAGAATCGGTGAACCCCGAACAAGGTACAACATGTTGCTGATCAATGCAAATGCACAATGGAGCGACCTACTACTAAACACAAATACCTAAAGGGACATGGTGTGTTTGGCCTTAAAAACACTGCTTTGAAGCAGTCATACTCAAAAACTCGGGGATTTGGACAAGTCATGCTTAGCAATGTGTTCAGGGATGATGAAAAGGTGTTCATGGATGTTGATTCATCCAATATGCTGGCCTATTTACTAGATGCGACAAAATTCCCTATAACAACAACATAAAAAATGATTTCCATGATTTTTTAGGATTGGTTACTAATTTGCACTAGTCAAATTTGTCTTTTAATTTTGACTATTTTGGATTGAGTGTTTTCCTTATATTTTAATATATTTTTAATAACAACACTTCTGAATGTTTTATGAAAAAATTATGAAATATTTTTATACGTAAACCTTAAAGATTTATGTATTGGAATGACACATGGAAAGAGAGGATTATTCAAAATCCCAAAAAGTCAGGAAACATATTTTCGTGAAGGTGTCAAGACTCAAAGTTTTACTGAATTATATGATTATAAATAAATAGAGAGTTTGTAGAAGACAGGGGAGAGGGGGTAGGTACAACCAAAGAAGAAAGAATTCATATTATTCCTTCTCAAATCATGGTTCCAAGAGTGTTTAAAATTGTTATTTTAAGACTCTGGCTTTATAATCAATGTTTGAAGACTAATCGAGAATTGATTTTTATTCAATTTCGTGATATGAGTATGGTATAATGTTTTAATACATTGATAGTATTTTACTTATTTTTTAATTTATATCGACACTTGCTGAATGTTGAAATATTGTTATGTCATTTTTTTTTAATTGGTAAAGTATATTGTATTGTCCAATTATTTTAATGAACTTAAATTTATCTTAGTTTATTTTTAACAAAATTGACCTTGGTTTCTAATATTCATAAATATAGTTTATCAATCTTGATCCAGTTGTCGAGCTATATTTGTTTAATTTCATTTAGATTAATTTTATTATATGCCAATAAGCATTCAAAAACATAAAAACTATAATCATTTCTTTAAAAGCTCGTTAAAGCAGAGGCTAGAAATTGATTTAAGTGGATGACTCGACCCACATTCCAGTGCGATTCCAGTTATGGTTATCAGTAATTTAAATATTTATAGTATTTACTTTAAGTGCTTCATTTTGGTGATTTCCCCATGCCCTTCTATTAATATTATTCAAACGGGTCTATTCACAGGTAACAGTCTGTATATTTGTTTATATTTACATGTAAGTATTTATAATGATTAAATTAGATTAGATCTATTTTTAACTAGTTTTATGTATATATTTTGAACTTAGAATAATATAGGGAACCAAGCCTCTCCCAATACAAAAGGAATTATTTTTCCTGTCAGCACGTTGCTGCAACATTTTTTCCTTCATAAAGAATGATCATGCATTTTCATTCGAAAAGAAGAAAACACCCATGGTTCTAATATGGAAGGTAGAGTGTATCCCATAGCTTTCTCTTTTTGGAAGGTTTTCACATGCAGAGTAAACTATGATTCAAAAACTCAAGAAATAATTAAATCAGTTTGTGTTCACTTGTGTTATGATGGTAGATCAGGAAACCTACTAGAGGAGGTTGGAAGAATCTCAAAAAATGATAACCATGTATTATGTATTTGTGATGCTTATTAATGTTTTACTGTCTATCTTTGTTTGCACATTATGCGAAATTCTTTGTAATCAAAATTCATTATAGTTAGACAGATACGAAGCTTTTGAAATTACCAAGAGGCATGATGCAATATCTGCAAGAAAATGATCAAAGTTTTTCGTATATAGCTCATGGATTATGAGAGATTTGGATGGCATGATATGGAAAGTTCGGTCTGAAATTTCCAAAATGGTGTCTCCTTTGTTGTCTGCTAAACCGAAGCTTGGTGAGGAACTTGACGTTGGGGTCAGGCTGGAAATGAAAAATAATGTCGTTGTTGTTTAGGCACATGAATCACGGGGTACCTTTTCTTCTCTATGAATATTAAACCCCGATCAAACCTCAAAAAATAGTCGAAGTTGTTATAGGGAATCTTTTAACCAGTTTACATATTATAGAAATTGCAATGAAGGTGCGATTACATTTGACAGAAATTTGAGATGCCAATGAAGTAATTGAATTAATCAAGCATAATGATCATAGCATTCAAACATTTTTGGGTTACATCAAAATTGGAACACCCCCATTGCAGAAACATACGATAGAATTGGTATTCATCTTATTAAAAATGGATGTAACTATGATATATTTTGTAATGAATGGTAGTAATTGTTTGAAGGCACTTCTATAAGTAATAAAAAATGGTTTAGTTGAGGAAAATGCTCAAGATTTTGTAGTAGGAATTCTTTCGATCTTCTAATGGTAATCTAAACAAGCTTATGACTATTGAAGTGTGATTCGCGTGTTTGTAGTTAATGGTTTCTGGGAAGATCTAGAAGGACAAGCATTTTCCCTAGGGACTTTATTAAGGTTTACTAACTCAAGTGGGGTCCAATGCAAATATTTGAGCTACTCTTTTTTAGTTTCTTGTTTGAGGTCAAACCGGTCATGGAGGGAAAAGTTGTGAATTCTTATTTAGAGACTCCTGCTCATATTGCTCGTCACATAAGGTGGAGATCCTTGTTGTATGTAGTGCGAAAGTGGCTTGGAGTTACTTAGCGTTATTAAAAAACAGGGTTATAATTCTTGCGCACATGATAGAGAAATCGACAATTTATATTGTTACATGCTCAAATAAACGGTTTTCTAGAAAGAAAAAAGTGCCCAAGAGATAAGCAAAGCAGAACCCCAAGAATTAGTTTACTCAAACTGTATATTTCCAAATCTATGTTTAGCATTCACCCCAACACATGTCGTTGGAAAATCGTGTATCACTGAGAGAGCCCTCGACTGGTGGTATATGCTTTTTCAAAACCACATATGGCTTTTGCAGACGTATGCATGACTACAACTGGGACCCGCACATAAGCTATGATGAAAGAAAATGTACCTCCAACTTGTCTTCACATAACATCTAACAATAATCAGATGATTTTCATCCAATTCACCCACCATCAAATTTCCCTTTGTGTCTTGGCTAGAAGAGTAGCTGATCCGAGAGCGCGGATGTCTCGGCTCTTGTTGAGGCATAAGTTTCATAAATATTGTGTGTGCCTTGCAGGTTGTTGCACCTAGCCTAGGTTTATAGTGGCAGCCAGTTGGATTTGATCATGGGCCTTGTTCAAGAAACTCTCACCAGTTACCGATTACCCTAAATTAAAGAAAATTAAAAACAATAACCATGGACCCACACATTCTCCATGCCAACTTCAATGTTATTACTTTGTATAAATTTTTGTATAAAAATTTAGTTGTTGTTGAAAGGTCACATTATCCATTGTATTAAAAGAAACTTATACTTATTGTAAAATAGTTGGGGTTTAGGCCCACATGAAATGTTATATATATATATATATATATATATATATATATATATATATATAATTTGTGTTTTGATTTGCAAAGTCTTTAAATAAACAATTTTATAATTATTATAAACCATTTTATAATTATTACCATTTTATAATTATTTAAAATTTGTTTTGTAACCAAATCAAGAGTCCATTCCAAAACTGATTACACAATTAGTGAGTGAGCAAAAGGGAAAGCATAAAAGTCAGAAATATATATCTGGTATGGGTTCTGATAATCGGAGTCAGAAACAACTAGGAGACCTTAAATCTCTCAAGAACTTGGGAATACAATCCTATTTTGATTCTAGATTCCTGTTTTGATTCTAGTTTTAAGTGTAATTGAAGAGATTATTTCTCGCTTGTATGTTTCATTCCATTTATGTTTTTCATCTCTGGGAATAGTGTATGATGTAACAAATTGATTCAGTTTAATAGTTCATGAATTTTATTACCAGTACTTATGTGGTTTAAATTTGAAACCTTTTATGAGTGGTCTATGTTCCATAAATTCACTCATAATTTGTTATTCTTCTCACACTTTTTTATGGCAAAGTTTGAATTCATATTCTTAATTGCCTAAGTTTAAACTTTGTCTTTTTCATTTTTCTTCTAAACTATCTCGTTAGTCCAAAGACTCTGCAACCATCCATCATTGTTTCTGGTCATTCCAGTTTCGAAGGATGAGGT
Source organism: Pinus albicaulis (assembly GCA_034641835.2). Classification (NCBI taxonomy): domain Eukaryota; kingdom Viridiplantae; phylum Streptophyta; class Pinopsida; order Pinales; family Pinaceae; genus Pinus; species Pinus albicaulis. The sequence continues at coordinate 338,376,454 of CM076577.1, read as the reverse complement.
TCTTGAATTAGAGAATTCATTTGAAGGTATCATGGCATGTCCCTATGGCCATATTTTAAAGTTTTCATCAATCTTTAAATTTCCAATGCATTGGTTCCTCTGCAACGAGGAAATATCTCTGGCATTACAACATTAATTTGGTGTTAAATTGGGGAACAGAAATACAAAAGTATTTTTCCCCGGGTCTTAAGAGTTTATTCTTGGGTGTTACAAAAATCATATTTTGACTTCTCTATATCTTCCCCTTGTGTGTTTTATTTTAGGGGTTTTAAAAATGGCTCTTTGTGCATCCTTAGCTAACATATTTTTCCTACTAGATTTTACTCAGATCCTTGGGAATCATGATTATGTGCCTTGGAATCTTTATTTTCCAAGATTCAGTGGAATTGGAAATGAAATCTCAAACAAACACCTTAAGAACTTTCATGAATGTTTGGAGTAAAAAGGTCTTACTCATGAAGATGTGAAAATAAAGTTGTTCATGTTTTCATTGGACGAGGAAGCTAGAGTTTGGTAGAAGTATTTACCTTATTCAAGCATTTCCTCTTTGAAAGAAATAAATGTAGTGTTCAACACTTTCTGCAAAACTTTTGATATACCGATGAGTTTCGTTTTGAAGGTTGTTGTGAATATTTTGATCGTCGAAAAAATTTTAAAGTTCATGATGACCTTCCTAAAGAAAGTAATGATAATGTTGATAAAATATCAAACATTTAAGGGGTGCATAGCCAAATTAATTATGAAAATTTCCTTGAATGGAAAGAGCCATTTTTTTTTGAAAAATATTCTAGAAAGTTCAAAAAATATTGTTCTTCAAGAATCCCACAATCCCACAAGTAGAAGATATGTTGATCTTACTTAAAACTGATCAAGAAAGCATTGAACTAGAGGAAATTTCAAATATGCATAAAAAGTCATTACTCTGTAGTCAGGAAAATGGAGAGATCATTAAGCTTCAAACAAATCCTCAAAGATATTATCTTGTTGAATCTGACGACCCTCCTATTTATGATTTGTATGACTCGGATGCAAAGGCTTGTAAATTGCATCAAAGAAAGAACTTGATAATAAAGGTTACAAATATTCTCCAATTTTTTATGCATATTATTAAGAGGAGGAGGAGTTTGTTACCTATTTTCAAAATATTTTGCTAACGGGAAAGTTGGAAGAAGATAATCAACAATAATATTTTTGGGAAGAGCCAAGAGTTGAAGATCCCAGCAGTAACTATGGCTTCCCTATGCAAAAATACAAATTTCAAGAAATTGTTCAAAAAAATGTGGCACCTAGTTTTTTTCTCATGCATTTTATGACCAAATAGTTTACTACATAACATCTTTTTTGGTCAACAATAACTATTAGTTCTTTGCTAGGTATCAATTTTTTTCATATGGTGCATGTTTATAATTTCAGAATTTCATGAGCACAATGACATAATGTACAACACTAAAATGTTGTGTTGTTGTGTCGGTAGCATTGGAAGGTGGATTACAGTTGATCAAGATCAACCATGTATATAAGTAGGAGCTTGTATATAAATAAGCTAAAAAGCTGAGTATTTAGTTTTCTATTTAAAATGTTGAGATATTAATCTCACTGTCTGTTAGGTTCAGTTCATTTAATTTATTGTCTGCTAGGTGTCATAGGTAGTTTAGTTTTACTTCAGTCATTTATTACTGATGTTTCCAATCTATTCCTATTTAACTATGTGGTAATATTGAGATGAGCAACTCTCTGCTCCAGCTCTTTTTCAGTTTCTCAATTCTTTTCATAAAAAAGTTTTGTTTTAGTTGATAAAAGGAAGAACAAAGCTCGAGTAGACAAAAATTTTAGGGAGATTTTCAGTTTTACAGTTACAAGGTTCAAGGAATTTTCAACTCCATGATGAACAAGGTAACTGGCCTAGATTTTTGAGGAATTTGCAGGAAAAGTGCTATCCCAAGTTTGCGACAATATGTTGTAGCTAAATCCTGCGAGGGAGGGCACCAGTTTCATTGGGGATAATGAAAATTTTTTTATGATTTAAGTTTATTTAAAAAAAACTTGAATTTGGGGTATTCATTGGGGTTAATGACAAACTTATGATTGTAGTTTACTAAAAAATTAAACTAGCAATTGCACCGGGGGTGCAAGGGAACGCCGGAAGGAGGAGAAGTGAATCATTTTGTGCTATATGAAAGGTAAAATGTGTAATAACTGAAGGAGCTGAATATTTTGTTCGTTTGTGACGATATGGAATATTGGATTTTATTTCTAATAAAAATAATAATTATTAATTTAATATTATTAAATTTTATTTATTTGTTTGTTTATTTATTTATATTTTTTTTAGTCTTTATTTTATTTTATTTCTATTTATTTATTTATTTTATTTTTATGTTTTAATTAAAAATTTTATTTATCTATTTTATTTGTATTTTTAATTTTATCTTTTTTTAATTTTATTTCTATTTATTTATTTTATTTATTTATTCATATTTTATTTATTTATTTATTATTTTTATTTATTATTTATTTATTTTTATTTTTATTTTTTTTAATCTTTTTTTATCATAGCATTTAATTATTAAAAATAAAACAAACAACATTATACCAAATGTTTAAAATCCACTTACCAATGCACAACGGTGGGCCATACTTCCTTTAACCGTCACACCTATACGCGCCTTTCACTTACTATTATATCACACAAGGTTCGGTCTTGATTTTAAATACTCAACCATCGCATATTTGAAACGGACTTGGGTCACACGTTGCCCTTGTTAACATTTCAACCTTGTAAGACTTCGACCAACTCACTCTATTCGACTTAATACCACATTCGATAGTTATGACCCAATTATAACACGATAATTCACATCTGCCTTCAGAATTTCATTAACAACTCTTAACATGATTCTAATGTTTGAGACCAAGTATTTAACTTTAATATGCACCCATCACCAGTGTATTTCATTCAAGGTTCGACTTAACTGTATAACATATATATCAACACACATAAGTGCTCCCAATCAAGCGCTAAGAATCATTAAAAAACCTTTATCACGAGCCTTTGATTATCGCGCTCAACGTCGAATGTCAATGTCGATACATTAAAATGAAATGTCCCAGGCCCACATCAACTTATAACACATGCCTTTTGAGCCCAGTTTTCACATACCACCTTTTGCCACTCGTCAGGCGGCTGGCGGAATCACGTTTTTTTTATTAACTCCACTTACCGGCCTTGGAGCTACGCGATACTGCCTGTTTTATATTTCAAACCCGCCTCCACTGTTGATCGCTCATAGTTCCATCTTTTCACAATTCCGACCACTTCAACTTCCTCAATATGTTGTTCCTCGACAGCTCTCTTGCAATTGCGGATTCAATTCCGCCTCCCCCACTTGCTTATAGTTCACTGCGATTTACCATGATTTCTCTACGTTTCAATTTACCCACAGTTCTGTTCTTTTGTTGGAATTTCATATATATAAAATATATTTTTATAAAACTTAAAAAATAGAATATAATTCCTACTAAATGAAAATATTAAATTCACTTCGCATAATTGATTCTTGGATTCACAGTGATTGTAAATGTATCCCTACCAACCTTACCTTTGAATCCGATATTCACATTTACGCCTCATCGACAAATAAGAATTTATTACGAAAGTAGAAAGAAATCTGAGCTATGATTTATGTGTGTTATGTAGTATTATATTTAGTCAAAAGGGTTTGTTTAATAGGTTATGTTAATGTGAAAGTAAACAGTTGTTTATCGCTGTATCTTACTTTTCAGGATCATTTAAAGTAAGTTGGAATTTCAACTTTTCGAATTCTGATGGATTTTTTTAACAATATAAGACCAATTTAGAATTAAGCAAAAGTTTTATATAGGTCTTAGATTGTAATTAACTTCATATATAAAATTATTTTATAAATAAAAATTAAATAATAATAAATTTAAATCTTAATAAGATTGATTTTGTTTCAAATTTGATAAATAGATTTATTTTATATCTACGTACCATTATGAATGCCATGTGGTGCTTGCGTGGATGACATGGGCGCTGGGCATCCGATCATCTGGACTTCTCGTCGATACGTGTTATGGTGCATGACGGTCAATGTTTCTTTCACACTATCTCGCCACCTGCAACTCAATCCCTTCATTATCACTACAACTGTTGGAGAACAATGAAGAGGGTTTCTAAAGCAACATAATTTGGGATCGGTGATTTGCAGCAAATGCTAGTTTATATTCTTCCAGAAGAGAGAGACAAAATAGAGCGTTTACAGGATCTGCATCTAGAGACCGAAGGCTGCAAGGCAGAGCCTAACAGAATAGAGGATTCATGGCCTCTGGCTGTAAAAGCTAGAAATTGAAAACAAAAAGTGGCAAATGGGTAACAGCCTTTTTTGCACTATAAGATCTAGATGAGTTGTTGTTCTGTGGAAGGCTGTAAGCATCAATGAATTTCTGAAACCTTCTGAGGGTGAGAAGTACTACACTGGAGGTCGAGGATTTAAATCACGCATGCGCACCATCATGAAGCATTCGTTTTCCAAGCATAATTACTCAAACATCACTTGTCGCGCTCAGTGGGCACCTCTGCCTGTATACTGTGTAGTACCTGATGTTGCGTGGTATTCATGGTGCACCTCCCATGTAAATTTTTGTATGTACCTACATCCTCTTTTATTTATATGGGTGGGGTACCTAATCTCAGCCTGCTGTTTTGGCAAAGCATTCATAACCAGTTTGCTGCTGTAAATCATAAAAATCATCTCTACACTGTTCGGTTCTCCTCATTCATCCATAGATACCAGCCTACAGCGCTCATGTTCAGGTTTGCATTTGTTTAAGATTTTATCTTCTTTTGTATGATAGATTCAAGATGAAGGTTTCTGTGTATATGGTCAAACAGGGTTGTTTTATTTCTGTGGACAGGAATGGAACAGTATATTGGGCTCTTGAAGTGGTGAACGTGGAGGTTTTAGAGGTGGCTATAGTGGTGCTTATGCTAGCTATGCCGAGGCAACTAGCATTGAGGATCCTAAGCAGTTTCCCACACTAGGGGGAAAATAAGCATCATCATTTAAAAACCTGTACATCTATCTGCGTGTAATTATTGTATGGAGGTTTGACAGAAATCACATATGTTTTCGATCCTTTCTGCTGTAGAATGCAAACAATACCGTAGCCTTTGAGATCGAATATATTCGAATCGTTGAAGCAGTGTTGACTCTGTTTGTTATAAACATTGTTGGTTGAATTTATGCAGTGAAGTAATTTCGATTTCAACATAAATTGAGATCGATCCCAAGCCTTGACGCAGAGGAAACCATGCTAGAGTGGAGCGATGAAGTTCTGGATTGAATTAAATTCAAATTCTGTTGAAAACTGACATTCAAGGCAATCAGAAACTTGGCGCTACGCGATACTGCCTATTTTATATTTCAAACCCGCCTCCACTATTGATCGCTCATAGTTCCGTCTTTTGACAATTCTGACCGCTTCAACTTCCTCAATATGTTGTTCCTTGACAGCTCTCTTGCAATTGCGGATTCAATTCTGCCTCCCCCACTTGCTCATAGTTCACTGCAATTTACCACAATTTCTCTGCGTTTCAATTTACCCATAGTTCTGCTCTTTTGTGTGTTAACTCTGTTACGCCTTTGTCTTTGAACAGCCCAAATTCGAATAGCCCAAATTCGAATGCGGCTTGTCTACTGTTCTTGTACAGTACTTCGCCTTGCCAATTTCTAAAGGCACCTTGCTCTCCTCACATAGAATCACAACTAACCCAATTACCCAGAGCTAATATGCCCTGTATACACAAAACACAACTGTGCTCGCTCTCCCAACAGAGCCTCACCGATTCCCACAGTGATTCATACCAACTTCAGAGAGGGTTTCTGACACAATAGGCGTCTCCGCACCAGACAATCATACATTCAATACATCCACAGAATGCATACATCTACATGCATTCCAGAGTATAAGCACTCACACAGGTATAAGCACTCACACAGGGATTCAAATCATGCATTACTCAAACAATTGTGTATTGAATTTAATCCATACATTAACAATGGCCTCAACACGGGGTTTTGCATGAGTGTTGACGAAATATACGTTGATCTCCGGCAAGATCCCGCTTCTCGCCTATCGGTTTTCCTTCCCGGCCACCGCCGTTTGCCGTTCTATTTATGAATCTAGAGGCGACAATTGTCAAATTTTTATTTGACTGAAGGGAGATAAGAAAATGATTTCAGTGGGTGGGATGAACAGTGTCTGCTCAGCCCACTCCAACAAAGGAAATGCCTCCGACATAAAAATGGGGCAAAATCGGTTTGTTGGGACGTAGACCCAAATATCAAGTCAAATTCGATTTGTAGTTTATTAAAAAATAAAAAAATGGGGGCAAAATCGGTTTATTGGGACGTAGACCCAAATATCAAGTCAAATTCGATTTATTGGGACGTAGACGCAAAGAAAACACCCACAATAAGGTTTATCAATCAAGAGCGATATTCCAGCAAAGGAAACACCCATAGAAGGCACCGAGATGTCGAGCCCACAAGATATAGCGCAACGCGTGATCAACTTATTAAGACACTACTGTATATAAACACCAATTGAGTTGTTAAGCGGACATATGTGGTATATAAGCTCGTCCAAGGTCATTCACTACTATACCATTCTTCAACGTTGAAATGAACTATTGGTGTATTTCATATATAATGGAATTACATCATATGGGAATGAATGATTGTTTTACCCCAATGCGCCCAAATAAAATGGATCGTATTTCATTTTTATAAATGAGCTCGATGAAAAAAATGTGTCAAAGGCTTGTTTTCTCATCGTTGAGAGGGCTGCTGGAACATTTTTAGGGAATGACTGTACATTTTCATTCCAAAAAATGAGGGCTTGCTTTCTCATTTGAAAAGACTTCATAAAGAATGATCATACATTTTCATTCGAAAATAAGAAAAGGCACATGGTTCTATAATGGAAGGTAGAGCGTCTCCCACAGCTCTCTCTTTCTGGAATGCTGTCAGACAGAATAAACTATGATTGAAAAACTCGATAGACATTTTGTTTTGTCTTTCTTCACTTGTGTTAAGAGTGTAGATCATGAAACCTACTAACGGAAGTTGAAAGTATCTCATAAAATAATAACCATGTAGCATATTTATGATGATTATTAATGTTTTACCAGCTAACTCTATTTGTACATTCTAAGAGACTTTTTCTAATCAAAAGCCATCAGAGTTAGACAAATACACAGATAACATTCTCTAAAAGAAAATGATGAAAAAATTACCTATATGGTTCATGTATTGCACGAGACTTGGATGGCATGATCTCGAAAGGTTGGTTTCAAATTTCCAAAACTCTGTTTCTTTGGTTGACTACTGAACCAAAGCTTGTTGGAAATATTGTTATTGATGGCAAAGATACAAATAGGAGCAACACCAAAATCATGGGTTATAAGGTAAAGGAACACATCAGGCATTGTGCAGAAGAGAGGCAAAGGAGCATCAACATAAGTATAAGCTAAGGCAGAGGCAGTGAATGTAGCAAATGCAGCAGATGCAACAAGGTGCCAAAGGAAGCAAGGCAACAATGCAACAGAGAAGCAGCGAAGATAAGCAGAGGAGGAACAATGTGCCGAAACCGGAGTTACAGAGCGAGACAATGTAAACAAATGGAAAATAGACTAAGGCCGAGAAGTCTTTGAAGAATTCCAAGTGAGGTGAACGGACGGTCACGATTAGATCTCAACAGCAAAGGCAAGAGATGGACAACAGAGATCAAAGTAGGCAGAAGAGGCGTAGAAGAGCAGAGCAAAGGCAAGCAGATGGTCAGGATTAGATCACGAAAACAAAGGCAAGAAATGGATGGATATTATTGATCGTAAGATAAACGGGGAAGAAATACAATCAAATTGCAAGCAACAACGAGGAATGTAGATCTAGGCAGATCAACAGTGATGATTGCATCAGCGGAGATCAAAATCGCAAATCACAATTATAGCGGGTAAGTGTTAAGGTGTTGCAAGGTAAATTAAGTCAGTTGCGATGCGAAGTGAAGAAGGGACATGCGGTGACACAATGCAATATCGCACATCGCAAGAAATAGAGTGTAACCATAAAGTAAATCTTATAAAGTGCGAAGTGCGATTAGATAAGGACCGTTAGATTTAGGGGTAGATCAACGACGGACGGCGAATCGCGAGACTATACATCACAATGCTTAAAGGATAGCAATAAGGAGATGGCAAGTTATGTTAAATATTCTGCGATGTGAAATGGAGAAGACACATGTTGGCATGACGCAACTTCGCAGATCACAAGAAATAGAATATAACCACAAAGTAAATCTTATGAAATGTGAAGTGCGATTATATGAGGATCGTTAGATCTGGGACAGATCAACGACGGATGGCAAATCATCTGCCTACACATCACAAATTTTAGAATATACCGCTAAGAAATGTTCATTTGTTTGTGATGCTGTAAGGTTAGAATATGAGATGCGACGAGGGGAGACCACATGGCGACATTGCGCATGAGCGCACACCATAGATTTCATGGTTTGTACTTAAGATTTTGCACGGTAAGTTGGATGCGATCGCATATTGCAGAAAATAGGAGATACATTTGTTGCAAAATGTTAAAAATTACGGACAAGTGAAATGTGATGCGCTATGATTGGTCACCACGTTGTGGGATCCTTCAACCAAAGTTAAACGTGTATGTCGAGCCTTTCTAGTGTTAAATCACATCATAGGTTGAAAAGGTAATTATAACGTTAAAACATTGATAAGCCGAAATACGACATGAGACCAGATGCAATAACGTTTGAAGTCAGGATATGATTTATTTCAAGTCTAGGGCTATGTGATTTTATGAAGAAAACATTGGAAGTAGAGGACAACTCAGGAACAAGGGAAAGGTTGAACGCAAGAGAGAAAACACTAGGTAGATGAGCGGACACTCATGCAAAGTTGTTATGCGGCTGCGTAAGTTTGGTAACAAAGACTGAATGTGGGCAGAAGGAGACTCGAGTAAGTAACTCGACACAGAGAAAATGATCAAATAAGATAATAGAATGTTGCATGTAAGATATGCAATAGGCAGAGGCGGTATAAAGCATAAAGGCATGGGTGAAGCCGAGCTAAGACAATAATGCAGTAGCACAGTTGGAAATATAACAGCATGCAGAGAAGACAAAGGGACAACAGGTAGAGAAGTCAAGATGAACAGAAAAGCAACAAGCTGAAAGGGTTGAATTGGAAAACTATTGTAACTATAAATGTAAATTCATTGATTATTTTGATATTGTTTATGATGTAAAGGAAATTCTCCGTAGGCAAAGAAAAACTCCATTGTAACACTGAAATGAGTAGATATTGTTATATTATCCTTAATGTTTTGAGCAAGAAAATGAGAAGGTGGAAGGCAAAGAGTCATACCTATTCATTTCATATTCCCATATGGAATGAAGACAACTATGAAATGATATCTATAAATGATGTTATTGTCACATGCAGTAAAGGAGTAAGAGAATGGAAGAATAATAAGAAGAAAAAATAGATAGAGAAGCTGTGTAGATCCAGAGATGATATAAGGCAGATATGAAGGATGGAGGATGTCAGTGAAGAAGGAATAGAACATAGTTGATATCCAGGTAAATCAACATGTATTTTAAGTGTAGTGTGAGGAAGTTGGTGCTTCCATATCAGGTTGTAGCTTGATAGATGTCCAGTTGTGGCTGGTTGAGGCAGGGTTGTAGCTTCCTTGCAAGTTGTAGCTCGTAGAATTGAGGTAGTAGCCTCCTATAGGGTGGAGCCTACAGAAAATCAGTGGTGAGAGGGAGTTGGAGCTTGCCTTTGCATTCCAAAAATAATAATATGTGGTTTTCTCCCTTATAAGTTTCCACTTATATATGTTGTCTATGTGCATGATGATTATGTGTTGATATTTTGTATTTAATTTGTTTGATACCTCTTTCTCACTTATTAAGATTGTTGTTCCATTATACATCAAAATGATTATGAAATGAAGGTGTAAATAAATATAAAATAAAGTTTAAAAAACCATGAATGCATTAAACTAATTCACCCCCCCCTCTCAATTTAACTAAGGGTTCAACAATTTGTATCAGAGCAAGTTCCTTTTGTACCAATTTAACAACTATAATGAGATCCTAGTTCATCAAGATGGCTAGTCAAGAAGGATGCTCAACAAATAAATCCCCATTATTTACTGGCACAAACTATGCCTTTTGGAAAATAAGAATGAGGGCGTACATAATGTCTCTAGGAATAGAAGCTTGGGCTGTTGTGGAATTAGGATATGCCCCAAAGGATTGTGACATAGAGAAAAATGCTAGAAAAAATTTCATAGCCAATGCAGATGCCATGAATGCACTTTTGAGTAGTTTGTGTGTGTCTGAATGTGTCAATGTAATGCATTGTGACACTGCCAAAGGAATTTGGGCTACTTTGGAAAAGTATCTATGAGGGAGATAAAAAGGTGAAGGAAGAAAAACTGCAAGTATATAGAGCTTAGTTTGAAAATATAAAAATGAATGAATAAGAAGATGTAGCCAATTTCTTCTTAAGGGTTGCAGAAATTATGAATAACATGAAAGCTCTAGGAGAAACCATTAGAGAATGTGTAATCGTACAGATGATATTGATATATTTACCATCTAGGTTTAACCCTAAGGTTTCTGCCATAGAATAAGCAACTGACTGGGAAACATTTACCATGAACCAATTGATTGGAAAATTGACGACTTATGAGATGAGACTTCCACAGAGGAAGTCAAATGTGAGGGAGGCAGCCTTTAAGGTAGAGAAGTGAAAAGAAGAAAAGGAAGATACATGCTCCTGCTCTGATGAAGAAGAGGCCAAATTTGTCAGAATATTGGATAGAGGCTCAGGCAAGTATAAAGTTAAACTTCCATTTAAATGCTTTAACTCTGAAAGAGTTGGGCACTATGCATCTAAATGTCCTCATAACAAAACAAAGAACCAGACACAAGAGATAGAGAAAACCAAAACAAATAACTTCCAGAAAGCGAAGGGCTTCAATAGAAAAGCATTTTATGCTCAACAATATAGTAGTACATCTGAAAAATTAGATGAATCCTTAAATGAAGAAGGAACCTCTGAATTTGTGTTAATGGAAAAAGAAGAGTCTGAAGTATTCCTTCTAGAAGATTAGGAAGAAGGTGAGGTAGATCTTAAGGGGGAGCTAAAAATTGCCCTGGAGGAAATAGAAAGACTTCAAATAAAGTGCAGAAAACATAAATAATTCTCCTGAAATATGTAAAAGAAGAACCAAAATCGGAATACCTCATTGAGTTGAATGTAGAACTTGAAGAAGCTAAGAATGTGGAAGACATTCTACTAAAGAAAATTAAGGATAAAATTCAGATGTAAGAGAAATTTGAAGAAGAAGTATTATGCCTGAGAAACAAATTAGAAAAATCCCAAAGGGAATTTCAATGAACACTCCATGAATGATAAGCTTTGAACAGTTGGATAAAATCCTAAATGCTCAAAGATCTCCTCTCGTAAAGGCTGGGATAGTTTATGAAGGAGAAACCAACAAATGCAAAGTAGAAAATAACAAGGGTATCATTTTTGTAAAAGCTATAAACGATAATGAAGCACCAAAGAGGGAATCCACAAAATTAGAAACCGGCAAGACCGTGATATATAACGAATCAAACAGAAAAAATAAGTGACCTCAAGTGACAATGAAATAAATGAAGATACAACCAACTATAAAAGACTCATATGCTCCCAAGGATGAATTGATCAAATTCGGAAGATGTGAAAAGATGTTTCTTCTTCCCATGAGGAGTTTCACTTGGTTCGCCTGCCACAAACCTGGACATAACACAACACACTGTAAGATAAAGCAAGTTCAGTCTAACTAGAAAAAGATGCAACAACTGAAAATATTACCTCAAACAACTCTCTCTGCTAGAGATAGATGCTACTTCTGTGGGTATTGGTTTTATTGTAAGTGGTTCGGTCATAAAGCCATGGAGTGCAAAATGTATGCACAAAGACTGATGTATTAAAACTCGAGGAGATTTATGAACATTGGAGAATTCACTCGTATACATAATCCATTCAAAAATATAAAAAAAAATTGTCTACAATGAAATCGGGCACAAGTCTCACAAATGTCTTCTCAAAGACTGTGGTCCATCTTCTCAAGAAAGCTACCAAACAAATAGCCGCATGTAGTGGAAAAAGAAGTTGTATAAGTGTGACATGGCTCTAATAGCTCAAGATCATAAAAGACAATGGTGTATAGACAGTGGAAGCTCAAAGCATATGACTGGAGATCGAAGCAATTTTGTAACCTTTCATGAAAAGAAATCTGGAAATGTAACATTCAGCAATGATGAAGCAGGGAAAATCAAAGGAAAAGTCTTAGTCAGTCTGATTAATGGAAGAGGAGAGGTGCAAGATGTACTATTTGTGGATGGGCTGAAAGCCAATCTGCTAAGCATCATTCAAATGTGTGATAAAGGCTGAGGTTCTTTTCAGAGCCCAGGATTGTGAAGTAAGATCTATCACTACAGGAAAGACCTTAATCAAAGGTGTTTGAACAGAAAGTAATGTCTATATAGTGGAAGAAGAGAATGAAGCATGCCACATAAGAAAACTTTACAAATCATAGTTATGGCATAGAATATTGGGACACCTAAACTTTGACCACATCATCAGTCTGAGCAAGAAGAATGCAGTCAGAGATATGCCTGGAATAAAGAAGCCTCCAAATATGATATGTAAATCCTACCAACTGGACAAGTAGACCCACACATATTTCAAGGCCAAAGATGAAATATCTAAAAGTAGGCCACTTTAGCTTGTACACATGGACCTGTGCGGACCTTCAAGAAATAATGCACTAGGTAGAGAATCTTATTTCATGTTGATAATAGATGATTTTACCAGATTGATGTGGGTGTAATTTCTCAAATATAAATCTAAAGTGCTTGAGAAATTCAAGATCTTCAAGGCACATGCAGAAAACCAAATAGGATTTAGGCTAAAATGGATCAGATCAGACAAAGGAGGTGAATTCACAGACTCTGATTTTGCAAAGCTATGGAATGAACACGGGATAAAACAACAGTTTACAACTGCAGGTACACCTCAATAGAATTGAGTGGCAGAGAGGCAAAATAGGTCAGTACAACAGATTTCCAGAGCCATGATGCAAGAAAGTAACATTCCCCAAACCTATTGGGTAGAAGCAATATACAGACTTGTTCACATTCTTAACAAAGCTCTTCTAATACTGAATTGTGACATGACTCCTTACGAATTATGGCATGGGAAACCATAAACAATCAAGCACTTTGGAGTCTTTGGTAGAAAGTGTTTCATAAAAAATAATGATGAAAAATTGGGGAATTTTGATGCAAGAGCTGATGAAGGAATATTTTTTGGATATGCATCCAAGAGTAAGCATTACAGGCGCTACAACAAAAGACTGCACAAAATTGTGGAAAGCGTTGATGTGAGATTCGAAGAATATCTACCCAACAAAAAAAGAAGCACAAAATCTACCAATCCTCGAGATGATCATGAAATTAAGAACCAAGATAATGATGAACAGAGAAAGAAAACATAAAATAATGAATTAAACTCAAAAGTTCCCTCAAGACACACTATAATGAACCATCCAGAAGATCAAATGATTGGGGAGAAGAGTGCAGGAGTCGAGACTAGAAGCCAACTAGTTGAACAAATAGAAGAAGTATACATATCCATGCTATCACAAATAGAGCCAAAGAAGTTCAAAGAAGCTCGTAAGGACAAAATCTAGGTAAATGCTATGAATGAAGAACTAGACCAAATTGAGAAGAAAAATACCTGGGATTTAATGCCAAGACCCAATGGGAAAAATGTCATTGCCACAAAATGGATATTCAAGAATAAGATGAATGAACAAGGGAAGGTAATCAGAGGTAAAGCCCAACTTATATGTAAGGGATATTCTCAAATCAAAGGACTTGATTATGATGAAACCTTTGCCCCTATATCCAAAATGGAAGAAATCAGAATGTTTTTGGCCTTTGCATGCCATCATAATTTCAGAGTATATCAAATGGATGTGAAGTCAGCCTTCCTAAATGGAGATTTAGAGGAAGAAGTCTACATTGAACAACCCAGAGGATTCTCCTTAACAGATAAACATGACTATGTGTGCAGATTAAAGAAAGCCTTATATGGTCTAAAACAAGCCCCTCGTGCATGCTATTCAAGGCTAGACAAATATTTACAAAAACAAGGGTTCAAGAAGGGGGAGTAGACAAAAATTTGTACATAAAGGCTGATGAAAATGAACTCTTACTTGTAGTAGTATATGTAGATGACATCATGTCTGGTAGCAACAAAGATGAGTTAGCAAAAGGATTTTTAGAAGAGAAGAAATCACAATTTGAGATGTTCATGATTGGAGAGCTCACCTTCTATTTAGGACTTCAAATTCTACAAAAGAACACAAGAATATTCATTTCACAAGAAAAATACTTAAAAGAGATGTTTAAAAGGTTCCAAATGGATGACTGCAAACCTGTGTCAACTCCCATGATCACTCGATGCAAAATATGTGATGATGATGGATCTACAGATGTACATCAAAGACTTTATAGATCCATTATAGGAAGTCTGTTATACCTAACTGCCTCTATACTGAACATTATGTTGGCAATAGGACTTGTGGCAATATATCAAGCAACACCAAAACAAAATTACTTGCTAGCTATTAAGATGATATTCAGATATCTGCAAGGAACTGCATGTTATGGCCTATGGTATTCAAAAGGAAAAAACTTCACATTGACAACATACACAGATGAAAATTGGGCTAGCTGTGTGGATGACAGGAAAAGCACAAGTGGAGGTGCATTTTATTTGGGAGAGAGTCTAGTGGCATGGCTAAGAAAGAAGCAAAATTCTGTCTCTCTATCTAGAGTGGAAGCAGAATACATAGCAACAACAGCTTGTTGCGCACAAATAATGTGGATGAAACAAAATCTCGAAGAAATGAAGGTAAGCATTGATGAACCCATTTCTATAAAATGTGACAATACTAGTGCAATAAGTATATCAAAAAATCCTCTACTTCATTCAAAAACAAAGCACATCACAATAAAGTACCACTTCGTCAGAGAACATGTAGAACAGAAAATAGTGAAGTTGGAATATGTACCAACAAAGGAACAAACAAGAGACATATATACTAAACCTCTTTACAAATAGTAAATATTTATAGTATCATTCAAGAGATAACCAGAGGTTGTATCCAGAAAGTTACCTTTTGATACATTTGCAGCTATATATATATATATATATATATAATGGTATTGAGGGAGGACTGTTGGAAATACAGTAGCAAAAGCTGCATACAAGGAACCAGATCAGTGTAGTAGACATGTGATAGTCAGTATTAGACAAAAAACAATCATTCCAGGGGGAGAGAAGTCAATAAAAGTTGTCACAGAAGAGCTACATCAATGGATCAGTGCATGGAACATTCCCTCAAGATCAAAGTATTATGAGAAGATATAAACCACACTGGGAAATGTGCAAAATTTTTCCATTGATGTCAAAGGGGGAGGAAAATCAAGCAGAGAAAGAAAATACACCTCCCAGAATGAGACTATTGAAGGAAATCATGGAGGAGGTATTGCAGTATTGCCATCAATGCCAAAGAGGGAGACTTCTGGAAATATTTTCATTGATGGCAAAGATACAAATAGGAGAAACACCAAAATCATCGGTTATAAGTTAAAGGAGCAGATCAGGCATTGTGTAGAAGAGAGGCTAATGAGCATTAATAGAAGTATAACCTAAAGCAGAGGTATGAAATGCAGTAGAGGCAACAAATGCAACAAAGGCAGCAGAGATGTAACAAGGCACCAAAGGCAGTGAGGCAACAACGCATCAGAGAAGCAGCCAAGACAAGAACAGGAGGAACAATGTGCAGAAACAAGAGTTGCAGAGTGGGACAATGTAAACAAATGAAAAATAGACTAAGGTAGAGAAGCATTTAAAGAATTCCAGGTGAGGTGAACGGAAGGTCACGATTAGATCACAATAGCAAAGGCAAGAGATGGACGATTGAGATCAAAGTATGAAGAATAGGCGAAGGAGAGTCATGTGAAGGTGAGCGGACGATCAAGATTAGATCGCAAAAACAAAGGCAAGAAATGGACAGTTATGATTCATCGTAAGATAAGTGATGTAGAAATACAATGGAATTGCAAGCAGCAACAAGGACCGTAGATCTACGCAGATCAACGGTGATGATCACATTGGCAAAGATCAAAAGTGAAAATAGCAAAGTATAGCGGGTAAGTGTTAAGGCATCGCAAGGTAAGTGAAATTAGCTGCAATGTGAAGTGGAGAAGGGACACGCGATGACATAGCGCAATATCGCACATCGCAAGAAATAGAGTATAACCACAAAGTAAATATGATAAAGTGTGAAGTGTGATCAGATGAGAACCATTAGATCTGGGGGAAGATGAATGGCAGAGGGTGAATCGTGAGAATACATATCGCAGCGCTTAAAGGATAGCAATAAGGAGACCGCAAGTTAAGTTAAATATTTTGTGATGCAAAATGGAGAAGACACGTGTTAGCATGACACAACTTCACAGATCACAAGAAATAGAATATAACCACAAAGTAAATCTTATGAAGTGCAAAGTGTAATCAGACAAGGAGTGTTAGACCTAGGGGCAGATCCACGGTGGACGAAAAATTGCAGGACCGCACATCGCAAAGGTTAGAAAATGGGGGCTAAGGAATGTTAATTTATTTGCGATGTGCAAAGGTTGGAATATCCAATGCGACGAGGGGAGACCACGTGGCGGCATTGTCCATGATACAACACTGCATGTTTCATGGTTTGTACTTAAGAGTTTTCACAGTAAGTTGGATACAATGTGATCTCATATCGCACAAAATAGGAGATGTGTTTGTTGCAACACATTAAAACTTGTGGCAAAGTGAAATGCGATGCATTGTGATTGGTCACCACGTTGTGGGACCCTTCAACCAAAGTTAAGCGTGTATGCCGAACCTTTTTAATGTTAAATTGCATCAGAGGTTGAAAAGGGAATTATAATGTTAAAACATTGATACGCCATAATACGACATGAGACCGGATGTGATAACGATCGAAGTCAAGATATGATGTATTTCAAGTCTGGAGCTATGTGATTTTATGAAGAAAACGTTAGAAGAAGAGGATGACTTGGGTAAGAAAGGAAAGGTTGAATGCAAAAGAGAAAACTCTGGGTAATTGACCCGACACTGATGCAGGGGTGTTATGTGGCTGCGGGAGTTTGACAACAAGGACTGGATGTGGGTAGAAGGAGACTTGGCTAAGTAACCTAACACAGACCAAAGGAGCAAAGAAGAGCATAGAACGTTGTAGGTAAGATATGCAATAGGCAGAGGCGGTATAAAGCATAAAGGCATGGTTCAAGTCAGGCTAAGACAGTAATGTAGCAACACAGTTGGAAATATAACAGCAGGCAGAGAAAACAAAGCGACAACAGGTAGAGAAGACAAGATGAATAGAAAAGCAAGAAGTTGAAAGGGCTGAATTGAAAAACTATTGTAAATGTAAATGTAAATTCATTGATTATTTTTATATTGTTTGTGATGCAAAGGCAAGTCTTCATAGCAAAGCAAAACTCCACTGTAATACTGAAATGAGTATATATTGTTATATTATCCTTAATGTGTTGAGCAATAAAATGAGAAGGTGGAAGGCAAAGAGTCATACCTATTTATTTCATATTCCCATATGGAATGAAAACAGCTATGACGTGATCTCTATAAATGATGTTATTGTCATATGCAGTAAAGGAGTAAGAGAATGGAAGAATAAGAAGAATAAAGAGCAGATAGAGAAGCTATGTATATCTAGAGATGACATAAGGTAGATATGAAGGTTGGAGGACAACAATGAAGAAGAAATAGAACAAAGTTGATATCCAGCTAAATCAACATGTGCTTTCATTGTAGTGTGAGGAAGTTGGTGCTTCCATATCAAGTTGTAGCCTGATAGATGTCTAATTGTAGCAAGCGGAGGTAGGAGTCTCATGTGCGTTATAGCCTGCATAAAATAGATGGGAGTTGGAGCTTCTTTACAATTTATAGCTTGCAAAATTGAGGTATTAGCTTCGTGTAGGTTGGAGCCTACAGAAAAACAGTGGTGAGAGGGAGTTGGAGCTTTCCTCTGCATCACATAAATAATAAGATGTGGTTTTCTCCCTTATGGGTTTCCACTTATATCTATTGTCTATGTGCATGATGATTATGTGTTGATATTCTATATTTAATTTCCTTAATACCTACTGCTCACTTATTAAAATTGTTGTTCCATTATACATTAAGTTGATTATGAAATGAAGGTGTAAATAAGTATAAAAGAAAGCTTAAAAAACCATGAATGCATTAAACTGATTCACCCCCTCTCAGTTTTAATAAGGATTCAACAAAGATTTGTGAGGAACGTGACCTTTGGGTCATGCTGAAATGAAAATGAATGCTACTATCATTTAAACAAACTTAACTGTGAAACATGGGGTGCATTTTCTTCTTTATGAAAATGAAACCCCAAGCAAACCTCAAAATATATTGGAAGTTTTTATGGGAAGTCTAATAACTACTTTACATACTGTAGAAATTTCAAATGCCAATGAAATAGTTAAATCTATCAAGCATATTGATCTTGTCATTCAAACATCTTTGGGTTATATCAAAATTGAAACGCCTCCATTGTATTAAATTTGTCCGAAATGTATGTAACTTTGATGTCTTTTGTAGTTAGTTGTCCTAACTGTTTGAAGGAACTTCTGTAGGTAATAAAAATAGTTTAGTTAAAGGAATTGTTGAAGCTTCTATAGCATGAATTATTTCCATCTTCAAATGATAATCTAAGCAAGCTTATTGATAATGAAAGTGTGCTTCCAACATTTGTAAATAATTGTTTTTGGGAAAATATAGAAGGCCAAGTTATTTCCCTGCGGACTTTAGTAAGGTTTACTAACTCGAGTGAAGTCCAATCTCAGGAAAATATTTGAACTACTCTTTTTAAGTTTGTTGTATGAGGTCAACTCAGTGGACAGGGAAGGAAATGTTGTGAATTATTGTTTAGAAACTCTTGCTTGTATTGCTGGTCACATAAGGTGGAGATACTTGCTATATGTATAGTGAAAGTGCTCGAGAGAGAAAAGTTATCGAGACACAAGCAAAGGAGAACATTGAGGACCGGTATGCACAAACTACACATTTCCAGATCTATGACTAGCATTCACCCTGACCCCTCTCGTTGGAAAATTGCGTATCAGTCCCAGAGCCACTGCTGGGTGGTATATGGTTTTTCAAAACCACGTATGGGTTTTGCAGACATATGCGTTAGTAAATGTGGGACCTGCACTTCAACTGTTATGAAACCCAACGCACCTCGAGCTTGGCTTCACGTAGTTTCTAACAATAACCATGGGCCCGCACATTCTCCACACCAACTTCAACATTTTTACTCTGTATAAATTGTAAAATTAAAAGCCTCCAATTATTGCTGAAAGGCCAAATGACAATTGTATGGAACAAAACTTATAAATTTTATAAAAGATTTGGGGTTTAGTCCCACATGAAATGTTATACATACATACATACATACATATATATATATATACATATATATATATATATATATATATATATATATAATTTGTATTTTTATTTGCAAATCCTTTAAATAAGTAGTCGTATAGCTATTTAAAATTTATTTTGTAACCAATTCAAGAGTATGTTCGGAATCTGATTAGATATTTAGCACTTGACTCTCAGGGAAAGAATAAAAAGTCAGAAATAGATATTTTGTAATGGATTGGAGGTTTGGATTCAGAAAAAACTAGGACAACTTTGTAATGGAGGAATATATGAGGAACTCAATAGTAAAATCATATTTTCATTCCATCTTTGGGGTAATTGCTTATTGTCCTTTTATATATTTAATTTCATTCATGTTTTTCCTTTCATGGAATAGTGTATAATGTAGATGTTGATTCATTTTAATAATTCATGAATTTTCTTACTAGTACCCATGTCGTTTAAATTTCAAACCTTTAATGAACTCCCTATGTTCCATAAATTCATCCACAATTTCTTATTTCGATTGATTCAGCGTAATACTTCATGAATTTTTTTACTAGTACTTATGTGGTTTTAATTTGAAATCCTTAATGAGATCCCCATGTTCCATAAATTCACCCACAATTTCTTATTTCGCTCACAATTTTTTATGCAGAAGTTTGAATTCAAATTCCTAATTGCCAGAGTTTAAACTTTTTTTCTTTATTTTGATTCTAAACCATTTCTTTAGTCCGAAGACTCTTCAACCCACATTGTTTGTGGTCATTCGAGTTTCGAAGGCTGGTGTTCTTGAATTAGACAATTCATTGCAAGAACTCATGGCTTGTCCCTCTCGCCACATTTTAAAGGTTTCATCCTTATTTTAATAGTTTTTATTTTAATAGTTTTTATCAAATAAGTAGATGTCATGGAAACAACACTTCCCTTCATAGAGCTTACTTTACATATCCTCAAAGGGAATTCATATCCTTGTATCTATATTGATTGAAATATAATTAATGAATGTTTTGGTAGCTTATAATTAATGAATGTTTTGGTAGCTTAATTTTTATAATTGACAATCACTCGAGATTGTTATTATAAGGAGGATGATAGAACATTCAACATATACTCTTCTTTGGAAAAGTAAATACTGTTAGTTGATCATTGGTATCAATATTTGCAATCCAATCATAGTAAAGTTATTTCTAGGGACATGTGTTGGAAGATAGTTAGGTGTCTTTGTGAGTGGATATATTCTTAATACTTCAAATGATATAGTAAAATAATATTTTTATGCTATTTGAAATTTTATGTTAAGATTTTTTATTTATATGAAATTTATAGTTTTTCTCCACCATCATTCTTAGTTCATAAAATTTGTCATAACCTTTCTTTTCACATAATGTAGGAGTTTTAATTCCATTGCTTGAATCATGTTTAATTTTCTTTCCTCGTGATATAGTGCATATTTACCTCAAGCCTATTAGGGTGCATCACATGGCTTCCTTCCAAACATTCCTATGTTGTAACAAAATGCATCACTTCAACTTTTCATTAGTCATGACAAAGGGAAATTTCAATTGAAATCTTATGCACCTTCCTCCCCATTGCATCCTTCGAAATTTTCCTCTCTCACAAAACATCTTATGAATCAAAGATTTTCTTTAATCCCATTATATCGCAAGGAAAATATTTTAGTTGTGACATGTCATGTGGACTATTAGTTTATAGTTGCACAACATATCACATCACTCTAAATATTTTATTCACTTTGATTAATCACATAGCCCAAAATATTCTACATGCAAGACACATCACATCACCTCAATCCAATCACATCCTCAACAATTTTAAAACCAAAAGAAGTAGGGTACAATGATATAGGAACTAGTCCCATACCACATAGTCCATAATATAGTAGTGAAAAATTTGTTGAAAGTCAACGGATGAGTAAAGAAGACTTTACATATGTAAATCAAGAAATGGTTTGTGTAACCATAATAACAATTTTATTTCCTTACGATGGAGATGGAGAAAAGTCAATTACAACAGCAAATATGTGCATAATAGAGTCCATAATGAAGATAAGTCATTTCTCCTCATCGATAAGGAGTCCGGCGTCCACTCACAAATGCTTGAATCGTTCAAAAGAAAGTAAGATTTCTATGTAGGAAATAAAGTATATAAATCTTATTAAGTTGATGAGAATTAAGGTATTCTATTAAAAATGATACTGAAATACTAATGAAATATTTAGGGGACGCCACCTCACTATGGAATATGTCATTGATTTCATGCAATCTAGACCTTTTAAAAAAAATTATTTGACACAGATAGCTATACTCTTTTGAATAACGGATTTTATTGAAAATTCATGATACATATATTTTTCTGGTTGTAAAAAATATGTGACCTAGATGATGGGCACTAAATTCATGAACAACTCCTTGCAAGAAAGAGTTCAAAGCCAAACTTTTGAATCACATTCCAAAATAAGGTCAGTAGAAGATACAGTATATGAGAAACATAAAAAACACAACTTGAAGGGTCATGAATGCCCCTTTTGCACAAATTTTCAATTAATAGGATTTTTCCATGAGCAAAGGTCCAATAGAAGATGTTTATTTTGGCCATCCAAATGGAAGATTGTATTGCATACTCCATATTTCCATGTGATTTCATAATAGAAGAGTTAATGTTCATATAGGTGTTTCACAATGTATTCACATGTTCCCAATGTTTAAAAGTAGGTTTTGCAATATTTCTTGGTGCGCTTCATTGCAGGTGAAAGAATAAAGACCACATAGTATCAAACAAGTACTCTAGAACTACCCAAAATCATCACTTTTCCAAACACGCAGGAATCTTGACCATGAATTGATATGAAATATAATAGTTCTTCCTTACCAATATAACTATTTCTTACGTAGAAGAAGGGCATTATCATGATATAATGGTTCCTTTTCGATATTTATCTGAAACCAAATAATATTTTGATATTAGTGTATGGTCCTTCATCCTTATTCATCCACGGGCCTTTCGGGTGTGACCTATAACCCAAATAACTAAATGAAACTAGTTTTGGTTGGACATTACTCATGCCTAAGTAACCATATAAGATCTTCATAAATCGTAATACTAACACCAGTACGAGCTAATATAGATCAAAATTAAAAATAGAGAGAGATGATAAAATATATTTAATTAAAAAAATATAGTTGGTAATATTTAGACATTATGATCCCCATTGATTATACTTGGATTTGAATTTAAGGAGAATATTGTGAAACACCATTTTCATTTCCTTTGTGATGTAATTAAATACTTGTGATGTAATTTAAAACTTATATCCCTTTTATGGTGAGATATGGAATGTGGAAAAACAAGTCCATGCTTATGTGATTAAAGATGGATTTTCATTGGTGGAATTGTAGCACGAAGACCATTGTAGCAAAAATATGATATTTCTAGCAAAGAATTTGATCAAAATAATTGAGGTCATGATAAAAAAGAATATTTATTCTTGCTATTTAGAAGGGTATTATAAGTGACAATGTTTAAATGACCCAATTTAAGATAAAATAAATTGAAGTTGCAATGCCTCTCTTTATAAGCCACATATACACATCAACAATGGTTGTAAATATAAATATTCATAGAAATTGTAAGGAAATTTGTACAGTGAAAAACGTAGAAATTTTTGGAGTTCATAATTTCAAAACCACTGACCATGTTGGAAAAATAAATTGCAACAAATAAAGGAACTGACCCATCTAAAGAGGAAGGAATATAATGATACATGGAGCTACAATTATGAACAAATATTAGCTCATATTTAGAGGTCCAAAGTAGAAGAGAGACTGTCTATTTATAGATCTGTGTATAAGAGCTAAAGGTGTGTTCTTGGATCTATGTGCTAAAACGACATGGACTTAAAAACTTCTTATCACATTTTTTTTTACACCATGAACAATGCGAGAAGGAATACTTCTTGAGAATAAAATTTTTCATCAATCGAGAAAAGAGAAGATAATACTTCTATAAATGTTCCGAATATATATATATATATATATATATATATATATATATATATATATATAATTGCATCATATATTAAAATAACTAACCCAAACATTCAATGAAATAGATCTAGTGTTATCTCACCTTAATTGGTGTCATTAATTATAAACTATTCTCCAAACTTGAGTCCATTATGATATTGTTAAACTAATATCTACACAAGATCAAAATATTGGAAATCACTCAAAAGTGTCATTTAAATTCACGTTTTGTAAAATATAGAATTAATAGGTACTCGAATTTACAAATTAAATTTATTCCTGTAGCAAGCAACTTCATAAATCTTCCAACATATTAGATACAAAAGTTCTTTGTTCCATAATATAAAATTATGAATTATTTTAATGCTTATAGTATTGCTACTAAAGGTATTAACTAAATTGAAATTGAGTATGTAAGAAATGGGCAACACCACGAGATCACAAATACATGTATCCCTCATATTGCTACTCATGATATCAACCTTGTTCCATCACTTCTGACTAGATAGTGACAAATAAAAACAAATAATACACCTTTGAATTAGCATTTCTCATACCTTCTTCCATCCATGGCAACATTTTCTTACCAATGTGAAGAGATTTGTAAGTTGGAATTACTAGGTTATACATATACCTTTAAAATACAAAATATATGTCAAGTTAGTTGAAATATCTACCACTCATAAGGCTATTAATACAATAACTAGTGCAGCTCATTATGCTGAAGAAAAAATCCATCAACTTGAATGTAACTTACCTTGAAAAACTCTCGCAATTAATTCGACCATATTACTTGCTAGACTTAGGTATTAATGTTATAAAATTTTTGAGCTAACTAAGGCCTAGAAAAAGCTTCTTTTCATCAATATATTTTCTCCCAAATTAGTTCATAATTAGGCACCAATAGCCTTAGATCTGAAGCCCCGAAGCAAATGTACATGAGAGATGTCTGAATCCAATTAACTATGGATTAGAGGGAGGAATGACTTTGTAATAGAGAAAAGGCTTGTAAGGTGTTTTTATGCTAAAATGTTATGGTAGTACCTACTCAGATTTGTGTGAATATTGCATAAGGATTAGAGATCCTGTAGTGAATTGTTTGGAGGTGTTGAAAGGCCTTAGACAGGTTCAGACCTAGATTATGAATTGAGGGAAGACATGTTGTATTAGGATCTAAATTGTTGGATAAAGAGGAATTCTTCTGAAGTTCTATACATTGACTGTGAAAATCCATAATTCGAGGACCAAAAGACTTCAGTACTAATAAGATTTATATATAACAAATTTGTATCATACCTATTGATGAAAAATAATGAAATAAATAAAATGAAAACTTTGGTGCAAGAATAAATTATTGGAATCTTAAATTAGTCCTTAAGGAAATGAAAAATTCACCTTAAATAGGATGGAAGGCTGAGTTTGGCCAACATAGGATGACTTGGAAAAAGGATTTGTTTTGTCCTCATATTGGTGTGGCTTATATTTCCATGGACATAGAATAGGTAGTATACCTATGGTTACTAGGTCGAGATTTTAAAGTGATTGGTAGAAGAGTTCAATAGGCTTAAATAGGTTGTTTAAGAAGTCTTTCTGGACAGTGAGTTACATATGCTAATAGAAGAAGGAAGTTCATAACTTTATGAAGAATTTTTTCCTTAGACGAAGGGTTGATGTAGTCAACTAGTTTTCCCTAACCAATGATCATGGAAGGAAAATGTTTGTCATATATGAGGTATGTATATTTTTTTTATAAAGGTTTTTTTATAAAACATTATGTTAGGGTTTTGGTTGCATGTTTTCAACCTAGGGCTTATAGATTTCATCTAGTAAAAAAAAAATCTAATAGGAATTGAAAACCCTAGATGGAACTTAAATAAGAAAAATCGTAGCGAGAAGCCCTCATATATTTATTTCCTTATGAAAACCATAGCATTAGACATCTAGGTTTCTCTTAAATAGTATAGGAAATTCTGAAGGTGGAATTTTTTGAATTATAGGGTTTGACATCGAAATCGTAGCATTAAGGTTTCCTAAAAAAGGATCAAGGAAATTATGGTTTGTACTTAATAACCCTGGGAGTGTACATTTTAGGAAAACCATGGAACCCTTAGATTGACTAGATTGACATCCTGATCATGTATCTATATAATTTTCTTGGTTGTAATTTCTACTAATATTACAGGTGAAAGCAAGATGAGGACGAGGGAATAAATGATGAGCGTGATGGAGGGATGGAACTGTAAGAACCCTAAAGAAACCAATGCTAACAAGATCATTAAAAGAGTAAGCATGTATCAATGTGTGGTTTTGCATGGCATCATAAATAAATGTAGGTAATAATAGTATATTTAAACTCCACTTGTTCGAACTTCTTGAAATCATCTAGTCCTTAAATAATTAAAAGATTGGGGACGATTTTGCATAAGTTTCCATTCATATATTGTTTAGCATTATGTTAGAGGAATTAATTTTTCTAATATGGATCATCATGATCTTATAATATTCATCATCTTGGAAGAATCATTATGACAATATTATCATGTAAACCATATTGTATGGAAACAATACTCTGAAAATGGTAAAGGAATGTAGATGGTAAAGTTGTGGGATCATTGTTGAATAGATTTAGGTAGATGATTATCTGAAGGTTTAAGAATTCACGTTTGAAATAACTTTTGGGTTGGATTTATATAATCCTAGAAGAAAATCTATTCATAATTTACGCATAGTGAATCTTTCATTTCGTTATATGATGCCTAAGAGGAAAAATTTCACTTACTTTGAATGTATAAGGATATCAAAGAATTACTCACTATAATATATATATATATATATATATATATATATATATATATATATATATATATATATTAGTGAATAACATCTAGTATAATATATAGAATAAAATCGTAACTTGGTAATCAAGTTAGCTTCTTGAGCACTGTAAAGTGTGAAGGAATAATCCTATGGAGATAGACCTTGAATATGTTGATGATGAGAAAGTTTTCACCATGAGGTAAGTCTGTAATATTCCCAATTTTTCACATGATATTTGGAATATTAGAGTTCTTAATTTTCTTAATGAATTAAGTAAATAAAAGGTTGGAGGGACCCATAATCATCAAGATGAATAAAGATCCATCTTTCATGTGTGAATGTGGATTAATTAAGCATAGATCTATATAATGGAGTAGTGGAGAAACTACTAATGTGAATAGAGTGCAGATCATATCTCATTAATGAGATAGATCATGGAGGTTAAAGCAGTCAACTTAGATCATGTAGGGAGTCTAATGAAATATGATAGAGCATTCATGATGAAATGATGGAGGAAGTGGTGCATTTAATGCACACATGATGGAGAGGGTGAACATTGTATGTAGACATGATGGAGGACTTGGAGAGACAACATATTCAATCATGGAGGATTGTGTCCACGTGAACATCGTAGTTTAGAGGTAGGCCAGGGCTTGGGAAGGCTCGCTTTGTATATAAAGGAGATGAAGGAAACATTGGGGGGCATGCTTTTGATTATCCATCTGAGATCCGTTTAGATATGGAATTGTCATTTGACATTCCATGCACTCTTATGTTGTTTAGATAAGTTTGAAGTGTTGTTTAGCACAGAGTGTTCCAGAGCGGGTATCCCACCTCTTTGCTTGAGTGATATCTAAGGAAGAGGGTTGCACTTAATTCATCATTAGGAATTGGTGCCACACTATTTCAATTCTCTGCAGAACACCTACCTTCAGGGATTACGAAATTTCTACATATCAGTTTGGGAGGTGGATCTTGTCTTCAATATTTCAGCTGGAGAACCGGTGTAGGATTATTTCTATCACCTTAGGCTTGAAGATAAAAATTCCTAGGGCTTCATTTCAGATCTGGCGTTAGGCCAAAATTTATTGACCTCCTATCAGGAACAGTCCCATAAAGGACTGTGCAGTCCATCATTTCAAATCCATAGGAGGAAGGAAGTTACTAGCATTTCAGCTAGTAATCCTGTGAGGGATCATCCCCTCACCGTGCCATCACCATTTCCATCTGCCTAGAGATTATTGCAGCAAATTTCAACAGGAATATAACCTCTCGATCTTGTACAACACAATTTTTCCAGTAGATGCATCCCCAGTTGCTGCATCCTGAAAGGGGAGAAAGAATAGACAAGATCTCAAGCTTCTAGCTTGGAGATATGAAGGCGGGATCGACCCTCAAAGCTCAGATCTATTTGTATAGAATATTACAACCATATTTGTATTAGATCTAGCTTCAGATATGCATATCCTAGCATTCAAATGATCAAACCCTAGGAGGGTGATTTCCCAAAATCATACATCTAGAAAATCCTTTCTCAGTTATCTTTGGTTCCCATCATATTGGCCAGATATTGAATCTTGGCATCATCAAAGCTCCTGAGCTCCATAGATCTGAATTTCCTTTTGCAGTAGCTATATGTACATCATCAAAAAAAGGGACAACATAGTATTTCTTCCTAAAGCTCACCAATTACGCAGCGCGAGTTGTAACATGATTGCAGGGTTATTCTAGGCCATCTCTTTGGCTATATTCCCTCATATTTTGTACATTGTGTAACTGAATCCTTTCAACATAATAAAAAGGGTCATCTTCTTTGTACATTTTGATTTTTTCTTTAGATTTATTTTTTACTTAGTTGAAATTCATCTATTTTGTTTTAGAATTACTGCATTCTCCCTTTTGCTATATTACAAAGTGAGATATTAATGTTTATTTTCAGTTTTCTTGTTAGCATATTGTTTTGCCACATGGGAGAATGTTGCAGGATGAAAATTGAGACAAGTTCAATTGTATGGAATGTATGAAAAATGTTTAGGAAAGCTCAAAATTTGGTACCTGGAAACTGTGAAGTCAATATGTGCTCATCTTGTTAATTAAAGGTAGGAGTGTGAGAAGATAACATGAAAGTGAAAGGATGGATAGCTGGAAACTTGGTAAGGATCAATATAATTCCTTCATTAAAATTGAAAAATTGAAAGTGATGTGAAAAATTAATGAAATGGAACATATCACAAGATTGAAGAAGATGGATCCATGAAAAAGAAGTAGTCTTGATATAATGAGATGCAGAGAAAATATGGGTTCAAGTTACTACGAAGAATTCATAGTTGATACTCTTATGAAGAGAAGATATAAATCTTATAGATATTACTTCCCATTTAGAAAGGAAGTCAGGACTCACCTCTAGATTTGAGGGGTAGTAAAGGAGTATCCTTGAATAGGAGAAAGTATTTATTTTCAATTTAGAACAGAGAATAGGGCTATCCTCTTCGGTTGAGAGAGAGTGGTGTTAGACATCACATGTGCATTATTAGCTTCATATGTCAAGCACTTGACCAATACTAACAACCATAAATATAACTGAAGGCATTAGAGAGATAATGGTAGAGGATTGTATAAGGCATGAATACGTGAATGCGCTCCTCTAAATTTCGAGACTAAATTAGTGGAGTATTTTAATATTAGAGAAAACCTCCCTCCACTCAACAAAGAAACAACGAAGTCAACATTGACATTGTTAGATTGAGGGTGGTTTGGTTCAAGATTATACAAATCCTAATTTATTCTCTATTGAACATGGCAAACCACATAAAGGTGGAAGCTCTCATATCCCCTCCATCCCCAAGATCACTTTCAATTCCCAAGTACCTAGTATATCTACTAGGAAATAGTTGAAATCAAGACATTTTGATACATAAAGAAACAAATATAAAACATTTATTAATTCATTCATTCGTTTTTAGATCCAAAAAATATTTCATCTCAATATATTTTATATAAAAAATATGTTTACACAATACAACACAAGGTCATGTACATAAACAAACATATAAAATTTATGAATTAATATATAAAATGCATTCATTCATTCATTCAATAATCAACATGAAAAAAATACTTCATATGAATAAATTTTATCATTGAAAATATGTTCTAATAATATGGTACATGTTGTTTCTAATGATATAACTAGTACACTCATATATAGCTAGTACAATGTTCCTTTTTATTTATGTTTGATGGCTTGGTCATCTACTCATGAAATTTTTGAGGATGCTGCAAGAGGGATGGATCATCAACTATAATAAGAAATAAATGTTAAATTGATATTTTTTGTTATTATCATTAAAAGTATTCCATTCATAAGAAGAGCATTAGAGTTTTATTTACCCTCTGCAATAGTTGACATTGTTGGAATGGTTTCCTTGTGCTCCTCTTCTAGTATAGGATCCTCATGTATGGTACTCTCTTCCATTTAAACGTTGTTCATGGTGTTGTTATGTTACGATGTGATATCTGCCAAAGATACTATATAAGAAAGATTTTTATTTTATTTTATTAGATAATGTAAAATTTTAAAAAGAAACGTTTATAATTAAACTTATGAGATAAAAAAAATCACTTTAAAATATTTCTATTACTTGATATCTATGAAGATATTGGTTGAACATGTTGATGATATCTTGAACCACTAGACTTTTATTTATTATGTGAATCAAACAAACAAGTTCTTTGTTCGTTCTAATGACAAGCTTATTGATCGCTACAATTGGGTCAGGAGAAACGAACAACTCATCATCAAGGATTACTTTCATCATGTCCCCCAAACTACATGTTTCAACAAAATAAAATATTTTTAAATTATATAAAAGAAAAATCAATCTCACATTAAGTTATTTCAATCATTTAAACAAAGAATTGTTTTCCTTATTTTCAAACCTTACCAATATTTCTAAAATATATCATCAAAAAAATAAAAAATAAATATTCCCCTATCGTAAACAATCCTAGAAGTAGTGAAATAAAGAAAAACAATTATTTTTATTTCATAAACGTTACTGGAATTAGTGTAATAAATAGATTGTGTTGAATATAGTATAGATTGAAAGTAAATAATTAAATAAGAGATAAAGAAGAAGCATTGTTTACTATTATCAAACAAATTATACCAAATAATGGCCATTAAATCTCACATTTTAGAACTTTGATCCTCCTAAAGGAGGAACCACTCCCATGCAATGTGCCCATATTAACTTATGATGAATTGAAGTGAAGGAGAAGAATGTTACATCTAGTCTTCTTATCTTTGAAAATATTTCTGCAATGAAGGTGGCCAAGAATTCCATATTACATGAGAAAAACATGAATATCAAAATAAAGATCCATCTGATTCAATATCATGTAGAGGGAAAGACTATTCATCTAATACAATTTCAAAAAATGAGAAAATTGCTGACATATTCATCAAATCACTTGGAAGAGAAAATTTTGAAAAATTAAAAATGATGCTTGGACTTCAAAACACCCATTCAAATACTAATTTTGATTTTGTTTTGTTGTACATAATTCAGAGGTATGCAAAATGAAAATTCTTAAGGAAGAAAAATAGTCCATCGTCGAATGTGAGAAACTAAATATAAATTTAACATGTAAGTAATGGGAAACACCACAATACCATGTTTTCGCACATTTCTTCATTTGGTCTGATTTTGCAAAGGATTTTTTTTGGGTTTAAGGACTTTTTGGCATAACATTCAAGGGACATTTCTTGGAGCTATGTGATACATATTTTGGATGTTTTTTGGGCTTCATTTTTTTTTAAGGTATTTTGTTTTTGGAGGCATTGGGATTAATTTTGATTGTTTTTTTAAAGGTATTTTGTCCTTAGAAGTTTTGGGCTTAATTTTCATTGTTTTCTTTTTTTAAGGTATTTTGTTTTTAGAAGTTTTGAGCTTAATTTACACTGTTTTTAGAGGTTTTGGGCTCAATTTTCAAAGGACATTTTTTTGGATGTATTTTGTTTTTAGAAGTTTTTGGGCTTAATTTCCAAAATACATTTTTTGGTTTTAAGGTATTTTGTTTTTGGAAGTTTTGGGCTTAATTTTCATTTTTTTTAGAGGTTTTGGGCTTAATTTTCAAAGGACATTTTTTTAGATGTATTTTTTTTTAGAGGTTTTTGGGCTTGATTTCCAAAAGACATTTTTAGACTTAATTTCGAAAGGGCTCTTTTTAGGCTTAATATTCAAAGGACATTTTTTGGAGGTATTTTTTACAGTGATATTTTTTTAGAGGCTCTTTGGAGGTATTTTTTGAAGTGGCATTTTTAAAGAAGTTGGGCTTAATTTTCAATGGGAATTTTTTGGAGGTATTTTTTGAAGTGACCTTTTTTAGAGTACATGTTTTCGGTTGTAGTGAATCTTTTATAATGAATTTTTAAAATGAATTTTTTTTGCAGCACTTGGAAGGAAATATTTTTAGCTTCGTTTCATTTTTATAATACATTTTTTTCTCGTATTTTTTAAAGTAATTGTTTTGGATTGAAGTATGTATGTTTTGCAAAATTTTTAAAATGAGTTTTTTTTTTTTAAATTAAATATTTTGTGATGTTTTTGTTAACTCAGTTTTTGTCTAAATTTTTGAAGGAAATTTTTTTAATTTCATAGTCTATTATCATGGGCAATCGAAGGAATTGCATGAGAAAATATGATCAAAAAAGAGACCCTAAGAAACATAGAGAAGAAGGGAGAGAATCTCGCAAAAGAAAGAGAGGAACACTCTCAAATATTGAAAGGGAAAATCAACCTCAACTAGAAGTTGAAGCATGTATGTAAATGTAAATATTATGAATTTTATATTTAAATTTTTCCTAGTGTAAAATGTGAAGCTTAATTTTTATTTGATGAACTAATTTGAAAAATATCTTGCAATGTAAACAAAGAGAGATATTCCTAAAAACATTGATGATGAGATACAAAATTTTGAAGGAAAATGTGAAAGAGATATTGAACCAATGATTTAATATGGTGAAAATGTTGAAAGAAATTCAAGTGAATAAATTGAGTCACAAGGTATATATATATATATATATATATATATATATATATATATATATATATATATATATATATATATATATATATATATATATATATATATATATATATATATATATATATTGAACACACTCGCACGTATTATTGAAATTTTACATATTTATTAATTTAGTTATTTATTGAATATGTAAACTTTTATGTATATTCATTAGAATATCGGATGAAATTAATGTCAATGATGAGACGTTATATAATGTTGACACTCACACATATGGATATAAAAGAGCTGACCATCTTATACGATATCGTGTTAAACACATTTTTGATATGTACTTCATAAAGGAAAATGTGGCTGTTTAAGCCCAATTGTTGAAAGGTCTCCTACCATTAAGGAAATTAAAAGACACTGTGACTTTATTGGGTATTCGAAAATCAACAAAAGATAAAAAAAATGAAGGAAAATGTGATAGAAAATATAAATAATTCTATAAATTCAATTAGAATATCTAGACAGAAAAATGTTTCAGTTGTAATTAGAGCAGTACATATGGTAGTGCTTTCTGTAAGTACTAAAGAGAAACACTTGGTAAAATCTATGGCACGAGGATTAGGAACCTCACGAAAAACATTTGCACCAACATTGAAAGTTTGGGTTGCAAATAGATGTAAATGATGAAGTCAATTGTTGGAGAGCTATTTCTAGGAAACCATACAAAGATAGACTTGGAGGAAATGTTAAAAAAATAATATATGTATGTTGGAAGAAAAATTCACGTGTTTTTCCAAATGCAAGGGATGGGATGCGAAGAAGAATATGACGAAATTAGTACGAAACACATCTAAAATATTTCTTGGACAACATTCAGATATATTTTTTCAACAAGTTCAAAGATGAGAATCGTGAAATTGATGTCTCAATCAGTTCCTTCGTTCAACAAAAACCATGGTATGTAAAACCTATTAGCATACGCGACACTTGTTGTTGTCGTTATCATGTAGAATTTCAATTATATTATGACGCATTCCTTAATTTTGGTAGAGAATTTTGGAAATATTCACCTCCTCCTTCCACTATCCATGATTTCATATCTCAAATTCTATGTGGAAGATAAAGCGATGAATTATTTTACAAAAAGAAATGTGTTGGTGGTAAAAATGCGATGATTGTGGTAGAAAAGGTAGAGAAGTCTTTGAATAATTCCAAGTGAAGTGAATGGATGGTCATGATTAGATCGCAATAGTGAAGGAAAGAGATGGATAACTGAGATCAAATCAGGAAGAAGAGGCATAGAAGAGCAGCGCAAAGGCAAGCGGACGGTCGGGATTAGATCGCGAAAACAAAGGCAACAAATGGACGGATATGATTCATTGTAAGATAAGCGGGCCATAAATACAACTAAATTGCAAGCAGCAATGAGGACCATAGATCTGGGCAGATCAACGGTGATGATCACATTGGCGAAGATCAAAAGCACAAATCACAAAGAATAGTAGGTAACTGTTAAGGCATTGCAAGGTAAGTTAAATCAGTTGCGATGCGAAGTGAAGAAGGGACACGCATGGCACAACGCAATATCACACATCACAAGAAATAGAGTGTAAGAAGAAAGTAAATCTGATAAAATGCGAAGTGCGATCAGATGAGGACCGTTAGATCTGGGAGCAGATCAATGGCGAAGGGAAAATCATGAGACTGCATATTGTAGTGCTTAAAGGATAGCAATAAGGAGACCGTAAGTTAAGTTAAATATTCTGTGATGCGAAATGGAGAAGACATGTGCCGGCACGGCACAGCTTCGCAGATCACAAGAAATAGAATATAACCACAAAGTAAACCTTATGAATTTTGAAGTGTGATTAGATGAGGACCATTATATCTGGGGGCAGATCAATGGCGGATAGCGAAT
The DNA here is from genome assembly GCA_034641835.2 of Pinus albicaulis. NCBI lineage: Eukaryota > Viridiplantae > Streptophyta > Pinopsida > Pinales > Pinaceae > Pinus > Pinus albicaulis. The sequence continues at coordinate 338,341,917 of CM076577.1, read as the reverse complement.
CGTCGACCAGCACATCGCAAATGTTAGAAAATAGAGCTAAGGAATTTTGATTTGTTTGCGATGCTGTAAGGTTTGAATATGTGATGCGATGAGGGAAGACCACATGGTGACATTGTGCATGAGTGCACACCACATATTTCATGGTTTGTACTTAAGAGTTCACATGGTAAGTTGGATGTGATCGCATATCGCAGAAAATAGGAGATACGTTTGTTGGAAAACATTAAAACTGAAATGTGAAGCGCTTTGATTGGTCACCACATTGTGGGAGCCTTCAACCAAATTTAAGCTTGTATGTCAAACCTTTCTAGTGTTAAATTTCATCAGAGGTTGAAAAGGGAATTATAATGTTAAAAAATTGATACCCTGAAATACGACTTGAGACCAGATGCGATAACGTTCGAAGTCAAGATCTGATGTATTTAAAGTCTGGGGCAATGTGATTTTATGAAGAAAATGTTGGAAGCAAGGAAGACTCGAGTAAAAAAGGCAAGGTTAAATGCAAGAGAGAAAACTCTGGGCAAATGACCCAACACTCATGCAAAGATGTTATGCGACTACGGGAGTTTGATAACAATGACTAAATGTGGGAAGAAGGAGACTCGGGTAAGTAACCCGACATAGAGAAAAGGGGAAAATAAGAGAATATAATGCTGCAAGTAAGATATGCAATAGGAAGAGGTGGTATAAGGCATAAAGGCATGGGTCAAGTAGGGATAAGACAATAATGGAACATCACAGTTGGAAATATAACAACAGGCGGAGAAGAGAAAGGGACAGCAGGTAGAGAAGACAAGATGAAAAGATAAGTAAAAGGTTGAAAGGGCTGAATTGAAAAACTATTGTAACTATAAATGTAAATTCATTGATTATTTAGATATTGTTTATGATGCAAAGTAAAGTGTCCATAGAAAAAGAAAAACTCCATTATAGTACTGAAATGAGAGCATATTGTTATATTATCCTGAATATGTTGAGCAAGAAAATGAGAAGGTGGAAGGAAAAGATTCATGCCTGTTCATTTCATATTCCCATATGAAATGAAAACAACTATGAGGTGATCTCTATAAATAATGTTATTGTCATATGCAGTAAAGGAGTCAGAGAATGGAAGAATAAGAAGAAGACAGAGCAGATGAAGAAGCTATGTAGATCCAGAGATGATATAAGGCAGATATGAAGGCGGGAGGACCTCAGTGAAGAAGGAATAGAACATAGTTGATATCCAATTAAACCAACATTTGTTTTCATTGTAGTTTGAGGAATTTGGTGCTTCCATATCAAGTTGTAGCTTGATAGATTTCGAGTTGTAGCTGGCTAAGGTGGGAGCCTCCTGTGGGTTGTAGCCTGCAGAAAATAGATAGCAGTTGGAGCTTTGTTACAAGTTGTATCTTGCAGAATTGAGGTATTAGCCTCCTGAAGGGTGGACCCTACATAAAATCAATGGTGAGAGGGAGTTCGAGCTTGCCTTTGCATCCCAACAATAATAATATGTGGTTTTCTACCTTATGGGTTTCCACTTATATCTGTTGTCTATGTGAATGATGATTATGTGTTGATATTCTGTATTTAATCTTCTTAATACCTCTTTCGCACTTATTAAGATTTATATTCCATTATGCATTAAATGGATTATGAAATGAAGTTGTAATTAAGTATAAAAGAAATTTTAAAAATCCATGAATGCATTAAAGTGATTCATCCCCCCTCTTATTTTAACTAAGGGTTCAATAATTGGTATCAGATCAAGTTCCTTTTATATCGGTTTAACAACTGGAAGGAGTTCCTAGGTCCCAAACATGTCTAGTCAAGAAGGATGCTCAACAAATAAATCCCCATTATTTACTGGCACAAACTATGCCTTTTGGAAAATAAGAATGAGGGCGTACATAATGTCTCTCGGAATAGAAGCTTGGGTTGCCGTGGTATTAGGATATGCCCCAGAGGATCGTGACATAAAGAAATATGATAGAAAAAATTTCATAGCCAATGCAAAAGCCATGAATGCACTTTTGAGCGATCTGCATGAGTCTGAATTTATCAAGGTAATGCATTGTGAGACTCCCAAATTAATTTAGGTTACTTTGGAAAATATCCATGAGGGAGATAAAAAGGTGAACGAAGTGAAACTACAATTTTATAGAGCTCAGTTTGAAAATATAAAAATGAATGAAGAATAAGATGTAGCCAATTTCTTCTTAAGGGTTGCAGAAATTGTGAATAACATGAAAGATCTAGGAGAAACCATTAGAGAATGTGTAATTGTATAGAAGATATTGAGATCTTTACCATCTAGGTTTAACCCTAAGGTTTCTGCCATAGAATAAACAACTAACTGGGAAACATTGACCATGAACCAATTGATTGGAAAATTGATGGCTTATGAGATGAGTCTTCCACAGAGGAAGTAAAATGTGAGGGAGGCAACCTTTAAGTTAGAGAAGTGAAAAGAAGAAAAGGAAGATACATGCTCCTGCTCTGATGAAGAAGAGGCCAAATTGGTCAGAATATTGGATAGAGGCTCAGGCAAGCATAAAGGTAAACTTCCATTTAAATGATTTAACTGTGGAAGAGTTGGGCACTATGCATCTAAGTGTCCTCATAATAAAACAAAGAACTAGACAAAAGAGACAAAGAAAAGAAAAACAAATAACTCGCAAAAAGGGAAGAGATTCAATAGAAAATCATTTTATGCTCTACAATATAGTAGTGCATTTGAAAACTTAGATGAATCCTCAAATGAAGAAGGAACCTCTGAATTTGTGTTGATGGCAAAGGAAGAGTTTGAAGTATTCCTTCTAGAAGATGAGCAATAAGGTGAGGTAGATATTGAGGGGGAGCTAAGAAGTGCCCTGGAGGAAATAGAAAGACTTAAACTCAAGCGCAGAAAACAGAAATACATTCTCCTGAAATATGTAAAGAAGAACCAAATTCGGAAGAACTCATTCAGTTGAATGTAGAACTTGAAGAAGATAAGAAGGTGGAAGACATTCTACTAAAGAAAATTAAGGATAAAACTATGATGTAAGAGAAATTTGAAGAAGAAGTAGTATGCCTGAGAAACAAATTAGAAAATTCCCAAAGGGAATTCAATGAACATTGCATGAATGACAAGCTCTGAGTAGTTGGATAAGATAGTAAAAGCTCAAAGATATCCTCTCATAAAGGCTGGGCTACTTTATGAAGAAGAAACCAGCAAATCCAAGGTAGAAAATAACAAGAGTATCATTTTTGTAAAATCTATAAATGATAGTGAAGCACCAAAGATGATATCCATAGAATTAGAAACCAGCAAGACCATGATATATAATGAATCAAACATAAAAAAGTAGCGACCTCAACTGACAACAAAAAAATGAAGATACAACCAACTATAAAATACTCATATTCTCCCAAGGATGAATTGATCAAATTTGGAAGATGTGAAAATAGGTTTCTTCTTCTTGTGAGGAGTTTCACTTGCTTCGCTTGCAATAGACCTAGACATATTGTGACATACTATGAGATAAAGCAAGTTCAGTCCAACCAGCAAAAGATGCAACAACTGAAAATATTACCTCAAATAACTCTCTCTACTAGAGATAGATACTACTTCCATGGGTATTGTTTTTATTGTAAGTGGTTCGGTCATAAAGCCATGGAGTGCAGAATGTATGCACAAATACTGTTGTATGAAAACTCAAGGAGATTTATGAACAATGGATAATTCACTCGTATACATAATCCATTCAAAAATATAATCAAATGCTTTGTCTGCAATCAAATCGGGCACAAGTCTCAGAAATGTCATCTCAGAGACTGTGGTCCATGTTCTCAGGAAATCTACCAAACAAATAGTTGCATGTAGTGGAAAAAGAAGCTGAATAAGTGCGACATGGCTCTAATAGCTCAAGATCATAAAAGCTAGTGGTGTATGGACAGTGGATGCTCAACGCATATAATTGGAGATCGAAGAAATTTTCTAACCTTTCATGAAAATAAATATGGAAATGTAACATTTGGCAATGATAAAGCAGGGAAAATCAAAGGAAAAGGTTCTGTCAATCTGAATAATGGAAGAGGAGATGCTCAAGATGTACTAATTGTGAATGGGTTGAAAGCCAATCTACTAAGCATCAGTCAAATGTGTGATAAAGGCTGTGAGGTCCTTTTTCAGAGCCCAATATTGTGAATTAAGATCTAGCACCACAGGAAAGACCTTGATCAAAGGTGTTCAAAAAAAAATTAATGTCTATATAGTGGAAGAAGAGAATGAAGCATGCCACATAAGAAAAATTTATGAATCGTGGTTATGGAATAGAATATTGGGACACCTAAACTTTGACCATCAGCGTATCCCGAGGCAAGAAGAATGCAGTCAGAGATATGCCTGCAATAAAGAAGCCTCCAAATACCATATGTAAATCTTGCCATCTAGGCAAGCAGAACCACACATCTTTGAAGGGTAAACATAAAATATCTAAAAGTAGGCCACTTTAGCTTGTACACTAGGTAAATTCTATGAATGAATAACTAGACCAACTTGTGAAGAATAATACCTAGGATTTAATGCCAAGGCCAATTGGGAAAAACGTCATGGGCACAAAATTGATATTCAAGAGTAAGACGAATGAATAAGGGCAGGAAATTAGAAATAAAGCCCGACTTGTATGTAAGGGATATTCCAAAATCGAAGGACTTGATTATGATTAAACCTTTTCTCGTGTATCCGAAATGGAAGCAATCAGAATGTTTTTGGCCTTTTCATGCTATCATGATTTTAGAGTATATCAAATGGATGTGAAGTCCACCTTCCTGAATGGATATTTAGAGCAAGAAGTCTACATGGAACAAGCTGAAGGATTCTCCTTAACTGATAAACATGTTTGTGTGTGCAGATTAAAGAAAACCTTATATGGTTTGAAATAAGCTCCTCGTGCATACTATTCAAGGCCAGAAAAATACTTACAAAAACAAGGGTTCAAGAAATGAGGAGTAGACAACTATTTGTACATAAGGCTGATGAAAATGAACTCTTAATTGTAGTAGCATATGTAGATGACATCATGTTTGGTAGAAACAAATATGAGTTAGAAAAAGGATTTGCAGAAGAGATGAAATCAAAATTTGAGATGTCTATGATTGGAGAGCTCACTTTCTATTTAGGACTTCAAATTCTACAAAATAACATATGAATATTCATTTCACAAGAAAAATACTTAAGAGAGATGTTTAAAAGGTTACAATTGGAATACTGCAAACCTGTGTCAACTCATATGATCACTCGATGCAAAATATGTGACGATGATGGATCTGCATATGTAGATCAAAGACTTTACAGATCCATGATAGGAAGTCTGCTATACCTAACTTCCTCTTGTTCGGACATTATGTTGGCAGTAGGACTTGTGGAAAAATATCAAGCAGCACCAAAACAAAATTACTTGTTAGCAATCAAGATGATAGTTAGATATCTGCAAGGAACTACACGTTATATCCTATGGCATCCAAAAGGAGAAAAATTCACATTGACAACATACACAGATGCAAATTGGGCCAACCGTGTGGATGACAAGAAAAACACAAGTGGAGGTGCATTTTATTTGGCAGAAAGTCTGGTGGCATGGCTAAGCAAGAAGCAAACTTATATCTCTCTATCTAGAGAAGAAGAAGAATACATAGTGACAATAGCTTGTTGCACACAAATAGTATGGATGAAACAAACTCTCAAATACATGAAGGTGAGCATTGATGAACCCATTTCTATAAAATTTGACAATACTAGTGCAATAAGTATATCAAAAAATCCTCTACTTCATTAAAAAATGAAGCACGTCACAATAAATTACCACTTCCTCAGAGAACAAGTAGAACATAAAATACTAAAGTTGGAATATGTACCAATAAAGGAACAAACAAGAGACATATTCACTAAACCAGTTGCTAAAGAACCATTCGAATATCTAAGGGACAAACTAGGGGTAGTATATGCAGATGTTACTCTCTGATATGATCATAAATCAATATATATATATATATATATATATATATATATATATATATATATATATAATGATATCAGGGCAAGACTGTTGGAAATACTCCAGAAAAGGCTACATACAAGGAATGAGATCAGTGCCGTAGACAAGTGATAGTAAGTATCAGATAGGAAAGCATCATTCCAGGGGGAGAGCAGTCAATAAGAGTTGTCACAGAAGAGCTAGAGCAATGGAGCAGTGCATTGAACATGTCCTCAAGATCATATTATTATGAAAAAGATAGAAACCACACTGGGAAATGTGCAACCCTTTTCCATTGATGTCAAAGGCGGAGGAATATCAAGAAGAGGAAGAAAAGACACCTCTCAGAATGAGAATATTGAAGGAAATCATGGAGGAAGTATTGGAGTATTGCCATCAATGCCAAAGGGGGAGACTGTTGGAAATATTGTCATTAATGACAAATATATAGATAGGAGCAACAGGAGAATCATCAGTTATAAGTTAAAAGAGCAGATCATGCATTGTGCAACAGAGAGGTAAAGGAGCATCAATAGAAGTATAACCTAAAGAAGATGTACAGAATGCAACATAGGCAGCAAATGAAAGAAAGGAAATAGAGATGCAACAAGGAACCAAAGGCAGCAAGGCAGCAATGCAGCACAGAAGTAGCCAAGACAAGCACAGGAGGAACAACGTGCATAAACCGGAGTTACAGAGCGGGATAGTGTAAAAAAACGAAAAATAGAATAAGGTAGAGAAGTATTTGAAGAATCACAAGTGAGGTGAATGGATGGTCAATATTTGATCGCAACAATAAAGGCAAGAGATGGACAACTGAGATCAAAGTAGGCAGAAGAGGCGAAGGAGCATCGCGTGAAGGCGAGCGGACGGTCGAGATTAGATCGCAAAAACAAAGGAAAAAAATGGACAGTTATTATTCATGGTAAGATAAGCGGGGTAGGAATACAATCGAATTTCAGGCAACAACGAGGACCGTAGATCTGGGCAGATCAATGGTGATGATCACAATGGCAGAGATCAAAAGTGCAAATCACAAAGTACAACGGGTAAGTGTTCAGGCGTCGCAAGGTAAGTTAAATCAGTTTCGATTCGAAGTGAAGAAGGGACACGCAGTGGCAGATTACAATATTGCACATCACAAGAAATAGAGTATAACCAAAAAGTAAATATTATAAAGTTCGAAGTGCGATCAGAAGAGGACCGTTAGATCTGGGGGCAGTTCAATGTTGGAGGGTGAATCGCAAGACCGCATATTGCAGTTCTTGAAGGATAGCGATAAGGAGACCACAAGTTAAGTTAAATATTCTATGATGTGAAATGCGGAAGACACGTTTTGGCACGACACAACTTCGCAGATCATATAACATAACCAGAAATTAAATATTATGAAGTGCGAAGTGTGATCAGATGAGGAGTGTTAGAACTACGGGCATATCAATGGTGGATGGAAAATTGTGGGCCTGTACATCTCAAATGTTAGCAAATAGGGGGCTAAGGAATGTTAATTTTTTTAAGAGGTAGTAAAGTTAGAATATGCGATGCGACGAGGGGAGAAAACGTGGCGGCATTGCACATGATCGAACATCGCAGGTTTCATGGTTTGTACTTAAGAGTTCACACCGTAAGTTGGATGCGATGTGAGGTGATCAGATATCGTAGAAAATAGGAGATATGTTTGTTGCAACACGTTAAAAATTGCGGTAAAGTGAAATGTGATGCATTGTGATTGGTCACCACGTTGTGGGACCCTTCAACCAAATTCAAGTGTGTATGTCGAGCCTTTCTAGTATTAAATCGCATTAGAGGTTGAAAAGGGAATTATAACGTTAAAATTTTGATACACCAAAATAATACATGAGACCAGATGCGATAATGTTCGAAGTCAAGATATGATGTATTTCAAGTCTGGGGCTATGTGATTTTATGAAAGAAACATTGGAAGAAGAGGATGACTCGGGTAAGAAAGGCAAGGCTGAACGCAAGAGAGAAAACTCTGGGCAACTCACCCGACACTTGTGCAGAGTTGTTATGCGACTGTGGGAGCTTGACAACAAAGACTGAACATGGGCAGAAGGAGACTCGGGTAAGTAACCCAACACAGACCAAAGGATCAATGAAGAGCATAGAATTTTGCAAGTAAGATATGAAATAGGCAGAAGTGGTATAAAGCATAAAGGCATGGGTCAAGTCAGGCTAAGACAGTAATGTAGCAGCACAGTTGGAAATATAACAACAGGCAGAGAAGACAGAGCGACAACAGGTAGAGAAGATAAGATGAACAAAAAAATAAGAAGTTGAAAGGGTTGAATTGAAAAACTATTGTAACTGTAAATGTAAATTCATTGATTATTTTTATATTGTTTGTGATACAAAGGCAAGTCCTCACAGGCAAAGCAAAACTCCACTGTACTATTGAAATTAGTACATATTGTTATATTATCCTTAATGTGTTGAGAAATAAAATGAGAAGATGGAAGGCAAAGATTCATACCTATTAATTTCATATTACCATATGGAATGAAAACAACTATGAAGTCATCTCTACAAATGATGTTATTGTCATATGCAGTAAAGGAGTAAGAGAATGGGATAATAAGAAGAATAAATATTAGATAGAGAAGTTGTGTAGATTTAGAGATGATATAAGGTATATATGAAGGCTGGAGGACAACAGTAAAGAAGGAATAGAACAGAGTTGATATCCAGCTAAATCAACATGTGTTTTCATTGTAGTGTGAGGAAGTTGGTGATTCCATATCAAGTTGTAGCATGATAGATGTCCAATTGTAGCTGACTGAGGTAGGAGTCTCCTGTGCGTTGTAGCTTGCATAAAAAAATGGGAGTTGGAGGTTCCTTACAAGTTGTAGCTTGCATAATTGAGGTATTAACCTCCTGTAGGTTGGAGCCTACAGAAAATTAGAGGTGAGAGGGAGTTGGAGCTTGCCTCTGCATCACAAAAATAATAAGATGTGGTTTTCTCCCTTATGGGTTTCCACTTATATATGTTTCTATGTGCATGATGATTATGTGTTGATATTATGTATTTAATATTCTTAATACCTGCTGCTCACTTATTAAGATTGTTTTTCCATTATACATTAAGTTGATTATGAAATGAAGGTTTAAATAAGTATAAAAGAAATTTTAAAAAACCATGAATGGATTAAACTGATTTATCCCCCCTCTCAGTTTTACTAAGGGTTCAACAAAGCTTTGTGAGGAACGTGACCTTTGGGTCATGCTGAAATGAAAATTAATGCTACTACTATTTAAGCAGACTTGACCACGAAACATGGGGTGCTTTTGCGTCTTTATGAAAATGAAACCCCAAGAAAACCTCAAAATATATTGGAAGTTTTTATGGGCAATCTAATAACTAGTTTACATACTGTAGAAATTGTTGTGAAGGTGTTATTAAATTTGATAGAAATTCCAGATGCTAATGAAGTAATTAAATTAATCTAGCATATTGATCTTGTCATTCAAACATCTTTGGGTTACATCAAAATTGAAAGTCCACCATTGTATTAAACTTGTTCGAAATGTATGTAACTTTGATGTCTTTTTTAGTCATTTTTCATAACTTTTTTGAAGGAATGCTTGTAGGTAATAAAAAAATGTTTTGTTAAGGCCATTGTTGAAGCTTCTGTAGCATGAATTATTTCCATCTTCTGATTATAATCTGAGAAAGCTTATTTCTAATGAAAGTGTGCTTCCAACATTTGTAAAGAATGTTTTCTGTGAAAATATAGAAGGCCAAGCTATTTCCATGGGGACTTTATTAAGGTTTAGTGACTCGAATAAAGTCCAATATTAGGCAAATATTTGAAATACTCTTTCTAAGTTTGTTGTATGAGGTCAAACTATTGGACAGGGAAGGAAATTTTATGAATTATTGTATAGAAACTCCTACTAGTATTGTTGGTCACATAAGGTGGAGATCCTTGCTATATGTATAGTGAAAGTGCTCGAGAGAGAAAATTTATTGAGACTTAAGAAAAGGATAACCTTGAGGATGGGTATGCACAAACTACACATTTCCTGATCTACAGCCAACATTCACCTTGATCCCCCCTCATTGGAAAATTGTGTATCAGTCCCAGAGCCACTGATGGGTGGTATATGTTTTTTCAAAACCACATATGGGTTTTACAAACATATGCATTAGTAAACCTGGGACCTGCACTTCAACTATTATGAAACCCAACACACCTCGAGCTCGGCTTCACGTAGCTTCTAACAATAACCATGGGCCCACACATTCTCCACACCAACTTCAACATTTTTACTCTATATAAATTGTAAAATTAAAAGCTTCCAATTGTTGTTGAAAGGCCAAATTACAATTGTATGGAATGAAACTTATAAATTTTATAAAATGGTTAGGGTTTAGTCCCACATGAAATGTTACATATCTATTTATATATATATAATATTTTAAATTTGTATTTTTATTTGCAAATCCTTTAAATAAGTAGTTGTACAACTATTTAAAATTTATTTTGTAATGAATTCAAGAGTATGTTCTAAAACTGATTATATATTTAGCACTTGAATCTCAGGGAACGAATAAAAATTTAGAAATAGATATGTTGCAATGGTTTGGAGGATTGGAGTTAGAAAAAACTAGGACAACTTTGTAATGGAGAAATATATGAGGAACTCAATAATAAAATCATGTTTTCATTCCATCTTTGGGGGTAATTGCTTATTTTTCTTTTATATATTCAATTTCATTGATGTTTTTCCTTTCATGGAATAGTGTATGATGTATATGTTGATTCATTTTAATACTTCATGAATTTTCTTACTAGTACCCATGTGGTTTAAATTTCAAACCTTTAGTGAGCTCTCTATGTTCCATAAATTCACCCACAATTTCTTATTTCGACTGATTCAGCTTAATACTTCATGAATTTTTTTACTAGTACTTCTGTGATTTTAATTTGAAATCCTTAATGAGATCTCCATGTTCCATAAATTCACCCACAATTTCTTATTTTTCTCACAATTCTTTATGCAAAAGTTTGAATTTAGATTCTTAATTTCCAAAGTTTAGACTTTTTTTCTTTATTTTTATTCTAAACCATTTCTTTAGTCCAAAGACTCTTCAACCCACGTTGTTTGTGGTCATTCGAGTTTCGAAGGCTGGTGTTCTTGAATTAGAAAATTAATTGCAAGAACTCATAGGTTGTCCCTCTCACAAAATTTTAAAGGTTTAATCATTATTTTAATAGTTTTTATCAAATCAGTAGATGTCATGGAAACAACACTTCCCTTCATAGAGATTACTTTGCATATCCTCAGAGGGAATTCATATCCTTCAGTACTAGCGTCATCTTCATTGTATCCGTATTGATTGAAATATAATTAATGAATGTTTTGGTAGCTTAATTTTTATAATTGACAATCACTCGAGATTGTTATTATAAGCAGGATGATAGAACATTCAACATATGCATTTCTTTAGAAAAGTAATATTGTTAGTTGATCATTGGTGTCAATTTTTGCAATCCAATCATAGTAAAGTTTTTTCTAAGGACATGTGTTGGAAGATAGTTAGGTGTCTTTATGAGTGGATATATTCTTAATACTTCAAATGATAAAGTAAAATAATATTTTTCTGCTATTTGAATTTTTATGTTAAGATTTTTTATTTATATGAAATTTATATTATTTCTCCAACATCATTCTTAGTTCATACAATTCATCACAACCTTTATTTTCACATAAGGTAGGAGTTTTAATTCCATTTCTTGAATCATGTTTAATTTGATTTCCTCGTGATATAATGCATATTTACCTCAAGGCAATTAGTGTACATCACATGGCTTCCTTCCAAACATTCCTATTTTTTAACAAAATGCATCACTTCGAATTTTCATTAGTCATGACAAAGGGAAATTTGAATTGAAATCTTGTGCACCTTCCTCCTCATTGGATCCTTGGAAAGTTTCCTTTCTCACAAAAAATGATATGAATCAAATATTTTCTTTAATCCGATTGTATGACAAGGAAAATATTTCAGTTGTGACATATCATGTGGACTATTAGTTTACAGTTGCACAAGATATCACGTCACTCTAAATATTTTATTCACTTTGATGAATCACATAGCCCAAAATATTATACATGCAAGACAAATCACATCACCTCAATCCAATCACATACTCAACAATTTTACAACCAAAATAAGTAGGGTACAATGATATAGTAACTAGTCCCATACCACATAGTCCATAATATAGTAGTCAGCAATTTGTTGAAAGTCAACGGAGGAGTAAACAAGACTTTACATATGTAAATCAAGGAATGGTTTGTGTAACCACAATAACAAAGATTTTCCGTTACAATGGAGATGGATAAAAGTCAATTACACCAATAAATATGTGCATAATAGAGTTCATAATGAAGATAAGTCATTTCTCCTTATCGATAAGGAGTCTGATGCCTACTCACAAATGCTTAAATCGTTCAGAAGAAAGTAGGCATCGGAACCTATAAATATTATTTCTGATGCCTACTCACAAATGCTTAAATCGTTGACAAATACTAACACCAGTATGAGCTAATATAGATAAAAAGTAAAAATAGAGAGAGATGATAAAATACATTTAATTAAAAACAGAGAGTTGGTAATATTTCGCCATTATGATCCCCATTGATTACAGTTGGATTTGAATTTAAGGAGAATATTGTGAAACACCATTTTCATTTCCCTAAAAGTTGTGATGTACTTAAATACTTGTGATGTAATTAAAAATGTATATCCCTTTTATGGAGAAATATGGATTTTGGAAAAAAAAATTCCATGCTTGTGCGATTAAAGATGGATTTTCGTAGATGGATTTGTAGCAGGAAGACCATTGTAGCAAGAATATGATATTTCTAGCAAAGAATTTGATCAAATTAATTCATGTCATGATAAAAAAGAATATGTATTATTTCTATTGAGAAGGGTATTATAAGTGACAATGTTTAAATGACCCAATTTAAGATAACGAAAATTGAAGTTGCAATGCTTCCCTTTATAAGCCAGGTATACACATCAAGAGTGGCAATAAATAGAAATATTCATAGAAATTGTAAGGCCATTTTTATAGTGAAAAACATAGATATTTGTGGAGTTCATAAATTCATAACCAATGACCATGATGGCAAAAAAAATTGCAACAAATAGAGGAACTGACCCATCTGAAGAGAAAGGAATCTAATGATACATGGAGCTGCAATTATGAACAAATATTAGCTCATATTTCGAGCTCTAACATAGAAGAGAGACTGTCTATTTGCAGATATGTGTATAAGAGATAAAGGTGTGTTCCCGAATCTATGTGCTAAAATGACATGGACTTAAAAAATTCCGATCACATTTTTTTTCCACCATGAACAATGCGAGAAGGAATACTTCTTGAGAATAAAATTTTTGATCAATCGCAAAAAGAGAAGATAATACTTCTATAAATGTTCGGAATATGTATATATATATATATATATATATATATATATATATATATATATATATATATATATATATATATATATATATATATATAGAATCTCTAAATAATGGAATCATATATTAAAATAAATAACTCAAGCATACAATGAAATAGATCTAGTGTTATCTCACCTCAATTGGTGTCATTAATTATAAACTATTCTCCGAACTTGAATCCATTATGATCTTGTTAAATTAATATCTACACAAGATCAAAATATTGGAAATCACTCAAAAGTGTCATTTAAATTCAAGTTTTGTAAAATATACAATTAATAGGTACTCGAATTTACAAATTGAATTTATTCCTATAGCAAGTGACTTCATAAATCTTCCGACATATTAGATACACAAGTTCTTTCTTCCATAATATAAAATTATCAATTATCTTAATTCTTATAGTATTTCTACTAAATGTATTAGCTAAATTGAAATTGAGTATGTAAGAAATGGGAAACACCACGAGATCGCAAATACATGTATCCCTCATATTGCTACTCATGATATCAACATTGTTCCATCACTTCTGACTACATAGTGACAAATAAAAACAAATAATACACCTTTGAATTAGCATTTCTCATACCTTCTTCCATCCATGGCAGCATTTTCTTTCCAATGTGAAGAAATTTGTAAGTTGGAATTACTAGGTTGTACATATACCCTTAAAATACAAAATATATGTTAAGTTAGTTGAAATATTTACCACTCATAAGGCTATAAATACAGTAACTAGTGCAGTTCATTATGCTGAAGCAAAAATACATCAACTTGAATGTAACTTACATTGAAAAACCCTCGCAATTAATTCCACGATATTACTAGCTAGACTTAGGTATTAATGTTATAAAAATTTTGAGTTAGTTAAGGCCTAGAAAAAGATTATTTTCATCAATATATTTTCTCCCAAATAAGTTCATAATTAGGCACCAATAGCCTCAGATCCGAAGCATTGAAGCAAATGTACATGAGGGATATTTGAATCCAATTAACTATATATTAGAGGGAGGAATGTCTTTGTAATAGATAAAAGGCTTTTAAGGTGTTTTTATGCTAAAATATTATGGTAGTATCTAGTCACATTTGTGCAAATATTGCATAAGGATTAGAGATCTTATAGTAAATTGTTTGGAGGTGTTGAAAGGCCTTAGACAAGTTCAGACCTAGATTATGAATTAAGAGAAGACATGTTGTATTAGGATCAAAATTGTTGCATAGAGAGGAGTTTTTCTCAAGGTCTATACATTGACTATGAAAATCCATAATTCGAGGACCAAAAGGGTTCAATAGTAATAAGATTTATATATAAGAAATGTGTATCATACCTATTGATGAAAAATAATGAAATAAGTACAAGGAAAAATTTGGTGAAAGTATAAATTATTGGAATCTTAATTTATTCCTTAAGGAAATGAAAAAGTCACCTTAAAGAGGATGGAAGACTGAATTTTGCCAACACAAGATGAGCTGGAAAAAGGAGTTGTTTTGTGCTCATATTTGTGTGGCTTACATTTCCATGGACATAGAATAGGTAGTATACCTATGGTTACTAGTTAGAGATTCTAAAGTGATTGGTAGGATATTTGAATAGGCTTAAATAGGCTATTTAGGAAGTCTTTTTGGACAGTGAGTTACATATGCTAATAGAAGAAATAAGGTCATAGCTTTCTAAAGAATTTTTTTCCTTGGATGAAGGGTTGACGTAGTCAACTGGTTTTCATTAACCAATGATCATGGAAGGAAAATGTTTGTCATATATGATATATGTATATTTGTTTTAAAAAGGGTTTTTATAAAACATTGTGTTAGGGTTTTGGTCACATATTTTCAACCTACGGTTTATAGATTTCATCTAATAAAAAAAAATTGCATATAGGAATTGAAAACCCTAGATGGAACTTAAATAAGAAAAACCATAGTGAGAAGCCCTCATATATTTATTTCCTCATGAAAACCATAGAATTAGACATCTAGGTTTCTATTAAATAATTTAAGACATGGTAAAGGTGGAATATGTTGAATTATAGGGTTTGACATCAAAACCGTAGCACTAATGTTTCCTAAAATAGGGTCAAGGAAATAACGGTTTGTACTTAATAACCCCAGGAGTGTACATTTTAGGAAAACCATGGAAAACTTATATTGACTAGATTTACTCCATGATCATGTATCTATATAATTTTCTTGGCTGTAATTGCTACTAATATTACAGGTGAAAGCAAGATGAGGAGGAGGGAAGAAGAAATGAAAATATCATGGTTGATAACGAATCCTTGGAAATGATGAGCATGATGGAGGGATGGAACTGTAAGAACCCTAAAGAAACCAATGCTAACAAGCTCATTAAAAGAGTAAGCATGTATCGATGTGTGGTTTTTCATGGAATCATAAATAAAAGTAGATAATAGTAGTATATTTAAACTCCACTTGTTCGAATTTCTTGAAATCATCTAGTCCTTAAATAATTAAAATATTGGGGATGATTTTGCATAAGTTTTCATCCATATATTATTTAACATTATGTTAGAGGAATTAATTTTTCTAATGTGGATCATCATGATCCTATAAGCTTCATCATCTTGGAAGAATCATTATGACAATATTAGCATGTAAACCATATTGTATGGAAACAATACTCTGAAAATGGTGAAGGAATGTAGATGGTAAAGTTGTAGGATCATTGTTGAATATATTTAGGTAGATGATTGTCTAAAGGTTTAAGAATTCATGTTTGAAATAACTTTTGCGTTGGATTTATATAATCCTAGAAGAAAATTTAGTCATAATTTACGCAAAGTGAATCTTGGTCATATGATGCCTAAGAGGAAAAAATTGACTTACTCTGAATGTATAAGAATATCAAAGAATTATTCACTATAATATATATATATATATATATATATATATATATATATATATATATATATATTAGTGATTAATGTCTAGTATAATATACAGAATAAAATGGTAACTTGGTAATCAAGTTCACTTCTTGGGCACTCTAAAGTGTGAAGGAATAATCCTATGGAGATAGACCTTGAATATGTTGATGATGAGAAAGTTGTCACCGTGAGGTAAGCCTGTAATATTCCCAAATTTTCACATGATATTTGGAATATTAGAGTTCTTAATTTTCTTAATGAATTAAGTAAACCAAAGGGTGGAGGGACCCATAATTATCAAGATGAATGAAAATCCATTTTTTTATGGGTGGATGTCAATTAATTAATAATATATCTAAATAATGCAGTAGTGGAGCAGCTACTAATGTGAATAGAGTGCAAATCATGTCTGATTAACGAGATAGATCATGGAGATTGAAGCAGTCAACTTAGATCATGGAGGGAATCTAATGAAATATCATAGAGCATTCATGATGAAGTGATGGAGGAAGTGGTGCATTTAATGCACACATGATGGAGAGGGTACACATTGCATGTGGATGTGATGGAGGACTTGGAGAGGCAACGCATTCAACCGTGGAGGATTGTGTCCACATGAACAACACAGTTTAGAGGTAGACCAAGGCTTGGGAAGGCTTAATTTGTATATAAAGGAGATGAAGGAAACATTGGGGGCATGCTTTTGATTATTCATTAGAGATATGTTTAGATCTGGAATTGTCATTTGGCATTCCATGCATTCTTATGTTGTTTAGCTAAGTCTGCAATGTGGTTTAGCACAGGGTGTTCCTGAGTGGGAATCACACCTCTTTCCTTGAGTGATCTCTAAGGAAGAGGGTTGCACTTCATTCATCATTAGGAATTGGTGCCACACTATTTCAATTCTCTGTGGAACACCTACCTTCAGTAATTACGCAATTTCTGAAGATCATTTTGGAATGTCGAGGTTGTCTCCAGCATTTCAGCTCAAGAACCGGTGCAGGATTATTCCTATCACCTTAGGCTTGAATATTAGCATTCCCAGGGATTCATTTCAGATCTGGCATCAGGCCAAATTTTATTGACCTCCTATAAGGAACAGTCCCAGCAAGGATTGTGCAGTCCATCATTGAAGATCCATAGGAGGAAGGAAGTTACCAGTATTTCAGCTAGTAATCTTGTGAGGGATCATCTCCTCACCTTGCCATCACCATTTCAACTAGCCTAGAGCTTATTGCAGCACATTTAGACAGGCATATAACCTCTCCATCCTGTACAACATATTTTTTCCAGCAGATGCATCCCTATTTTCTGCATCTTGAAAGAGGAGGAAGAATATACAAGATCTCAAGCAACTAGCTTGGAGATATGGAGGGATCAACCCTAAAATCTCAAATTTGTTTGTATAGAATATTGTTGATCCGGATCTTGGGGGGAGGCCCCCAAGATCTAAAAATTTCAAATGGATCTAACAAGATTTGCAAAATTAGAATGCTAGAAAAGAGAAAGAGCACAAAGCAGATAAAACCACAAAGAAGCTTGTTTTGTTAAAACAAAGAATAATTGTAGAAGCTACATTGTGGTGGACAGTCTGTCCTTTTACAAACTGAGGCTTGTTATTTATAGCCTTTTTTGAGTTACAATACCATGTGTAGATACCATAGGTGGATACAATGGGTCAAAACCATGGGTAGATACCACTTACAATACCGCAGGTAAATTCCTTGTGTGGATGAATACCATGTGTGGATACATACCATGGGTGGATGAATATCATGGACAGATGTCACTTACAATACCATGGGCGAATAAAAACAATGGGTGGATGAATACCATGGGTCGATGAGATTTACAATACCATGGGTAAATTCCATGGGTGGATGGATAACATGGGTAGATGAATACCATGGGTGGATGCCATTTTCCATTCAGATGATTCCTCCCTGCTTAAGAAGCAATGGTCCCCATTGTGTGAAGTTCCCTCCTGAGAAGCCTGTTGAGCCTCAAAATTGTGCTTTCTTTCATCTTACTTTACCTCATTTTCCTTTTTCCATTGCTATCTTAGACCCAATTGATCAATGAATTTAGTTAAAATTACTTTTAGAATGATTTACATGACTAACTTGCTAAGTTTTGTGATTTTTTCCATTGTAAAGCATTTTGACCGGAACTAGCTGCAGAATGCAGACATTCTGTAGCTAACCGGGAATTCTGCAGATGCCTTCACGTTTGGGTATGTTCCAGGTGGCCTCTCAAGAAAAACCGCATATGGGCATAATTCACGTCATATCTACATTGTTCGTTGCTCACCATGAAGTAAGAAATGAATTCTGGATATGGTTTTGATACGTGGGAACACATTTAGGAAGGCAGACTTCTATTAGGACTGTCTCAGTCCAGATGTCCTTTTCCTTTTTACGTTGCCACTTCAAGAGTCCTAATGTGATTTCGATAAGGAAAGACAATGATCCTGAAATTTTTGCAAGTCTTGTTATGTACATTTGTTATATAAACACTTGGGAAACCGAGAGCTAGGCTAGATTTTGTTCTAGATTTTGCTTAGATTCTGTGCTACATTTCTGAAGACGCAGAGTGCTCTATTCAAGTTATTTCACTTTTAATGAAGCAGACAGTGTTGTTTTGAAAGCGTTGATTTGATTTGGAGTTAGATTCCGTCAGGTGGTAGAGGGCCCCTGCCTCTTGCACAGATTTATTTGCGTAATTTAGATAAGTATTCTAGCTGCCTTTACATTTTTTAAGTTGAATTCGTAGTTGTTTTCATTAGCTACTGTAGTTATACTCATTCTAAAAACTCTTCCAAAAGAAGAAGCTCTTCCAAAAGATTATAATGATGAATGGGAAATAGCTATAGTATTGTAGGATTTGAAGTTGAATTCGTAGTTGTTTTCATTAGCTACTGTAGTTATACTCATTCTAAAAACTCTTCCGAAAGAAGAAGCTCTTCCAAAAGATTATAATGATGAATGGGGAATGGCTATAGTATTGTAGAATTTAATTGTAATCTCTTTTGTTCACCATCACAGTTATACTTATGCTAAATACTCTTCCACAAGAAGAAACCCTTCCAAGAAATCTTTATACTGTCTTAAGCATGATTGTGATCTTGAATGTTTTAGTTGTGTGTTTTCACTAAGTACCATAGCTGTCCTTGTTCTTAAACGCTTGTCCAAAATATCATAATGATGAGTGAGATATAGCCATGATATCTTAGTTTTTAATTGCTTTCAGTCTTTATGTTTGCATAGCGTAGTTAGGATACTCCGGAGTTTAATTGCACTTAACTCATGTTCAGTTGTTTTGTTTTAAGTTTGATAATGACTTGTAGCTCAGCACTGTTTTAGATTGGTGACATTTTAAGTTCAGTTTTAGTTTAACTCATTACATTTGCATTCCATATTCAGTTGTCATTCACTGCATACTAGATTACTTCAGTTGTTAAATTTAACAAAACAACCTTCATTATTTACAAACCTCTTCCTGTTCTAAAATCCATAATTGATTCATAAACATATGAACAGAAGACCATATCACTTTAAGGCCTGAAGTACTTCTGCAACTTCCTTATCATCTTACAAACCAACATTTCCTCAAAAGACTATTTCAAAAATCCATAAACTTTGAGTGAAGTGTAGTGCTATAAAACTGAGTTGCAGAATAGAGTTAGGAATTAGTCTTAGAGTAGAAGATCTTATGATGGTATCAATGTCTTACTCCAAACATACTTCAACGAATCTCTAGTCAAGGATAAAATTTTGCATCATTATAAGTTAGTTGTTTAAACTGTTTAGTTAGGAAGATTTGCATGCTCAGTTGACCATGTTTCAAGCTCTCTCTCAAATGCCTTTGATGAAAGAATTTGACAAGTTTAGTTTGTGTTTTGAATCATTTGCTTAAAAGTCATTATCAAGCTTTGCTTTTGCTTATTCATAGTTTAGATTTAATTCTGTTTTTAATATTGCATTTGCATTTACCATTTGACATCAATCAATTAGGTTTCACTTTGTTTTTAATCATTAGCCTCCTTCCATTAGCTTTCTAGTCATCTTTCTTGTGAACATAAAACCACCAAAAGACCAAAAAAAACATAAATCATCACAAAAGACCAAAAACATCATAAAACACTACACACAACGCATTAAGAAACAAACACCTAGGTACATACAGTACACTTCACTTCAGCAGTTTACCAACCCTGGTTGACAATTAAATGAGCTCAATTTAGGAGACTAGATTGAGACCAAACATTTTGGCGTCGTTGCCAGGGAAGTGAAAACTAGGTAACCTTGTTTCTTAGCATCCAAAAACAATTATATGCATAGGGAGAGAGATTCAAGGGGAAGATTTATAAGCAGCAGAGGCAGAAGTTTGATTTCTAGAACACCACTTGTTTCATCTAGATCCAGAGCTAGTACACCTTCAACTCATACCCATATTCCATCCTCTCTTGATCCTAGACTTCTAGAAGATCTAAAATCAGATATCCCATTAGAAAAACCTTCCACTTCATCCACTGAACCTACCATAGAAGAAGATCTAAAAACTCTTGTTAGGGACACAAACCTTTCCACTTCCACAAGAGAGTCAACCATGGCAGAAGAAGGAGGAGGAGGAGTTTTTAATGGAGAACACACACTATTTGGAGGTAGAGGTAGAGGTAGAGGAGAAAGAGGTAGAGGTGCAGATGGAGGAAGAGGTAGAATAGGAAGCTCTTTTGGGTTCCCTATAATTGATGAAGAAACCAATACAACCATGAAAAATATTTCACCCTCTGTCCTTCAAAACTTCTATGGACTTAAAACTGAAGATCCTGAAACCTTCTTATTCGAATTTGAAGTGCTTTGTAGAACTTATGACTACTTAAAAGATGCTCAAAAATTGAAATTATTTCCTTCAACTTTGAAGGGAGCAGCATTGAAGTGGTTTATGAGTCTGATCAGCAGTTCTATTAGAACATGGGAATACATGAAACAAGCATTTCTAGAGAGATATTTGGATTATTGTATGGCGGTTAGTCATAAGGAAGAAGTGTTCAAGATGTTACAAAAAGAAGATGAAAATTTGGAAGATTTGTTGGAGCGATTTAATTACAATATCAAAAGAGAAAAAATGGAAAACCTAGATCAAGACACCTTAAAAGATCTTTTGTTGAAAACAACTAGGGATGAATGGTTGGATATCCTTAACATGATGGGAAAAGGGGATATATCAAAACTCACATTACCTAAAATATCTGAGTTATGTATCAACCTTTCAAGAGGGAAATCTAAAACTGTCAAAGGTCCAAGAGATCTTGCTCTTGCAAGGGCAAGTAAGTCTACTTCTGGGACAGTAAGTAGATGAGAAATAGGACATATGCTTGATGATTTTAAATCTGACATCTTAGGGAGTCTTAGTGAACCAATAGACACCCTTAAGATACAAAAAAAGCAAAAGGCTGAATCTGATGCCTTGGCAATCTTTTGTCCCAAATGTAGAAAGAAACATGCCTTGAGAGAGTGTCTTTTGGATGTAAAAGTTGCAGAAACCTGTGTCATTTGTTCTGAGAAACATGAGACCAAGAATTGTCCTTCTCTTCCTGGTCTCAAGGCTGTCTTTCAGGAGGAAACTCCTACAGAGTCCACAGAGTCTCTCAATTTTGTATCTAGAAGACCTTGGCAGGGACCTCAGACACAAGGATTCCATGATCAAATGTATAATCAACCTCCACCTTGGAATTCTTGGCAGCAACCTTGGCCCCAATTTCAAAATCAATCTCAATCTTGGGCACAAGGTACACAAAGTCCCTATGGAAGATACTCTCCATACTATCGGTATCCACCATCCTATCCACCATATCCACATTTTTATCCTCAAAATCCTCAACAAAATTTTCCTCAAAATCTTCAACAAAATTTTCAACAAAATTCTCAACAACATCATCAAAATCAACCACATCAAAATCAACCACTTTCATTACCATTCCCTCAAAAATCAAATCAATTGCCTACTCAACCCATACCAAACCCCAATAATAAGAACCCTCAGAATACATACATGATAGAAGGCCAACAGTTTCCAACTTATTTAATTACACCTCTAGACCTTAGTGATGTTCAACTTAGGTCTGGAAAGATACTTGAAAAGAGGAAACCTTCTGTGATCATACAAGAACAAGATAATTCTGAGGAAGACTCCCTACGGGTGAATAAAAGTCTTGAGGAAGACACATCCTTTCAAGACCCAAACACTAAAAAACTAAAACAAAAAGATCCAATAAATCCAACTCCTGTATTAGAGCAACCATCCACATCTACTTCTATACCTCCCTTTCCGGAAAGATTACAAATTGATAGAGGTGTAGAAAAACCAATCATGGTGCCTAATTATGATTTCGTAGATTAGCTGAGAAATGTTTGCATTAAAATTCCATTATTACAAGCCATCAAAGAAATCCCAATTTTAGATAAAACAATAAAGGAGTTGAGTATGAAGACAACCAGAAAAAGAATAAGAGAAACCAAGAAAATTCAACTGGTTGGACAAATAGCAGACATTATGATGGGAAAGATTGCTATTCCAAAGTATCTTGACCCAGGAAATCCAGTTGTCAAAATTCACATCAATGGAATTGAAATTCAAAATACACTCATTGATTTAGGAGCAGCAATAAATATCATGAGTAGACAAATCATGGACAAACTTAAACTTCCTAATCTTCTTTTTACACCCACACTATTACAATTACCAGATAGATCTGTGATCAAACCAGATGGGGTAATAGAAGACATTCCAATGTCCCTAGATTCTTGGGAATACCCTGTGGATTTCATGATCCTAACTCCTAAGAATAATCTAGGAGGCCATCCTGTTATATTAGGAAGACCTTGGTTGGCTACAGCTGATGCTTTTATTAGTTGTAGGTCCGATGATATGTATATTTCTGATGGTAGTTCAACTAAGAAATTCACTTTATATCCTCCAGCTAGGACAATTACAGATCTAGATGACACTCAATGGATAGAGGATGAAGAATATTTACAACCACTCTTCACAATTTCAGAAATTAGTGAAGATAATCAAGTTCTGAATACTCTAGAAAACTTTGAATCCTCTCCAGAGCACAAACATGAATGATTTCAAGAGGGATCCAATATTGAATTTTTGTCATCTAGGCAGATGTCTCTTCATTCTATGGACAAATTTGGTAGCTCTACAAGTGAAATTTTTCCAGGCAAAACTTTGAACATAAATAAGAACCTAGAAAAATCTCAACAAGAAGAGTTAGTCAAAGTATTACAGAGACATTCTTCTGCATATGCATGGGAATACACTGACATGAAAGGGATAAGCCCCCAGACTTGTACTCATCACATCTATATAGAGGCAAATTGCAAACCAATCAGACAACCTCAAAGACGGATGAATCCAAATCTTAGGGAAATTGTTAAAGAGGAATTGAAAAAATTGTTAAATGTTAATTTCATCTATCCTATTTCAGATAGTCAGTGGGTTTCTCCTTTGGTAATTGTGCCAAAGAAAAATGGAAAATGGAGGGTGTGTGTTGACTACCGAGAACTAAATAAAGCTACTCTTAAAGACAATTTTCCCTTACCTTTCATAGATCAAGTATTAGATACATTAGCTGGCAAAAAGTACTTATCATTCCTAGATGGGTTTAGTGGTTACAATCAAATCCAAGTAGCACTTGAAGACCAAGACAAAACCACATTCACCTGTCCCTGGGGTACCTATGCTTACCGAGTATTACCATTTGGATTATGCAATGCACCTGCAACATTCCAAAGGGCAGTATTAGGAATTTTTTCGGATCTAATACATGGTTGTGTAGAGGTGTACATGGATGATTTCATAGTTTATGGGAATACATTTGAAGAGGCTTTAGAAAACTTGGAAAAAGTCTTAAAAAGATGTCAAGAAGCAAACCTTTCACTTAGTCATGAAAAATGTTTTATGATGTTTACTGAAGGTATTGTTTTAGGGCACCACATTTTAGGGGATGGGATTAGAGTTGATGAGGCAAAAGTTGAAGTCATTTCTAACCTATCCATTCCAAGTTGTCAAAGAGATGTTAGAAGTTTTCTAGGATTTACAGGGTATTATTGGAGATTTATAGAAAACTTTACCAAGATAGCATCTCCACTCTTCAAATTACTCACCAAAGATTGTGAATTCAAATGGACTTCTGATTGCCAGTTAGCTTTTGAAACCCTGAAAACCAAAATTTCTGAAGCACCTATATTAAGGGGACCTAATTGGAAGTTACCTTTTCATATCTCGACAGATGCTTCCGATACAGCTCTAGGAGCAGTATTGGGACAAAAAGATTTAATTCCCTATGCCATCTATTATATCAGTAAAAATTTGACTCCTGCAGAGTTAAACTATACTGTAACTGAAAAAGAGTTTTTAGTCGTTGTTCATGCCATAAACAAATTTAGACACTATATAACAGGCTATGAAACTTTTATTCACACTGATCATTCTGCAATTAGATACCTAATGAACAAATCAATCACTAATGGCAGAGTTATAAGATGGTTGTTACTCTTACAAGAATTCAACATTACTATTCTAGATAGGCCTGGAAAACAAAACACAGTGGCTGATTTCCTATCTAGAATCCAAAATATCAAAGATGACACTCCGGTTGAAGATCAATTTCTTGATGAATATCTTTTTGCAATCTCTACTCAAACTCCATGGTTTGCTGATATTGCCAATTATTTAGTTTCAGGAAAATTTCCTTCAATTATGAATGCAAGGGATAAAATAAAAATCATTTGTGATAGTGCAAAATATTCATGGGTTGCTAATGAGTTGTACAAGACAGGTCCAGATTTGATCATTAGAAGGTGTGTTCGTAAAGATGAGATGCCTGAGATTCTCAAGGCATGTCATGATGAACCTTGTGGCGGACACTTTGCAGATAAGAGGACAGCCTATAAGATCCTTAATTTAGGATATTATTGGCCATCCTTGTTTAAAGATGCTAAAGAGTATGTCAAAAGGTGTGACAGTTGCCAAAGGGTAGGGAAACCTTCTCCTTCGGGTGAGATGCCATTACAACCTCAGGTACATATTGAACCTTTTGAAAAATGGGCTTTGGATTTTGTAGGACCTATTAGTCCTCCATCAAGACAAAAGAAATATATATTAGTTTGCACTGATTATGTTACTAAATGGGTAGAAGCTAAACCATTACTTGTTGCTAATGAATCATCTGTAGTTAATTTTATTTTTGAGGATATTTTTACTTGTTTTGGTGTCCCAAGGGAAATTGTTACAGATCAAGGAGCTCAATTTACATCAAGGCTAGTGGAGCAAATGATGGAGAAGTACAAAATCAGACATATAAAATCTACTCCTTATCATCCACAAGCAAATGGTCAAGTGGAATCTACTAATAAGATCATTGAAGGAATCCTAACAAAGACTGTTCATTTACATAGAAGAGATTGGGTAGATAGGCTTCCTGAAGCCTTGTGGGCCTATAGAACTACATGGAGAAACACAATAGGCCATACTCCTTATGATCTTGTTTATGGAAAGCAAGTTTTGTTTCCCATAGAGTTCCAGATTCAAACTTTCAAAATGGCAGTTCAGCTAGGACTTGATTTAACGGAGGCACAAAAGCATAGACTGGAGCAAATTAATGAATTGGATGAGATCGGACAATATGCAGTTCAGAAAACAAGTCTAGTCCAACAGCAAAGGGCTAGATGGCATGACAAGTACATCAAAGAGAAGAAATTCAAAGAAGGTGACTGGGCTCTCTTGTTTGATTCAAAATTCAAGGATTTTCAAGGTAAATTTTAGACACATTGGCTTGGGCCATATGAAGTTGTTGAAATTTTTGATAATGGGGCAGTAAAAATCAGAACTATAGATGAAGAAGAGGTCACTTTTCTTGTGAATGGTCATAGATTGAAGCTATATCACAAACCACTCTCAAGAGAAGAAATTGTCAAGAAGTTCCAAGAAAGCAGTGATGTGAAGTTAATGAAGAAGAATCTCTCTTCTTCATCAACTTGATTAAATTTTCTGAAGCATTTCTCTTTCGAAAAAAAATAAAAAAATAAAAAAAATAAAAATAAAGGTATAAACATGAAAACCAATCATTGATTGGCATGTTTATACAGAAAAGATAGGGTGAAAATCAGAGTCTCTCTGACACTCTAACTTTTCCCATTTTTTTTTTACAAGCAGTTGTTACAAAATCATAAGTTCAGATCCATAGTGCTTATGATCCATCTCATTTCATTTCACTTCATTCACTTATCCATCCATATTCCATTTTATTCATTCATTCATACTCTACTTCATTCCATATTTCATTCATCTCATTCCATATTCCATCCATCTCATTTTCATGTCAATATTTAAAGTTTGATGTCTTGCTGTAAATGAATAAAAACATGTCATGGATTGCAGGGCAGTTCTCATGTTCTTCCACTCCATTTCATAAACTGAATCCATTCCATTTCATCATCCACTTCATACATATCATGTCTCATCATCCATATTCATTCATACCATATAACATTTCACCTATATTCCCAAACCACTCCATTCCATGATCAAAATGCTCTACAGGTACATTCTGCAGCTTAACAGACATTCTGCAGCTGTTCAGCCTTTCCGCAGCTAGCCAGACATTCCGCAGCTACAAATCCTGAAGGCATTAGTCAGCAGACATTAGAATTGCAACAAAATGATCCATTATATCCATGAATAAAAATCATCAAAGAAGAATTATGAAGACTCTTCCAAAGGTGAACAAAGAAGACAAAGACTACAAAAATCAAATGAAAAGCAGAGGTAACAAGTTTAGATTATAGTGGCATTTCATAAAGTTTAGCATAGTTTTAGTTATGAATTGTTCGAAAAGGTTGTTTTAATTATTTTTATTGATCAAGACCAATAAACCCTCCACAAACTTTGGATTAAAATCTCTCATTTCAAATTCCATATCCGACATCATTTAAGCGGTTAAAATGGCCGAGATGTTTGAATTCTTCACGTCACTTAACCAAATCATTCAATGATGATTCTCTTTTCCGTTGTAAAAATATTCGCCGTCTTTTCAATCATTAATTCGTTTCCTCCACCTCACTCCATTACCTCATTCCGTGACTACTTCCATCACTCCATTCTGTAGCCGGAATTTCATTCCGCAAATAGAGATATCCTTACCACCGAGAGCAGAGCAAAAGGGTAAACGCAGAGGTATAGGAGTGAAGAATTTGAAGTTATTTGTCACCAGGAGACAGAGGTATAGCAGAGAAGAATTTGAAGTCATTTGTCTCCGGGAGACAGAGGTATAGCATTGAAGAGTTTGAAGCCATTTGTTACCAAGAGACAGAGATATAGCAGTATGGGAATTTGAAGCTATTTTCCACCGAGAGACAGAGGTATAGTAGTGTGGGAAATTTGAAGCCATTTTCATTTTCAACCAGAGGCATATTAGCTCGAAGTCTGAAGTTGTTGTCACTGTCAACTAGAGGTATATCATTCCGAAGTTTGAAGCTATTGTCACTGTCAATCAGAGGTATATCATTCCGAAGTTGAAGCCATTTTCATTAAGAACTTGAAGCCATTTCAATTCGAAGGTGAAAGTTATTGTTTCTGTGGGTAGAAGAGTGTTAATATGAACATTGAAGAAGCAATTATGGGTTTCATTGTAAGAACTGAACCAGTGGGTTCAAAATACTTAGAAGGCTACCCTCAATGCAAAGAAATGTTGCAACAGATAGGATGGCTTCAATTTTTGGAGAAATTTAATGGCTTCCACAAAGAAGTCACTAAAACATTTGCAAGATCATTTCAGGGAACTGAAGTTGAAGTGGGAGATTTCAAATTCACTGTCACTGAAGTTTTCATTGCAGAAGCTACAGGGTTGCTTAGAAATGGAGAGATATGGTTCAAAAACAAAGAATTCCACAATGAATCCTGGAAGAAAATTCTAAAATAACCAGGTATGGATGTCACTGTGTTTAAGAAAGGAATTCCAAGTTCTGCATTGAAAAATAAATGGAGAAACATACTACTTCTTCTGCAAAAATTTATTACATGTGAGGGTAGATATGGCACATTTTATGTCTACCACATTAGACTGATAATGCATTTTCTGGGGGAAGACTTAAACCTACCTTATTTCTTGCTTCAAAGTTTGAAAAAGATGGCTTCCTGTGTTCAAAGAAGGGTTCAATTTTTAGAGACAACCCTATATCATCATGGCTTGGTTAAAATTTTGATTGAACACCATTTAGCCAAAACAAATGATACATGGGACAATTTCTTGACAAGAAATCATTTTGAAGAGCCAAAAGAGCCCTCACCTGAACCACAGCCTACAAAGAGAAGCAGGAAATGGAGGGCTTCAAAAGTTGAAATTGATAAAACAGTCCAAGAAAGTAGTGAGGAAATCATCTCAGAGAAGTTGACTCAAATCAAGAGACAACTTAAGAAAGTAAAGGTAATCAGGAAACCTGCCACAGAGAGAGGAGAAGGATCTTCTCAGCCAAGAAGAAGCCATAGACTAAAGGGGAAACTAAGGAAAACTCAAATCAAACAAACAGGGGTGATTAATATAGAGGATGAGGAAACATCTATTGAAGAAGATGTTGAAGAGGATTTTAATGAAGGAACCCCTGAAATTGACCCTGCTCAACAAGAAATTTATGACTATGTGGAAACTTTGGAAAAGAGAGCTTCAGAAAGTAAGGAGAGAACCCCTAGTCCTCCACTGTCTGAAATAGATGTATTAAGAAGGGATAGATATGAGTTGGAAATACTTAATAGACACATCAAAAATGAGAATGAAATTCTCAAGGATCAAGTCAAGCTCAAAACTGATACGAACTCAACCTTATCCCTACATATAGACAAAGTGGAAAAGACCAATGACAAGTTGAAGAAGAGGAACAAAAAGCTAATCAGGGCACTTACGAACCTAAGGTTCAAACTTGTTATCAGAAAACCCAGAAGATCTTTAGCTTCCAGACAAAGGAGAAGGAGAGGATTAGATGTTCTTGCAGAAGCCTCTGAGTTCATAGGATAATTTGCATGAGGACATGCAAAGAGACAGCAGTGGGGGTATGTTGAGCCTCAAAATTGTGCTTTCTTTCATTCCATTTTACCTCATTTTCCTTTGTCCATTTCCATCCTAGACCCAATTGATCAATGAATATAGTTAAAATTACTTCTAGAATGATTTACATGACTGACTTGCTAAGTTTTGTGATTTTTTCCATTGTAAAGCATTTTGACCGGAACTAGCTGCAGAATGCAGACATTCCGTAGCTAACTGGCAATTCTGCAGCTGCCTTCACGTTTGGGTATGTTCCAGGTGGCCTCTCAAGAAAAACCGCATATGGGCATAATCCACGTCATATCTACATTGTTCGTTTCTCACCATGAAGGAAGAAATGGATTCTGGATACGGTTTTGATACGTGGGAACACATTTAGGAAGGCAGACTTCTATTAGGACTGTCTCAGTCCACATGTCCTTTTCCTTTTTACGTTGCCACTTCAAGAGTCCTAATGTGATTTCGATAAGGAAAGACAATGATCCTGAAATTGTTGCAAGTCTTGTTATGTACATTTGTTATATAAACACTTGGGAAACCGAGAGCTGACTAGATTTTGTTTAGATTTTGCTTAGATTACGTGCTACATTTCTGAAGCGCGAGTGCTCTGTTCAGAAATTTATTCCAGTTTAGTTGAAAGCAGACAGTGTTGTTTGAAAGCGTTGATTTGATTTGGAGTTAAATTCCGTCAATTGGTAGAGGGCCCACACTTGTCTTGCACGGATTTATTTGAAGTAATTTAGATAAGTATTCTAGTTGCCTTTACGTTTTTAAAGTTGAATTCGTAGTTGTTTTCATTAGCTCTTTGTAGTTATACTCATTCTAAAAACTCTTCCAAAAGAAGCTCTTCAAAAGATTATAATGATGAATGGGAAATAGCTATAGTATTGTAGAATTTGAAGTTGGTGTTAGTTGTTTTTTTCATTAGCTACGTAGTTATACTCATTCTAAAAAATCTTCCAAAAGAAGAAGCTCTTCCAAAAGATTATAATGATGAATGGGGAATGGCTATAGTATTGTAGAATTTAATTGTAATCTCTTTTTTTCACCATCACAGTTATACTTATGCTAAATACTCTTCCACAAGAAGAAACTCTTCCAAGAAATCTTTATACTGTCTTAAGCATGATTGTGATCTTGAACATTTTAGTTGTGTGTTTTCACTAAGTACCATAGCTGTTCTTGCTCTTAAATGTTTGTCCAAAATATCATAATGATGAGTGAGAGATAGCCATGATATCTTAGTTTTTAATTGCTTTCAGTCTTTATGTTTGCATAGCATAGTTAGGATACTCCGGAGTTTAATTGCACTTAACTCATGTTCAGTTGTTTTGCTTTAAGTTTGATAATGACTTGTAGTTTAACACTGTTTTAGGCTAGTGACATTTTAGGTTTGGTTGTAGTTCAACTCATTGCATTTGCACTCCATATTCAGTTTTCATTCACTGCATACTAGATTACTTCAGTTGTTAAATTTAACAAAACAGCCTTCATTATTCACAAATCTCTTCTTGTTCTAAAATCCATAATTGATTCATAACCATATGAACAATAGACCATATCATTTTAAGGCCTGAAGTACTTCTACAACTTCCTTATCATCTTACAAACAAACATTTTCCTCAATAGACTATTTCAAAAATCTATAACCTTTGAGTGAAGTGTAGTGCTATAAAACTGAGTTGCAGAATAGAGTTAGGAATTAGATTTAGAGTAGAAAATCTTATGATGGTATCAATGTTTTACTCCAAACATACTTCAACAAATCTCTAATCAAGGATAAAATGTTGCATCATTATAAGTTAGTTGTTTAAACTATTTAGTTAGGAAGATTTGCATACTTAGTGACCATGTTTCAAGCTCTCTCTCAAATGCCTTTGATGAAAGAATTTGACAAGTTTAGTTTGTGTTTTGAATCATTTGCTTAAAATTCATTATCAAGCTTTGCTTTTGCTTATTCATAGTTTAGATTTAATTATGTTTTTAATATTGCATTTGCATTTACCATTTGACATCAACCAATTAGGTTTCACTCTGTTTCTAATCATTAGCTTCCTTCCATTAGCTTTCTAGTCATTTTCCTTGTGAACATAAAACCACCAAAAGATCAAAAACATCAGAAATCATCACAAAAGACCAAAAACATCATAAAATACTACACACAACGCATTAAGAAACAAACACCTAGGTACATACAGTACATTTCACTTCAGCAGTTTACCAACCCTGGTTGACAATTAAATGAGCTCAATTTAGGAAACTAGATTGAGACCAAGCAAAGCCTTTGTTGAATATGAAGAGCCACTAAAGAGAAGGATTTTGTGTAGCTAACCCATAACCGTGATGAACGAAGATCTGAAGATAGAGATACCCTGTAATGCTTATGACCAACTGTGATATTAATATTGTGCGGCCTAGAAAATGGACTTCGATGGAGTGTGGGTTTGTGGATGAACCAAAACCATGATAAGCAAAGATCCGAGGATAGAGATACCCTGTAATGCTTGTGACCAACTATGCTACTAACAATGTGTAGCCTAGCAAATGGACTTCGATGAGAAGGATTTTGTGCAGTTGACCCATAACTATGATGCTGATTGTTGATGAAGTAGCAGGTGCCTACATAGCTGGGGGTGGGACGGAACGTCTTCAAATAACCCAAGCCGAATGTTGCTATGCTGAAATTGATGAATGTGAATTAGGTGCCTAATAAAGTGGGGTGGGAGGGCATGTCTCCAAAGGGAACTCGCTCTGAATGTTGCTCCAAATTTAAAATGAACATAAATCAGTCAATATAACACATAATATTTATTTTAACTTATTTTTGGAAATGGAATGATCATTCTGCATCTTCCCATGTGTTTGAAACCACTATCTAGAGACTATAGACTCTCAAATTCATGCTAGAACTGTCTCGCTGTCATAAAATTTCTGAAAAAATAGCTGATTTTAAATCAACGATAACTCCCACATCCACACTTCGATTTGATCGATTTGTTTTTTTTGAAATTGGGTGATTTTTCAAGGGGAACTCAGATATATAGCCATTTATCTGAAATTTCCCACTGAAAACTACACAAAATGATAGGAAAGCCACTGCCCATGAATTGTCGTCAGAACATTCTCTGCAACATTATTGATTTAGAGTTAGCGATATCTCCCTCATCCGAATTCCAATTGGGCAAATTTATTTTTTTTGAATTTGGGAATTTTTTGCAAGGAATCCAAATCTGGTCTTAGATTTTGTGAAAGTTTCACCAAAATTTTTAGATCTGATCTGTAACTCAGCGACCAATAAATTCATCGAGTTTGTTAAATATTTTTGCCAAAAATTGAAACTGATATATGCTTCAAACCCTCATTCCCATGGATTCGTAACCCGAATCTGATACCACTGATCCGGATCTTGTGGGGAGGCCCCCAAAATCCAAAAATTTGAAATGGAACTGACAAGGTTTGCAAAATGAAAATGCAAGAAAAGAGAGAGAGAACAAAGAAAATAAAACCACAAATAAACTTGTTTTATTAAAACAAAGAATAACTGTATAAGCTACATTTTGGTGGAAAATCTGTCCTTTTACAAAGTGAGGCTTGTTATTTATATCATTTTTTTGAGTTACAATACCATGTGTAGATACCATAGGTGCATACCATGGGCCAAAACCATGGGTCAATACCATGGGTAGATACCACTTACAATACCATGGGTCAATACCATGGGTAGATACCACTTAAAATACTATGGGTAAATTCCATGTGTGGATGAATACAATGTGTGGATACATACCATGGTGGATGAATATCATGGATATATGTCACTGAAAATACCATGGATGAATAAATACAATGGGTGGATGAATACCATGGGTCGATGACATTTACAATATCAGGGGTAAATTCCATGGGTGGATGGATAACATGGGTAGATGAATACCATGGGTGGATGCTATTTTCCATTCAGATGAATTGCAGCCATATTTGGATCAGATCTAGCTTCAGATATGCATAACCCAGCAGTCAAAGGATCAAACCCTAGGAGGGTGATTTTCCAAAATAATAGATCTGGAAAATCCTTTCTCAATTGTCTTTGGTTCCCATCACATTGGACATATATTGAATCTTGGCATCATCAGAGCTCCTGAGCTCCATATATTTTCATTTCCTTTTGTAGCAGCTATATGTACATCATCAGCAAAAGGGACAATGCAATATTTCTTCTTGAAGCTCACCAGTTATGTAGTGGTAGTTGTAGCATGATTGCAAGGTTATTCGAGGCCATCTCTTTGGCTATACTCCCTCATATTTTGTACATTGTGTAACTGTATTCTCTCCACATAATAAGAAGGCTCAACTTCTCTGTACATTCTCATGTTTTCCTTAGATTTATTGTTCACTTAGTTGCAATTCATATATTGTGTTTTAGTATTACTACACTCTCCCTTTCGGGATATTATGAAGTCAGATATTAATGTTTATTTTCGGTTGTCTTGTTAACATATTGTTTTTCCACATGGGATAATGTTGCAGGATGAAAATTGAGAAAAGTTAAATTGTATCGAATGTATGAAAAATGTTTAGGAAAGCTCAAAATCTGGTACCTGGAAACTGTTAAGTCAATATGTGTTCATCTTGTTAATTAAAGGCAGGAGTGTGAGAAGATAACATGAAAGTGAAAGGATGAATAGCTGGAAACTTGGTAATGCTCAATATAATTCCTTCATTAAAATTGAAAACTTGAAAGTAATGTGCAAAATTAATGAAATGGAACATATCACAAGATTGAAGAATATGGATCCATAAAGAAGAAGTAATCTTGATATAATGAGATGCAAAGAAAATATGGGTTCAAGTTACTACGTCGAATTCGTAGTTGATACTTTTATAGGACCCACCTCTAGATTTGAGAGGCAGTAAAGGAGTATCCTTGAATAGGAGAAAGGATTTATTTTCAATTTAAAACAGAGAATAGGAATATCCTCTTCGACTGAGAGGGAGTGGTGTTGGACATCACATGTGCATTATTTGCCTCATATGTCAAGCACTTGACCAATATTAACAGCCGTAAATATAATTGAAGGCATTGGAGAGATAATGGTAGAGGATTGTAGAAGGCATGAATACCTAAATGAACTCCTAAATTTTGAGAATAAATTAGTGGAATATTTTAATATTAGATTAAACCCCCCTCCACTCAACAGAGCAACAATGAAGTCAACATTGACTTTGTTAGATTGAGGGTGGTTTGGTTCAGGATTATACAAATCCTAATTTATTCTCTATTGAACATGGCCAACCACATAAAGCTGGAAGCTCTCATAGCCCCTCCCTCCCCAAGATCACTTTCAATTACCCAGTACCTAGTATATCTACTAGGAAATAGTTGAAATCAAGACATTTAGATACATAAATAAACAAATATGAAACATTTATTAATTCTTTCATTCATTTTTAGATCCAAAAAATATTTCATCTGAATAAATTTTGTATAAAAAATATGTTTACACAATAGGAAACAAGGTCATGTACATAAAAAACATAAAAAAATTATGCATTAATATATAAAATTCATTCATTCATTCATTCATTCAATGATCAGACAGGAAAAAAATACTTCATATGAATAAATTTAATGATCGAAAATATGTTTTGATAATATGGTACATGTTGTTTCTAAGGATATAGCTAGTACACTCATATATAACTAGTACAATATTTCTTTTTATTTATTTTTGATGCCTTGGTCATGTACTCATGACATTGTTGAGGATGCTGCAAGAGGGGTGGATCATAAAATATAATAAGAAATAAATTTTAAATTGATATTTTTTGTTATTATCACTACAAGTATTCCATTCATAAGAAGAGCATTAGATTTTTCTTTACCTTGTGCACTAGTCGACATTGTTAGAATGGTTTCCTTGTGCTCCTCTTCTAGTATAGGATCCTAATGTCTGGTACTCTCTTCCATTTAAACATGGTTCATGGTATTGTTATTTTATGGTGTAATATTTTCCAAAAATACTATATAAGAAATAAATAAAAAAATTCATTAGATAATGTAAAATTTTAAATAAAAACATTTATAATTGAACTTATGAGATAAAAAAAATCACTTTAAAATATTTCTATTACATGATATCTGTGAAGATGTTGGTTGAACATGTTGATCCTATCTTGAACCTCTAGACTTTTATTTATAATGTGAATCAAACAAACAAGTTTTTTGTTCGTTCTAACCACAATATTATTGATCGCTACAATTGGATAAGGAGAAATGAACAACTTGTGATCAAGGATTACTTTCATCATGTCCCCCAAACTACATGTTTCAACAAAATAAAATATTTTTAAATTATATAAAAAAAATCAATCTCACATTAAGTTATTTCAATCATTTAAACAAATAATATTTTTCCTTATTTTCAAACCTTACCAATATTTATAAAATATATCATGAAAAAAATAAAAAATAAACATTTCCCTATCGTAAACAATCCTAGAAGTAGTGAAATAAAGAGAAACAATTATTTTTATATCATAAGCATTACTGGAATTAGTGAAATAAATAGATTGCAATAACCTTTGTTGAATATAGCATAGATTGAAAGTAAATAAGTAAATAAGAGATAGAGAAGAAGCGTTGTTTATTACTATCAAGCAAATTATACTAAACAATGGCCATTAAATCTCACATTTTAGAACTTTGATCCTCCTAAAGGAGGAACCACTCCCATGCAATGTGCCCACCTTGACTTATGATGAATTGAAGTGAAGGAGAAGAAGGTTACTTCTAGTCATCTTATGTTTGAAAATATTTCTGCAATGAAGGTGGCCAAGAATCACATATTACATGAGAAAAACAAGAATATCAAAATAAAGATCCATCTGATTCAATATTATGTAGAGGGAAAGACTATTCATCTGATACAATTTGAAAAAATGAGAAAATTTTTGACACATTCATCAAATCACTTGGAAGAGAAAATTTTGAAAAAATAAAAATGATGTTTGGACTTCAAAACACCCATTCAAATAATAATTTTGATTTTGTTTTGTTGTACATAATTCATAGGTACATGAAATGAAAATTCTTAAGGAAGAAAAATAGTCCATCGTGGAATATGAGAAACTAAATATAAATTTAATGTGTAAGTAATGGGAAACACCACAAGACGATGTTTTCACACATTTCTTCATTTGGTCTGATTTTGCAAATGACTTTTTTGGGTTTAAGGACTTTTTGGCATAACGTTCAAAGGAAATTTCTTGGAGGTATGTGATACATATTTTGGATGTTTTTTGGGTTTCATTTTCTTTGAAGGTATTTTGTTTTTGGAGGTTTTAGGATTAATTTTCATTGTTTTTTTTAAAGGTATTTTGTTTTTAGAACTTTTGGGGTTAATTTTCAATGTTTTTTTTTTTTTTGGTATTTTGGTTTTAGAAGTTTTGAGCTTAATTTTCACAGTTTTTAGAGGTTTTGGGCTTAATTTTCAAAGGACATTTTTTTGGATGTATATTGTTTTTAGAGGTTTTTGGGTTTAATTTCCAAAAGACATTTTTTGGTTTTAAGGTATTTTGTTTTTAGAAGTTTTGGGCTTCATTTTCATTGTTTTTAGAGGTTTTGGGCTTAATTTTCAAAGGACATTTTTTTAGATGTATTTTATTTTTAGAGGTTTTGGACTTAATTTCAAAAAGACATTTTTTGGACTTAATTTTGAAAGGACTCTTTTTAGGCTTAATATTCCAAGGACTTTTTTTGGAGGTATTTTTTACAGTGTTATTTTTTTAAGTGACATTTTTAAGAAGTTGTGCTTAATTTTCAATGGACATTTTTTGGAGGTATTTTTTGAAGTGACATTTTTTTAGAGTATGTGTTTTGGGTTGAAGTAAATATTTTATAATTATTTTTTAAAATGATTTTTTTTTGCAGGACTTGAAAGGAAATATTTTGAGCTTCGTTTCATTTTTATAATACATTTTTTTCTCGTATTTTTTAAAGTAAGTGTTTATGATTGAAGTATGTATTTTTTGCAAAATTTTTAAAATGATTTTTTGTTAAATTAAATTTTTCATGATGCTTTTTTTAACTGAGTTTTTGTCTAAATTT
Source organism: Pinus albicaulis (assembly GCA_034641835.2). Taxonomy (NCBI): domain Eukaryota; kingdom Viridiplantae; phylum Streptophyta; class Pinopsida; order Pinales; family Pinaceae; genus Pinus; species Pinus albicaulis. The sequence continues at coordinate 338,304,314 of CM076577.1, read as the reverse complement.
TTTAAGGAAATTTTTAGAACTTCATACTCTATTATCATGGGAAATCAAAGGAATTGCACGTGAAAAATATGATCAAACAAGAGACCCTGAGGAACTTAGAGAAGAGGGGAGAGAATCTCACAAAAGAAAGAGAGAAACACTCTCAAATATTTAAAGGGAAAATCAAGCTCAACTAGATGTTGAAGCATGTATGTAAATGTAAATTTTATGAATTTGATATTTAAAATTTTCCTAGTGTAAAATGTGAAGCTTAATTTTTATTTGATGAACTAATTTGAAAAATATTTTTCAATGTAAACAAAGAGAGATATTCCTCAAAACATTGATCACGAGATACAAAATTTTCAAAGAGAATGTGAAAGAGCTATTGAACCAATGATTGAAGATGGTGAAAATTTTGAAAGAAATTCAAGTGAAGAAATTGAATCACAAGGTATATATATATATATATATATATATATATATATGGTGAACACATGCACGTATTATTGGAATTATACATATTTATTAATTTAGTTGTTTATTGAATATGTAAACTTATTATGTACTATTAATTCGAATATGTACAGATGAAATTAATATCGATGATGAGATGTTATAAAATGTTGACACTCATGCATATGGAGATAAAAGAGTTGACCATGTTATATGATATTGTGCTAAACACATTTTTATGGGTACTTAATAAAGGAAAATGTGGCAGTTCAAACCTAATTGTTGAAAGGCCTCCTATCATTAAGGAAATTAAAAGAAGCTACGACTTTACTGGGTATTCGAAAATCAACAAAAGATAAAAAAATGAAGGAAAATGTGATACAAAATATAAATAGTGCTATAAATTCAATTATAATATCTAGACAAAAAAATGTTTCAGTTGTACGTAGCGAAATACATATGGTACTGCTTTCATTAAGTGGTAAAGAGAATCAATTGGTAAAATCTATGGCACGGGCATTATGAACCTCACAAAAAATTTGCACAAACATCGGAAATTTGGGTTTCAAATAGATTTAAATGATGAACTCACTTGTTGGAGAGATATTTGTAGGCAACTGTACAAAGATATACTTGGAGAAAATGTTAAAAAAATAATATATGTATATTTGAAGAAAAATTCACGTGTTTCGCCAAATGCAAGGGATGTGGTGCAAAGAAGAATAACAAGAAATTAGTACAAAACGATTAAAAAATTTCTTCGACACCACTCAGATAGAGTTTTTCAACAAGTTCGAAGAAGAGAATCATGACATTGATGTCTCAATCAGTGCTTTTCTTCAACAAAAACCATGGTATGAAAACCTATCATCGTACGCGACACTTGTTGTTGTCGTTATCATGTAGAATTCCAATTATATTATGATACATTCCTTAATTTTGGTAGAGAATTTAAGAAATATTCACCTCCTCTTTCTACTATCTGTGATTTCATATCTCAAATTCTATGTCGAAGATAAAGCGATAAATTATTTTATGAAAAGAAATGTGTTGGTGGCAAAAAATGCGATGATTGTGGAAATTTGAATAAATTTCAAAACGAATATCATACTGATATAAATGATCAATCATTGTACAAAATGAAAGTGAAATGGAAGAGATATGAATATATCCGTACATCGATTCAATGTTCAAGTAGTGCTAAAAGAATTGAATTACAAGAAGAAGAAATTTTTGTGATAGATTTTTTGAGAAAGTTTGAGGCAGAAATTTATAAATACACCAAGCATTCCCATATATCTCGATGGCAGGACTTGCAATTCAAAAAATCACGTGAATTTTTTCCACCAGGGACCATTTTGTCAGTAATTGATTTTGCGGAAAACTACACATTTGTTCCACAAAAAGAAATTCACAGTGAATACTATCATTTTAACGAAGTCTCCATGCTCATCCATATTATATATAGACATGCTGAAAAAAACATTGATCATATAGAAAGTATTAGTGAAAATTGACATGTTATTAAAGAATATCACTTTTATATGAGTGACGATCGTACACATTATACATATTTTATACCACACTATTTTGGAAAGATTTATGACTCCTTGAAAAGTCGTGGAATAAAATTCAATAAACATTGGATATGGTCATATGGATGGGCAGGTCAACTCAAATCTTGACAATCATTCTTTTGGTTGTGTTGTCTTCATAAGAAAACCTGCATTAAACATTGTTGGAATTTTTTTGGATTGGTCATGGAAAGGGAGAACACGATGGTGTAGAGACATGCATAAAACAATCACTTCGAAGATATCAAATGGACCCCTCTGCAAACTGAATTGTGGATGCTAAATAAGTTGTTCAACGGTCCATCGATGCACTAATCCATTAGACTAACCAATCAAGGGAAGTGCGAAGGTACATTGAATTTAATTTTTATTGGATATCCAATTTTAAACAGTGTACATTTTTCACAATTATTATCTTTGATGGTATTTTGATATCATATTTACATTCTTCTTTGAATTTGCCATATAGTTTTTTTTGGAATATTGGGGTCAAATATGTAGATATAACAATTGGAAATGACGTTGAAACAATAAAATTGACTCAAAAATTGCATTCAATTAAAACAAAGTTGTCCACAAATGTGTTTCTATTGGATAAAAGGAAATATTCTTATTTTTGTCATGTTTGCATAGACAAGACATAATCCAATGATATTTGTGAAAACAAAATGTATGTAAAATATTGGAAACATACAGAGCTAAACAAAAAGGGGAGAATGTCAGTTGCAATGTTTGAAGAAATGCAATCAGAGGAGACTACAATATCATCTGATGGTGAACGAGTTTCTGATCTTGTTAGAGAAGGTAACATTTGAATTTCTTTGAAATGATAGAGATCTAGAAATAGATACTAAAATTATTTTAAATTTAATTTGTCATGTTAATTATAATCTTAATTTAAATACATAAGTTTTTTTTATTGTGCAGGAGATTTTTATGTTGTAATTGCACCTACTGTCAACGATGAAAATGTGAAGTATTATTTGATGCGTTCCACTAAACAAAACATGCAATTATTAGAAAAAAATAATGATCACGAGTTTCCATATGAGAAAGGGTCTATTATACTAAAAGGTTATTTTTTCAGATAAACTAATCAAAGTGGGGATTTTGTTTACTTTGAAGACTATGAACCTGATGTCATAATTTGTCAATATAGTCAATTGGTGTGTGCAGCACACATAAATTTGATAGAGGTTCAATCAAAGAAAAAAACAAAAATTAAGAAATGGAAAATGTCAAAATCCGATCATGAATGGATCATTGAAGATGGCATTCCATTGGAATATTTTTGATTAAACTGGCCAATAATTTCTTCTCTTTGGATTCATGTTTTAGAACTTCTAGAACTCAACTAAAAATTTAACTGCCTTATTATGTTATCTGTGCAAGTGTTTGCACATGTACATTGTTTTGGTACATGCACACTATTATCAACTGAAAGTAGCTTTTACATGCGCATTGATGGAAAATGTTGCACGTACTGAATATATATGTTCTATAATGTAATTAACTGAAAGTAGCTTCTCTATGTGCATTAATGAGAAATTTTGTACCTGGATATATATGTTCTAGAATGCAATTAACTGAAAGTAGTTTTTGTATGTGCATTGATGAAAATTTTTGCACGTACTGCATATATATGTGGTAGAATTCAATTAACTGAAATATATTTTCTATGTGCATTCATGAAAAATGTTCCACGTATTGGATATATATATATATATATATATATATATATATATATATATATATATATATATATATATATATATATATATATATCTGTTCTAGAATGCAATTAACTGAAAGTAGCTTTTCTATGTGCATTTATGAGAAATGTTTCACATATTGGATATATATATGTTCTAGAATGAAATTAATTGAAAGTATCTTTTCTATGTGCATTGATGGAAAATGTTGCATGTACTGGATATATATACATTATAGAATGCAATTTTTAAAATTTTATAATTTTTTGATACATCTAACAAGACCTATAATCTTACGATTGTTTATATATATGTGTGTGTGTGTGTGTGTGTGTGTATGTATTGTACTTCAATCATTTTAACATATATATTCAAACATGTACTTAAATCATTTCTACATGTATATATATTCATGTGAACTTTTTTTTGTTTGGAAAATGACAACTTGAAATTTTAAAAACAAAACATTATATCGTGAAATCACATGCCAAATGTAGTTCAACCATCCAAAACTTGAGTTTTAAAAATAAAACATTATATCACAACATTACTTCACATGTCAACTATAGTTCAACTATTCAATAAAAAAAAAATATTATATCATGAAATCACATGCAAAATGTAGTTCAACCATCCAAAACTTGAGTTTTAAAAACAAAACATTATATCACAACATTACTTCACATGCCAAATGTAGTTCAACCATCCAAAACTTGAGTTTAAAAAACAAAACATTATATCACAACATTACTAAACATGCCAAATGCCAAATGTAGTTCAATTATCCAATAAAAACAAAACATCAAATATCACAATCACAACCCAAATGTAGTTCAACCATCCAAAACTTAAGTTTTAAAAACAAAACATTATAGACCACAAAATTACTCCACATGCCAAATGTAGTTCAAGCATCCAAAACTTAATTTTTAAAAACAAAACAAATTACAACACAACATTACTTCACATGCCAAATGTAGTTCAACCATCCAAAACTTTAGTTGTAAGAACAAAACATTATAGATCACAACATTACTTCACATGCCAAATATAGTTCAACTATCCAATAAAAACAAAACATCATATCTCATTCACATGTACCAAATGTAGTTCACATAAAATATGTCCAAAATTTGTAGATCTCACAAGTATCAAATATCAAGTATCAAGTTATATATGATTGCATCTAGATAAGACTATATATGAAAAAGTAAATTTAATCTACTAAATCTATTGAAAAGATAATGTTGCACGTGCATCTGGATCATCCATCAACTATTGCATGTACATCATCCATCAAATACAGATGGATGTAGTGTCTCTCCCATCAAATTCATGATCCTCAAGCTATCCCACAAATCATGGGGAACCTGTACACAATGTGTACAAACATTAAAATTTAATGTTTTAAAATTGAGTGAGAATATATAGAACTTCATGTAAAAAAACAAAATGTAAAAAAAAAACATGCAATACCTCATGAGGTTCCCTCTTCATTTCTTGCTCATCTAATAAAACTTCCACTGCTAGAACATATTCAATATCAAATTGCACAATCTATATATATATATATATATTAAAAATTTCCAAATGAAGCTGAATATATAAACTTATTTTTAATAATATTAAAAAAAAATGTTAGACAACTTGTTGAAATGGTTGAAATGGTGTGGATGTTCCTATCTCCATCATACACTCCATCACTAGAGTCTTTTGAGAAAATAAATCTTCTATAGGAACCTAAAATTAAAAAAAAAATAAAAGTATAAAATAACTCAAGATCTAGATCTCAATTTATAATAAAAGTTTTGAACTTTAATTTATAACTTATAACTTAAAAATATATATTGAAGTGATAACTTATAACTTAAAAAGATATATTTATGTGAAAATTTGAATACTTGTGCTGGTGGATTTGGCACATCCCCTAAGAGAGGCTCCAAAACAAAATCCCCAAAAACATAAAATTCAAAAAATATAAAATAACTCAAGATCTCTGGATCTCAATTATAATAAAACTTTTAAACTTCAATTTATAACTTATAAATTTAAAACATATATATATATATATATATATATATATATATATATATATATATATATATATATATATATATATATATATATATAAGTGAAAAATTGAATACTTGTGCTGGTGGATTTGGCACATCTCCTCAGAGTGGCTTAGAAAGAAAATCTCCAAACCCCTAAAATTCAAAAAAATTAAAATAACTCAAAATCTAGATATATCTCATTTTTTAATGGAACTTTTTGAGGTGGAATATATTACTTAAAAACATATTTAAAAGTGAAAAATTGTTCATACTTGTGATGGTGGATTTGGCACATATCCAAAGGAAGAAGAAGGTACCACCATCCCAAAAACATTGGACAGAATCAGAATCTGTTAAAACATTTTATTATATATATACATGTACATGTGTGCACAATTATTTATTTTAAAAATATTTCATCATGTTTTGATATATATATAATAATAGATAAAAAATAATTGTACATCGTCATGTCTTCACTTAAAAAACACTGACATTTGCCAACATATCTTGATGGTGAGAACCATCTTGATTGTATGATTGATGGTGAGACCCATCTTGATTGTTTGAACTGGAGGCTCCAACCGTGATATTAACATTTTCTTCATTTATCAAGCGTTACAACTGAAAATGGTGTTAACATATAATGATACATTTTTGTTAGATTAATGTATACAAATAAATGTATGTATATATGTATTTATTACAAATTGTACATGTGTTAAAATAATCACCCTAACCATTAACACATATTGTTCCCATGCCCTCTTGCTCATGAACAATTAGGTCCTACCAACCATTGTGACAATTCTTTGCATATGTTTCGATATATTCAACACTCATGTTGTCAATGTCTTCATCTGTATAATACACAAAATTAGCGTGTGAATTTTCACGTGCTCTTTGTCGATTCAGACAAACATCGACTCTACCTAATCCACTATGAACATTGTCAATGATGGCATCCCTTGCTTCTCGGCTAATTTGAGAAGTGGAATCCATCTCTGACCACAAATTTTCGACACAAAGAGGTTGAATAACCAATGGTGGCTCAGGGTGAGGCAACTCAACATCATGCCTAGTGCCCCTATGGTCACATAATCAACCTTTCCTAGGACCAAAAAATTTAGAGGGAAGTTCATTGTAATTAGGTTTCATTTGCAAAAAGAATTCTGCATAAAATAATTTTGCAAAATAAAGCAGAACCTCGTCGTTCCATGGGAGTCTTCCATAGGCCGCAAGTTGTCTATCATAGAAATAGAGAGCTATATGAGGGTGATTGAAATATTGCACCTTCAACATCTTTCTTTTCGGTCCTTCTTTGAAATTAAACATAGACTTGGCCATTTTTGTTGTAACTCTTTGTTTAACAACCTCCCATTTATCGGAACCCTTCACTGTTTCCTTTCATTTTCTCATCACTTCTACAAAATTATCAGTGGTTGGCCAAAGCTTTAAGTACACATATACTAGTTCGCTTAAATAGTGTGTAACTATTTCTAAGATTTTTTGACTCTCAGCAGGGAGAGTCAAAGCCACAAGATCTCTCTTCAATTTACATGAAGATGTTGACACCTTTGTAAGGTGCATTGTTGCATATTTGTTTCCCAAGATATATCGGAAATGTCGGATGGATAAGTCGTGGTTGGTGTACAACCTTCTTCTTGAATGACGAGTTCTGCCCTACGTCTTTTTTGAGCAACATTTGAAGCAGCATTTTCAGCTTCTGCATCAATATATAAAATTTTGTATATTAAAAAACCACATGTAAACAAATTTGTACAAATTGAATGAAAATAATATTCAAATTGATGGCCACCTCATGGTTGGCTAGCATCTTGCCCACCTTGAACTGTTGAGAACCAGGAACGACCACCAATTGGTTGAGAACCAACACGACCATCCGTTGATTTGCCTCTGTGGGAATACATATCACCACCTTCACGGAATTTGCCAGCACATATTGATGGCCCTCCAAAGGGAATGTGTACCACCACCCACCTCACGAGACGAGAGAGAAGCTTCATAAAAAAACATGAATTTATAATCAATTCAAAAATGCATTCATACATATAAATACATCTACATATTCATTGATTAAATTGCGTGAACCATACCACAATTACGTGAACCATGGACATGCTCCATTGATGAAGTAGACACCCTTGTCCTTCTACCTCCTAAAAAATAAAAAATGAAACTTATTAACAACTAATTTAACTCACAAAATTGATAAAAAAATCAATTCCATATGTACACACATGTATGTATATGTATGGAGATTTAAGATTATATTTAAATACCATGAACATCCCTCGATCCCTGATCCCCCTCTCTCGTAGATATATGGGATTTTTTTTTATCTTCGTCATTCATCCTCCATGATATATATATCTACAGTGGACATTTACAATAATTTTTTAAAATTACTATTTAAAATAAATTTCAAAAAATTAATGTAATTTAGTGTACACAAATTATGTAAAGCACAACTTTCAAAGCCCTAATTGATGTGTGAAACTCAATTTAAGCAATTTTTTTATAAAAATACATTAAGTTCACCAAATTGAGCTTTACATGGTGGGAGAACCCTTGGTATATAAGTGAACACATGGTGGGAGCAAACTTGGTATAAAATTGAAAAAAACACATGGTCATTAAAAAAGAAGCGTGAAACTCCATTTAAACAAAAATTTGTTGAAGACCTCACATTTTAATTTTATAAAATTGTGAAGTTCACCACTTGTTGCAAATGTGAAGTTCACCAAGTTGCGCTTTACATGGTGTGGTGGGAGCACACTTGGTATATAATTGAAAAAAACACATCGTCATTAAAAAAGATGCATTTATAAGTACAAAACACACACATATCCAAGATATGTTACAATGTTCATTAATAAATTTTGAAGGAGAGCGTCTCAGCACTAATTCATCTTTGAGAGATGAATCTTGAATTTTTGAAGAAGAGCGTTTCAAAACTAATTCATCATTGAGAGATGAATCTTGCATTTGCATTGCCCCGTATAATTCTAATTCATATAGTAATTCATCTTTTATAGATGAATCTTGAATTGGCATTGCCCCATGCAATAGATCAGCAGACATCTTATTAACATTTGCAAATTGTCTTATACTAAAAAATTGAAATTGGCTAACAATATTGTTTTCTTTTCCATGCAGTTGTTTTAGCCTCTCCTTCTCAACTTGGTACACACCTTTCATCTGGTTTCACACAAGTTCAGAATTGGTGAAAAATACAATTCCATTTGATCCATACTCCCTAGGTGTTCCCAAGCCTTCTATCAATACAATATAATATGCCTCGTTGTTTGTTGTTCTTCCCGATATATTCATTTTCCTTTGGACGACCTTGCTAGTCACAATATTGGAAAGCACATATGTAATCACTGTTTTCCCTGGATTGGGATAGCAAGAAACATCTATGCATAATGTCCATTTTTCAACCATATTTAGTGGGATTTTTATCCCTGAAAAAAACAAATTCAATAAAATATATTAAATTAACATTTATTGCAAATGCATGGGAGAAATGACACATATGCATGAGACAAATGACATGTTCATGGTTTATCTTAAATTTTGACTTAAATTTTATGGTAGAATTCACATCTAGAAATTAGATGTGTTAAATATTGCATTGCCTAGAGTTTAAGGGAGATTTATGACACATATATGTGGTTCATGCATGGTTTGCCTTAAAGTTTGCCTTAAAATTTATGACAGAAAACACATATAGAAATGACATGCCTTAAGAAAGGATGAGATCCAGAGGCTACCTGGCCCTTTATAGACTCCTTTAAAACTTGTAGAAGTTAAGACTCAACAAAAAAAAAACTAAAATCCTATGGGATTTCAGCCACTTTAGTTTCAGTTTTTAGGCCTTAAAGTTTGCCTTGAATTAATGGGGGAAAGCCTTTAGTTTGGGGGACATATCCTATGGAAGTTCAACTACTTTAGGTTCAATTTTTAGGCCTTAATGTTTTCCTTGAATTAATGGGAGAAAGCCTTTAGTTTGTGGGATAAATTTAATTTACATGGTTTGACAAATTATTTTATGGTGGCTGATGAAGTTATGTCAAAAGTCACACCTTTATGAGCTTGTTGGAGAAATGAAAAATTGCCTTATAATTTATGGGAGAAATGAAATAGAAATGACACATGCCTTAAATTTTACCTAAAATTTTATGGGAGAAGGGAGAAATGACACACGTACAAGGTTTTCCTTAAAGTGGTAGTGGTTTATGGATATTAAAATGAAGAACTTCTATTTCTATTCCAGAGATTGACTATAGGGGCATTCACTGGATATGTCACCTTTGAGAAAATATGAGATCCAAAGGCTACCTGGCTCTTTACAGACTCTGCCTTTAGAACTTGTAGAAGTTAACACTCAATAGATAGACTAAAATCCTATGGAAGTTCAGCCACTTTAGGTTCAGTTTTTAGGCCTTAAAGTTTCACTGGGAGAAATGGCATGTGCATAGTTTTCCTTAAAGTTCTCCTTAATTTTATGGGAGAAATGACATATAGAAATGACATGCCTTAAATTTTTCCTTTCGTAGAGTTTAAGAGAGAAATGACATGTACAGGGTTTGCCTTAAAGTTTTCCTTATATTATATGGGAGAAATGACATTGCCTTATAGTTTATGGGAGAAATGACATAAAAATGACATAGAAATGAGACATGCCTTAAAGTTTTCCTAAAATTTGATGAGATAAATGACACATGTATGGGAGAAATGACACGTGTACACTGTTTTCCTTGAAGTGGTAGTGGTTTATTGATATTAAAATGAAGAAATTCTATTTAGATATGTTTTGCAGATTCATTGTCGGGGGATTGACTGTAGGGGAATTTACTTTATATGTCACATCTAAGAAAATATGAGATCCAAAGGCTACCTGGCCATTTACATACTCTCCCTTTAGAACTTTTAGAAGTTAACACTCAAAAGACGACTAAAATCCTATGGAAGTTCAAAATCCTATGAGAGTTCAGCCACTTTAGGTTTAGTTTTTAGGCCTTAAAGCTTTCCTTGAATTACTGGGGGAAATCCTTTAGTTTGTGGGAGAAATGGAATGTGCATGTTTTTCCTTAAAGTTTGCCTTAAATTTTATGGGAGAAATGACATCTAGGAATGGCATGCCTTAAAGTTTTCCCAAGTGGATAGAGTTTAAGATAGAAATGACATATAAAGAGAAATCACATATAGAAATGACATGCCTTAAATTTTTCCCAAGTGTGTAGAGTTTAAAATAGAAATGACATAGAAATGACATATGCCTTAAATTTTGCCTAAAATTTTATGGGAGAAATGACACATGTGTAGGATAAATGCCACATGTACATGGTTTCCCTTAAAGTGGTAGTGGTTTGCACTTACTTAAAAGTTTTCCTTAAAGTGGTAGTGGTTTTCACTTACTTAAACAACTAGTGGTAGTGGTTGATTAAGTTATGTCAAAAGTCACACCTTGATGGGTTTGTGGGAGAAATGACATGTACATGTTTTCCAAAATTATTTTATGCACTTACTAAAACAACTAGTTGTAGTGTTTTATGAAGTTATGTCAAAAGTCCCACCTTGATGAGTTTGTGGGAGAAATAACATGTACATGGTTTTCCTTAAAGATTAGTTTGCCTTGAATTTTAAGGGAGAAATCACATCAAGAAACCTTTACTTTGACATATATAAATAGGCTAAGAACATTAAAAAGGAATTTTCAACTTGCATTATTTATGTCCTTAATAATAAGTATGATTTAGCACCTAAAAAATTGTTTAATAATTTATAATAGTGTCATTTTTGGCTTGTACTATCATTCATCCTTGATATGTACAAGAATTTTACAACTTGAACATAAACCTACACTACCATAGTATAATTGTACATAATCTAGATTATTAATATCCATTACATCATAAAACATGCCACTTTTAACATTTTACAAGATTATAAGCATCGTGGAAAGTGTAAATCTAGGTACATTAATAAAATACATTGGGTTGCTTTAAATATTGCAAGAATTCTGAATTGGTGAGTTCTATGTGTGAATTTATTTGCGGTGTTTAACTCTGTTCATTCTATGTGTATTTTTTTTCATTCCATTGATGAATTCTCTGTGAATTTATATTCATTATGTTGTTGAATTCTGTGTGAATTTCTTTTCATTCTATTTCTAAATTCTGTGTGAATTTATGTTCATTCTGTTGTTGAATTATGTGTGAGTTTCTTTGAGGTGCTTCGCTCTTCTGTTTTATAGTTTCTTGAATACTAATAATACTTGGGTAGATAATAAAAGAAAAAATATATTATTTCTAATAATAATAAGTATTTATTCATATGCTATAATGGCATCTAGATGTTGAGCAAGACTTGTCATGTTCCAAATAACTACTTTCAAATTACAAGAATGTAGACTAACAACAAGTATATTTTATTTCTCTTTCAGATTACAGGAATGGAGACTATTCGTTAGAGCTTTTATAAGTGGTCGGGAGGTACCTAAGGGACCCTAACAGTGACAAAAATTCAAAGAATGAATGCATTTCAGGTATTGATCATGAAATATCTTCATTGTATATCAGAAGGAATACCCATACATAACCAGAAAACTAGAAGTAAATAGATGCATTCAGACAGATCAAAGACCTCAATGTAGCACTAACACATAATTATATGGCCAGGAGGTACTGAAGGGACCCTAATAGTGATAAAATTTCAAAGAATGAATTCATATCTGGCATTGATCTTGAAATACCTTCCCTGTTCATCGAAAGGAATAAACATACATAACCAGACAACCAAAGGTAAAGAGATGCATGCAGATGGATCGGAGACCTCGATGTAGTAATAACACATAATTATATGGCCGGGAGGTACCGAAGGGACCCTAAAAATGATAAAATTTCAAAGAATGAATGAATATCAGGTATTTATCATGAAATATATTCCCTGTACATCGAAAGGAATACACATACATAACTAGACAACCAGAAGTAAACAGATGTGTGCAGAAAAATCATAGACCTTGACGTAGTACTAACACATAATTATACAGAGACCGGGACTCCCTATTTGAATGAGGATGAGCATTGAGTGATCCAATAAAATAGCAAAAATATTTATATTGTAGAAAAATATTTTCAAGTCTTGGAATTGATTGTCCCTTTTTCCTTCCCATGAGCTCTTAGAAGCTAAACTCAAAATGTGTGGTACGTGTTTTCTAATTTCCAGTTTACTATCAACTAAAAGTCTCTTTTCTATGTGCATTAATGAAAAATGTTGCACGTACTAGATATATATGTTTTAGAATGCAATTAACTTAAATAAGATGAGTTCTAAAAATACATTTCACAAAATACCTGAATTAATTTAAGTATCATAATTGAGATTTACATAGAAAGATTTCTAATGTAATTATAACAAATTAAATATGTACTGTACATGTGTGGAGGAAAAACACATAGTATAAGAAACTAAGTATATTTGTACAAGAGGGTTTTTCCTGAATTATAAAATAATATATTTTTGCAAGAAAATATAAATCTAATTATACTTTGAACTGAGTTAAGAAAGTCAAAGTAGTGATTCCAAATGGATTGAAATAAATGAAATTATATAGCTTTGTTATCAAATCTGTAGTTGGATATAAATTAATGATTTCTGCAATAGAATATTGAAAAGAAATAAATTCTAGATCTTTGTTATAGTTTCCAAGATTGTCATGAAGGATCGAAACAAGGGAAATAGAAAATCAACAAAAAAAGTAAAGAAATTAAAATCCCAAAATTGAAAATACATAAGAGTGAAATTGAAATCGAATTTCATTAATAATGAGGTAAAGTAAGTCTTCTCTGGTATTATTATTATAATTCAAAATTTCATACATAATATCATAATTTCCATTAACGATCAATACGAGGGTACTAGATTGAGAAATAGCAAGTTGTGCAAATTATAATGATTCTGGGGAACCATAAATTTTATGTCGAGAGACAAGAATCTGATTCTATTCACCTCATTGATAATTAGTTAAACAACGCAATTCTAATCAGAAGAGGAAATAAGTAATGAAATTCCCAATTTTCATACGAGGAAGGCCATTGGGGAATTAAAACTGTAAATCTGAAACTGATTGACTTTGGAAAAAAATAGATACAAAACTGAAAATTCAATTCGATGAAACCACCTGACCATTAAAAAAAACTTTCGAGGGCCATTAAGGTGAGCTGAAATCGATGGGAGTAAAAAAATCATAACCCATTTCCTTTCAAACCAAATAAAAATGGTTGGAATAGTGTATCAAGAAATAATTAACCATTTATATAGAAAATTACATAACGCAAATAATTCTTAAACTTGAAATTGCAAATAAAATCAATTCCAACAAATTGAATATGAGAGAAATGTGGAATTTCACTAAGAATTTCACCAAGAAATTGATACTGAATAAATTATCAATCAAAGATAAAATGAAATGATAAATTTCAAATTTAGTTAACAGATTGGGGAAAATCTAGTTCATGAAAACCTATATCAAAGTGATCCAACTATTCATTATTCTAAGGAGAAGAAAACGGGGGGTTTGGATGAATGCATTCGGTGAAGAAAATACCATGCAAACATAAATGGTGGGCAAGAAAAATTGAAGACAAATTTGTAGAGTAAAAGCTAAATAATTACTTTTGTTGTCAGAAGGTGAGTTCATAAGTATGAAATATTTATATTGTAGAAAAATCTTCTCAAGTCCTGGAATCGTTTGTACATTTTTCCTTCCCATCCGGTTTTGTCTTTATTTTGTATATTTTCCATATCTACCAAGGTGAAAAGTGTCTGGGGCCATCACAGTTTTGAATTTTACGCTTTACATTGGAGTTATAGTAGTTGTTCATGGGTATGTTGTATAATTTAATAAGACCATCATATTTAAATTTTAACGACTAATTTTATTTTTTTAACTTGCTAGAAAGAGAGGTTACGATGACGCATACCTATAAATTCATAGACGACATGAGGACGAAGCTGCAACGAGAAGACGAGGCAACATATCACTGAAGACATCGTGGAGGATGCAGATCAAATTCTGTGCGAACAAAAAAAACTAAAATTAAAATCAAACAAAAAAAATCACAAAAAGAATAGACCAACACCTCACTTCATCACCACAATGCAACACCAAGCCCCTCCAAACAAATGATGCGAGATAGACAGATGCAAGACAAAAAAAAATACAATGGTAAAAATCCCATCATGGAGGACGCAGATCGAATTCATTGTGAACAAAATAAATTAAAATTAAAAAAATAAAAAAAAATCAACAAAAAAAAATTACAAAAAAATAAAGCAACACCTCACCTCGTCGCCATAGTGCAACACCAAGCCCCTGCAAACAAATGACATGAGATAGAGAGACGCGAGACATCAAATAGACAATGGTAATAAGCCCGAAACCTGTTAAAGCTTGCAGGTCAATATATTTATAAGAACAAGTTTGGCTGGACTATTAGTTTGGCCGAACTTTGGTTGTCGATTTTCCCATCTCCGACCAAAAATCTATTTTCCCATGTCGTCAGTACATTGTCAATGTAAACAGAAAAATTAGTTCAGTGAAAATAATTTCAAAATTTCGGCCGAACTTTGAAACAATTTGGTTGAAGTTTTAAAAATATTCAGCCGAACTGTTTGGAAAATGAATTTTCCTCCCCTGATTCTCACAAAAGTTTAACCCACCTTCGTATTTTTACCCCACAGCTACATTATCCCTTGTTGAAATGTCTAACTAGTTTTGGTCTTCATAATTTTCATTTGAGTCATTTCATGATGTAATTATTATGTAAAATGGAGAAAAGTAAATAATGTAAAGAATAAAAATAAATTAGTTTTGGAGGATGAGTTCCATGCTCAAGTTATTTGTAATTAGGTCTCCTAGGTTTTTTCATGTTTCAAAGAGTACTTGTCATTATAAAAGACCCATTTGGTCACACGTAATGGGAATATAATCTAGGGTTCGAAAGACTTTGGCATCTAGGGATTGAAAATACTAGAGGATACTTGAATTATAAAACCTTGTTAAGTAATTAAGCCTAACCATAATGTGGTTGTTCCCTCATAGATGCTATAACTACTAAATTTTAGGGTTTTCAAGGAAGATCTAGTGTATTGTGGTAAAATATAGAGAGGGTGTAATTATATCAAGTTTAGTGTATGACACAAAAACATTAGGGTTGACATTTGAAAGTAGAAGTCAAGGAATTTATGGTTTGTGTCTAAGAAACCTAGTTGTACAATATCTAAGAAATCCATAAAACCCTAGAGAGTCATCATGTCTTTACCATTATATATTGTGCTTGGTTATAGTTATAGTTTTAGATATATAAATAAATAAACATAAGGAGGAATAAAGGTCAAATCAAAGCATGATGGAAGGAAGGGATGGTAAGGACACGAAAGGAACTAATTCAAATGAATTAAGCATGCATCATTGTATTAAAATATTATTTTTGTATAGGAAATATGTATGTATTATATCTAGAATCTAATTGATTGATTTTCTTCATAAAAATCTTCTTTCCTTTTAAGAATAAGAAGCCTTAAGGACCACCTTGCATAAGTGTTTATTCATACAATGTCTAACATTATGTTAGAAGTAGTCATTTTGAAGACTCTTGGATGAAATATTCGTATATGAATAATCATTTTGGAAGACTCTTGGATGAAGCGTTATGAAAAATTTAGTATACATTCGATATTGTATGGAAATAATAGCCTTGAATGATGAAGTAATGCAGTTAGTTAAGTTGCAGGTTCATTTGATGTAGGAAAATTTTCCAAGGACATATAGCTAGATGATTATATGAAATATTGAATGCATGTTTAAATAAATTTTGGATAGGATTCATATACATAGAATCCTATAATAAATGGTTGCTATTGAATTTTCCACGATGAATATTTCCTTTGATTCCTAGAAGGATGAATTTGGCTTACTTTAGAATGGATAAAATGCTAAAAATTTCTTGGATTAACATCAAGATCAAATCATAACTTTGTAATCAAGTTCGATTCTTGGATACTCTGATGCAAGAATGAATATTCGAGTAGACATGGATCATGATAATTTTACTGACGAAGTTGTGATGATGAGGTAATCTAATTTTGATAGATTATATTAATGGAAAACATTAATCTAATGTTCAACTATATGGAAAACATGAATGGAAGCTCAACGATACAAAACTATGAAGTCAATATGTGCTCATATTTTGTAGTAGTGCGAGAAGATAACCGGAAGGTTAAAGAAATTATTTTATTGAGGAACCTTCGATTAGCTAGAAGTCTAGAAAGGTTGGATTAATGATTCCAAGATTAAATAATTTAAATAGTTAAAAGAATGAAATTAAGATACATAAAGAAACAAATAGTAAACATCCATACATTCGTTCATTCATTTGTACATCAACAAGATATTTCATCTCAATAATTTTTATTAAAATTTTCTTTTTTCACATAATATGAAATAAGCTCGTTCTAATTTTTTGCAATGGAAATACTAAATTTTTTTATTAAGATAGTAAAAATTTACATGTGCACATGCCATGAGGCATTCAACCTGTCAATAAAAAATGTGGTGCTGAAGAAATTAGGCTTGAAATAAACAAGTACATTCATTTAATTTTTGGTCTCTTTTTATTTTTAGGGATTTTGTAGGGACGCCATCTTTCCATTCAATGTTTACCAGATAAGTATGCCTTTATTTATACATTCTCATATATCTATGTTGTGCCAAAGGGGTTGGAGCATCAACTGCCATAATAAACAAATATTAAATTCATACTTATAGTTATTATTTTTACAAGCTTTTTATTAATAAAAAAATTAGTAGAATGATATTTACATCCCTTAGTTGTGGATGGACACAAATTACTTTTGGAAGTGGCCATATGTTCCTCCCCTTTTCTGGCCTCATCTTGTACATTATTTGTAGTATAAACAATAAAGGTTATAATTAATAAATCATTTTCATTTAAATATTTTTAATTGTAATCCATACTACAATTTTTTATAACACATGAAATAATTCTAGTAAAGAGATTAACATTAGTTTTAAGAGGCACTCCACCATCACTACACTCATGTATTGTCTCTACATTGTTTTCATATAGTTTACAATAAAGAATATTAATTTATGGAAAAAACTAATAACCATACTAGGTTGTAAAAGTAATAATTTATAAATTTTTGTTGTTGTTTTATTTACCTGAGTGTCAAGTTGGGTGTCAGAGGGCTATGTAGACCCCAATCTTGTCTTACATTCAACCATGACTCGGTAGTACTACATGAAATATTAATTTATTCCTGCATTGGAGCCTCTTTGAATTGTTACCCCTATTATTTTGCATCTGAACATGTTTTTTCTTATTTCGTGATAATAAATTAAAATTGCTAACAATTTATAATTTGGGTTATGTCATTTCCTTGATCAAGTTTTGTAAGATTATATTTTTCTTGAAGTCATTTATCATTTTGAAAATTCTCTAGAATTTATGGGCAGTTGTAATATTCAAAATTAGCTTTCTAGTAGTTGGAATATTAAATTTTGTTTTTGCCACATAGATAGACGAATAAGAGGGTATGGAGACCCATAAATCTCCTTAGTAGGAATAAAATCACTCCTAATGTGAATAAGGAGCATCTTAATAGTTGGATAAAGCACCCTCATGTGTGAATAGAGGATGAAGCATGTGGATGGGGTCAAGTTTGACAAAATCAACAGTGGTGGTATGGAGGGAGTCGATAATCAATGCGAGACATCGAAGTGTTAATGGGAGGAAGTCTCCATGAGGGTAGTGGCTTTAATGAGAGGGGCCCAAGGTGAGAAGGTGCGAAATGAATATAAGGAAGGGGAAAGTAGCCATAGAAGTGATGTTGATTATTGATATGTTTTTGGTCTATTATGACTTCTTGCATTCTTCAGCTGTTTAGCGGAGTCTGTTGTGTTATTTAGCACAAGGGTGTTCCCGAGTGGGAATCCCACCCTCATCCTTGAGGGACTTCGAGTGCCCACGTAAGAGAGGTTTGTGAGATGCATAACCACATTCTGGAATTAGGCTAGCTTTAGTCTTCTTCTATAGCGCAATTTCTTCCAGAATTGCGTTATGTTGCAGGGTAGGTGCAGTGGCGGATTTACATGGCCATTTTCTGAGCTTGTTTTCAGTGGAGGAAGAATTATTTCCATCAGGAGGCCAACAATGGAGGTACTTGGGAATTATTTAATCACTTGGCATCATTCCAAGCTATTAATATCTCCCACAACACAATTTCCCTCATATACTGTGTTATTTTATTGAGCATTTGCAGGGGAGGATTCAGTGCATCATTTAGAGAGTTATATTTCCAATGAAGGGATCAACCTTTCATTTGGAAAGTCTATTGGATGAGTTCAAATTCATTCTAAATCAGTTCAGCCACCTCCTTCTTAGTTGTCTAGTTGCAAAGCCTATTCATCCTTAGGGCTGCATTCCAGCATTTTTGTATTTTGTGTATTCCCATAAACCCTTTATGGGTTGTCTTCGAAAAGTGTTTGAGAGACTAGATCTTTATTTTCGACACCTCTTGAGATATATATCAATTTCTTTATATTATTTTATGTTTCTAGCTACAGCTATGTCCAGTGGGACTGAACTATATTGATCTTCTGGCATTTTGTGTAGCAGCAACTCTTCATGTATTTGCACATCTGATTATTGGAGGCTTGTATTGTATTGCTTGAGTGACTTGATCCGCAAGATTTTGTGCTCATTATGGCTTATATGTTTAATAATATGGCTCTACATTTGTCTCAGATATTGGTGTATTGTTATTCACTTCTATTTTCCATTTTTTTGTACCATATTACTACTCTTCCTATTTTGGGATATTATAGTGGTATTATAGCATAATCTTGGCCCAGCCTATGTATTTCATCCAATATGTCATCAGAAGAGGGAGAGCCTCTCATAGAGAGAGAGAGAGAGAGAGAGAGAGAGAGAGAGAGAGAGAGAATAGGTACCTCAATATAAACTAGAGATATGATTATACAGATAATATAGAAGATAAGGGAAAAACTCCCATATCAGAAGAAGAGGATGACAAGGAGTTTCCCAAGCATCTTCTTTAAACCATGCAGGATATTACAAGGGAAATCAAGGAGATGACGATGGATAGACACAAGAAATCCCCTAAAGGGTTTCTACATGGAGAAGGCTCTGAAATTTCACATCACTAGCATGATCAACCAGTGAAGCAACAGGTTTCCCAATGCTCCACTATGCCTACATTCTCAGTAGTGGGAAATGGAGGATTTCAAGAGCAAGAAAATCTTGAAGATTACTTTCTTGAGTATGAGTTTCAATCTCAGAGATTCAAATATCATTTTAGTTTTCAGGATTTTTTTCAGATCAAGGAAAATAGGAGACCATAACATCATCATAGAGGTGGAGTATTAATACAAAACAATGATCTTCACTAGACTATGGGTAGATTCTTCTTGCCCACTTTTGATGGGTTTTCCAAAAGCAAAACCAAATATTGGTTGGAAAATGTAGACATCTATTTCCATTTGAACCAAGTACTGAAGATGGAAGTCATCAAAATAGCTGTGTTTCACATTGAGGGTGAGGCACATGATTGGTGGTTTCATGGTCTTTCTACATTGGGACATGCCAATGTGACTGCATATTAATATTTCACCATGAGGTTGGTCTAGAGGTTTAATCTAAGAGACCTGGTGGCACCTTTTATTGAGCTAGCTAAACTCAAACAGTCAGGTAATCTAGAAACTTACATTTCTAAATTTGTAAAATTTCTGTTATGGTTCCTAATTTATCTGCATCTAGGAGGGTCTATATCTTTATTAATGGGCTAAGAGAGCCTCTACATGGGTTGGTTAAATAAACCAAGCCAACTACCCTTCAAAATGTTTTTGAGAGGGATATAGATCTACAAGAACCTTTGCCAAAAGAAAACACACCATTTTAGCAAAACCCTAATTTTCCATGAGAGGGAAAAGATGTGAAGGCTCCTCCTTCAAAGGAGAGCCAAAACAAAGGACCTCTTAGTGATGATGTATGAAGAGTCTTGAGGAGAAGGAATCTTTGATTCACATGCCAGGAATCACGGGCACCCGGACATAGATGTGCAGCAGGGAAGGGACACTATATAGAGGTATTCTATGATGATGAAGAGCAAGAAGATTGTGTAACCAGCTTCAAAAATAGAAGAAACGAGATATCAACGCATTAGAAATAAGCCACTTCGAGGGGGAAACCTCCAATACATTAAATAAATGAACAAATCTTGGATGATACAAATGAACAAAACCTTCTTCTATTTATAAGAGTCCATGGGGCCACAATATAATCCTAGTGGGCCACAATGTAATCCTAGCCGACCTAACATTAATAATTTAAGGGCACAATAATAATAAAATGGGGGTTACAAGGGTACAATAATAACAATAAGGGGGTTACAATAACAACAATAAGGGACTATACTAGTAATCTAGGGACCTAACATGCCCCTCTCCTTCAAAAAAGTGTTGTCCTCAACACTTGAGTAGCTCTGGGTGCTTCTGTATAAAATTCTCATCCTCCCATGTAGAATCTTCAGTGGGTAAGTTCTTCCACATGATGAGATACTCTAAAATTGATCGATTCCGTAATTGTCGAGTTCTTGTTTCCCTGACCGCTTCAGGTTCCAACATGATTTTTCCTTCCTCATCAAGTTCTGGTAATATTGTTTGAACTGGAATATTTTCACTGATAACCTTCTTTAAGCATGAAACATGGAAAATTGGATGTACTCGCGAAGAAGCAGGAAGCTCCAATTTGTATGCCATAGTACCAATCTTTTGCAACACCTTTTAAGTACCATAGTACTTTGGCGATAATTTATTATCCTTCTTTGCTTGCTTGAGGGAAATTTTTTTGTATGGTTGTAGCTATAAAAATACCCAATATCCTACATCAAAACTTATCTCGCTGCGATGTTGATCTGCCTGTTGTTTCATTTGATTTTGTGCCAAATTCAGGTTATCCTTTAAGAGTTTGAGAACTTCTTGCTGATGCTCGATGTGATCTTCCACTGCTTAAACCTTCAAATTTTCCCTTAAATATGAGGTGATGGATGGTGGATGATATCCATAAAGTGCCATAAATGGGGTCATTTTTGCTGCAGTATGGAAGGAAGTGTTATACCACCATTCAGCAAGAGGTAACCACTTGACCCATTATGTTTTTTTATCAGATACAAAACCACGAAGATATCCTTCCAAACATTTATTTACTATCTCAGTTTGACCATTAGATTGAGGATGATAAGATGAGCTATGAGCCAATTGAGTACCCAAACAAGAAAATAACTCCGTCCAAAAATTTCCAGTAAAAATGGGATCTCTGTCGCTCACAATAACCCTTGGGCTTCCATGTAGCTTTTGAATTCTGTCCATAAATGTAGTAGCAACTTTACTTGCTTTAAATGGATGAGATAATGGTAAAAAGTGGGCATACTTGATAAGTCTATCAACTACCACCATGATGACACTCTTTCCTTCGGACTTAGGTAAACCTGTGATAAAATCCATTGAAATCTCCTCCCAACGTTGACTTGGAATGGATAAAGGTTGTAGAAGTCCTGAGGTATTAATTGTTTCCACTTTATTCTGTTGGCAAACCAAACATTCCCCCACAAGCTTTTGAATATCATATTTAAGGCCATCCCAAAAAAATTCGTTCTTCACCCTGTGGTAAGTTTTTAAAAATCCTGAGTGTCCTCCTAAAGGAGAAGTGTGCAATTCCAAAAGAATCTTTTGTTTTAGTTGGGAATTCTTACAAAGATATAAGCGATCTTTGTACCATAAGGAATCATTTTTCCAACTAAATGTATCGGATGTACTAGGATCTTGCTGCAAATTTTGAATGAGTGTCCATAGATCTTTGTCCTTCTTCCATTCATCTCTTGCTTCAGTTATCCAATCTGGTTGGATAATAGAAATGGCACAAAACAATGCTTCCACCTCTTCATTCTTTCTTGAGAGTGCATATGCAACAACATTAAGCTTTCCTTTTTTGTAGATTATTTCAAAGTCATAACCCAACATCTTTGTGACCCATTTTTGCTGCTCTTCTGACGATAGTCTTTGTTCCAAAAAGTGTTTAAGACTATCTTGATCGGTTTTTACCTTGAAGTGTCTTCCCATTAGGTAAGTTCGCCATTTCTTTAGTGCATGCAGTATTGCTAACATTTCCTTCTCATAAATAGGTTTTTGTAAATACTTTCCTTTGATTGGACGACTTTCAAAAGCAATGGGTCTTCCTTCCTGCATTAAAAATGCACCAATTCCATTTCCTGAGGCATCACATTCCACAATAAAGGTTTTTGTGAAGTCTGGTGTAGCTAAGACCGGTGCTAGGCACATTGCCTCTTTAAGACGTTCAAGGGCCTTAGTTGCTTCAGGAGTCCATGAAAATGCATCTTTCTTCAATAATGTTGTTAGAGGTGCTGCTATTCTCCCATAATTCTTAACAAACTTGCGATAATACCTTATTAACCCGAGAAATCCTCGCAACTGCTTTATGGTTGTGGGGACTTTCCATTCCTTAATGGCTTTAATTTTGTTAGGGTCTACTTTAACACCCTCGTGAGATACAATATGACCCAGATATTCCACCTCTTGTACTCCAAATAAACATTTGGATTTTTTTGCATATAATTGTTTCTCCTGCAATAGTTTGAGCACCCTGTCAACATCTTCAACATGATCCTTCCAAGACCTGCTGTAGATTAGTATATCATCAAAAAATACTAGCACAAATTTTCTAACGAAGGGTTTGAAAATGGAATTCATCAACCCTTGAAATGTAAAAGGTGCATTGGTAAGGCCAAAAGGCATGACCAAAAATTCATAATGACCCTCATGAGTTCGAAATGCTATTTTTGGAATATCTTCAGTATTCATTCTAATTTGATGATATCTTGAACGAAGATCCAACTTGGTAAAATAAATTGCTCCATGTAATTCATCCAATAATTCATCAATCACAGGAACGGGAAATTTGTCTTTCATGGTGAGCTTATTGAGCTCCCTATAATCCGGACACATTCGCCATGATCCATCCTTCTTGTGTACCAATACTACAGGAGCAGAGAAAGAACTTTGACTAGGTTGAATTATACCCGCCTGTAACATTTCTGCAATCATACATTCAATTTCTCTCTTTTGGAAGTAAGGATATCTATAAGGCCTGATGTTTGGAGGAACACTTCCTGGAGTCAAATGAATAGCATGATCATGATCACAAATAGGTGGGAGTCCTTTTGGAGTTTCAAACACCTTGGAATGATTGTCCAAGACTTGTTGGAGATCTGTAGAAATAGAGGATTTTGATTTCGGAACCTCTAGTGATCATAATTGTGCAATTACGCCTCGTTGTTCTTTCTTTAGAAGCTTTGTCATGACATTAGAGCTTATTATCCTTCCTACCTTCCATTCAATACCACTTAATTCGACTTCCTTTCCTTCTGAAAAAAAATTCAAGAAAAGTTCTTGAAAATTAAAAGCCACCATCCCCAAAGATTGTAACCATTGTACTCCTTATACAACATCAGCACCTCCCATAGGAATGGAAAGCATTGGACTAGTCAATACATATTCTCCCATGGCTAGCTTGATATTATGGCATTTTCCAGAGAAATTTATAGTTCCTCCATTTGCAACCATCACTTGACATTCTGGTGCTGGGTATAGGAAACAATTTAATTCCTTGGCTACCTTACAATGAATAAAATTATGGGTGATACCTGAATCAATCAACACTATTACCTTTTTCTTCTTGATCTGTCCTTCTATCTTGAGAGTTTGAGGAGTGGTAATTCCTGCCAGTGCATTACATGATATGGTCAGATTCATTTCTTCCTCTTCTAGGGCCGGTTCCTAGTGTATATCCTCTTCTTGTTCATTTTCTTCTTCTTCTTCACAATCTATGTAAAATAATTTCTTTTCAGCACACTTATGACCTTTAGTGTATTTGCTATCACAACTGTAGCAAAGCCCTTTTGCTCTTTTTTCTTCCAATTTTGTGGTGTCAACCTTGTAGGTTGTGGAAATCTAGGCGTAGCAACACTTCCTTCTTTATAGAATTGAGTGGTAGGCTTCCTTGTCGCCATAATTTTACATTCAAATTTTCTTGCCAACCTGAATGCCTTCTCCAATGAATCAGGTTCCAAAACGCGAACTTCATGTTGGATGTTATCCTTTAAAGTGCCTAGGAAGAGATCAATCCTGTGTTCCTCTGTAAGATCAGTTACCCTTATATTCAATTTTTGGAAGTCCTCAATGTGCTGCCCCAGTAAACCCTTTTGTTTGAGTTTTATCAATTGGGTAAATAAGGTGTTGCTCTTTGTATCCTCATAATGTGCTATCATTTCCTCCGTAAAAATTGACCAAGTGACAATTTTTTTACGGGAGCAAAGCCATTGATACCATACAAATGTATTTTGTTCTAAATGTAAAGTTGCAATGCGTACCTTTTGTGTATTTTGCACGTTATGGAGATCAAAATATTGCTCCATCTGTAGTATCCATGTTACAGGATCCTTTCCATCAAACTTCCTCATATCCATCTTTGGAATATGGTGGTTCTTCCCGCCAGCATTAGAGTTTATGAAATCACAATTAACATTTATTTTGTTCTCATCATGAGGTTCTTCTACTATCTTTTCACCATTAGGAAACCTTTCTTGTATCAACTTTGTCAAACCTTCCATGTCTGCTTTTAGAAAATTCTTCATGTTTTCCATTTTCTCATCGATCTTAGATTCCATGTCATCCATCCTAGATTCCATGCTAGCCTCCATGCCATCCATCTTAGCTTCCATGCCATCCATCTTAGCTTGCACGCCATCCATCTTAGCTTCCATGCCTTTCTTCAAAACTTCCATTTCATTTTTTGTTGCTCTTTGCGAGAGTGAAATTTGTTGCACTTGCTCTTGTAATTTTGATAGATCATTTTGCAATTCTTCGTCTTCATGAGTCATAGTAGAGCTTTCCAATGGCTTAATGGGTGTTGAATTCTTTTTTGGGGCCATTTTATAATCCAATACTGATATCTATTCTACAATATGCCCTTGCAATCAATTCAACTTGATTCTTCAAACAAGACTTATGCAATTCGGAAAAAAAATACACACCTTTTACTTGCATTTGAGGAGCTCGATATTGAAATTGTATTATCTATGTGATTGTGTCTCTTCTATATCTAAAATTAAGCACTAAAGTATCCCTCTGAATTATCTTTTGAATGCCACAGGTCTGACCTGATTTGGATTCTCCAAGACAAATTTGTGTCCAATCTCCCACAATGACCTAATTATGGACTAGTTCAGTAGAGAAAACTTGTACGACTTGCCACGTGTCACTGTTTTGTCCTTTGTCTCTGAAATTGATATCCAAGAAATTGCAGTCTGTGTACTTGCGACCACTTTTTACGACACTCCAATCCAATGCCCAAAGAGAGAGTTATTGAACTTTTCCCACGATCACCTCTTTGAGATGAAATTCAGGAGCCTGAAAAAGCACTACCTTCCACAGATCATATCTCCAAAAATATTGCGAACAAAGATATGAAATTTTTTGATGACTTTCCTCAGGATTTCAGCTTCGCAACCATATGAATTTCAGATTCTGAACCTTCATAGAGAAAAAGTTATAGCTCAAATGCCACGATGACCTGTTTAGGAGCCTGACAAAAGACCTAACTTCCAAAGATCATATCTCCGAAAATATTGTGAACCAAGATCTGAAATTTTTAGAAAATATTCCTCAGGACTTTGGCTTCGCACCCTACAAATTTTAGCTTCTGAAACTTCGTAGAAAAAAATTTATAGCGAAAATGCCACGATGACCTGTTTGGAGCAACGAAACCCTAGAATCCAAACCTCTTATACCAAATGTTGTGTAACCAGCTTAAAAAATAGAAGAAAAGAGATATCAACGCCTTAGAAATAAGCCAATTCGAGGGGGAAACCTCCAATACATTACATAAATGAACAAATCTTGGATGATACAAATGAACAAAACCTCCTTCTATATATAGGAGTCCATGAGGCCACAATATAATCCTAGTGGGCCACAATGTAATCCTAGCCGACCTAACATTAATAATTTAAGGGCTCAATAATAATAAAATGGGGGTTACAAGGGTACAATAATAACAATAAGGGGGTTACAATAACAAAAATAAGGAACTATACTAGTAATATAGGGACCTAACAGAAGAA
The DNA here is from genome assembly GCA_034641835.2 of Pinus albicaulis. Taxonomy (NCBI): domain Eukaryota; kingdom Viridiplantae; phylum Streptophyta; class Pinopsida; order Pinales; family Pinaceae; genus Pinus; species Pinus albicaulis. The sequence goes on along the minus strand of CM076577.1, from coordinate 338,277,203 downwards.
GAGGAACCAAATGGAGGTCACAACACTGTGATAGTAGGAGAGGACCCACCACCACTAAGAGGTGGGAATGAATCATTTGCTCCAGTTGGAGGGGCCCTTGTATATTTACGAGGAGTACCCAAGTATCTGACTTTCCGAGTTCGAGGTTTCATTAAGGATCAGAGGGTATTAGCATTGGTTGACAATGGGGCTACCCACAACTTTATTGATGCCCATTTGGTGCATAGGAGGGAAATACCTACTGATGAATTTGAGGGATTTTTAGTTTTGGTCCTAGTAGCTAGAACCATGCAGTGCACAAAGTATGTTTAGGCATTATCTGTCACCATGGGAACATACACCTTGACTGATCAATTATTTATGGTTGATATCCCTGACACCAATGTGATATGGGGTGTGTAGTGGTTTATTACTTTAGGGAAGGTCACCACATATTGGGATACTTTACAGATGGAGTGGATAGATAAAAATTGTTGTAAGAATCAGGTGATTAGGGGCATGCACACTTATCCCTCTTAGATAGTTTCCACATAGAACATAGAGTTGGATTTGCGCAGTTGACTCAAGGACCCAACAACCCGTTTAGTTATGCAATTGACCTTGGCCCATGACACATTACTGTTTAGAGGCATTCCAATAGGGAGGTCCCCGGACCAACAGTTGATGGGAGATTTCTCACAATAAGTCACACCTCTCATAGATCCAAGAGGGGTGCAGACCTTGGGAGGACATGGCACAGCGCAGGGAATCTTGGGTAGGCTCAAGGAGGAGGGAGACATTCTCCCAGTATCATTATTACCAACTCTCATCAAACATATTGCACTGAGAGAATATGTTCTAGGGATGGATGATGGCACCATCATGGTGCAAGGAGACCACTCCATGGCTTTGGAGAACTACAAGATACTTCCACACAGGGAGGAATATTCCACATATGGTAGAGGATGATGGCCACTCATACATACATTTTCCAAACTCTGAATTTTTGGATGGGTGATAACTTCCTATGGAAGGCTCAAATCCAAAAACTTCAACCTTTACTTGAGTAGAAGCAGCTACAGGACGGGAAGCTGAGACAAGATGGCAACATCCGGACATATGACTCTAGCATGGGATATGTCAAAGAAGAGAGCAGCAACATGACAGGTGCTTTACCTTGCAGACCAGCAACACTGTTATTATTGGGTATAGATCATGGTTGGATATCTCAGTTGTTGGTGGAATACTCCATGGATCTCTTCACATGTAGAGTACTTAATGGTGAGTTGTTAGATGAGAGATATGCAGTGAGAGATGGGGTCACCTATTATTAGAGTTGGATGTTCTTGACTAGAGCCTCTAAGCTCAAGGATAAGCTATTAATGCAGCATATGAGTATTTTCTCTCTAGCCACACTGATTTCATGAGGGCATACCGAACTATCATTGAGGGGTTCACTTGGTAAGGCTTCAAAGAGGAGATGCACCAGCTTATTAGGAGATGCATGGGTTGTTTGGAGATTGAGGAGAGACACAAATACTTGACAGAGTTGTCACATACACTTCCTTTCCCAATGGGAATGAGGGGAATCCCATCTATCAGCCACTTCACGAGCTTGGTCAAGGTACATGGTAAGGATTGTATTTTTGTGCATAATGATCCACTAACTGAGTATTTTTATTTCCTTGCCATCCATGTATAGTTGATTGCTCCCAAAGGGGGCACTTTTTCCTATAGACATCATGGTCCATTTAGGGCGATAAGAAATGATGAGGATGGCCACTCCCTAGGATATTTTGGGGAGGCAATAACTTACCCAAGGTGTGCTCATTTGACACCACACATTATTCACCTTCTCCAAGCATGTGAGAGGATTGAGGCAACAAGAAAGTGGTTGGGAAACCACTCATGATATCATATTCTGAGGCAGTCATGAGTAATACTGCGCTGGTTCCACTTGGGGGACTATTATCCTCCTCTGGTATTTCATATGGCAACTAGTGTGTCCTTGATTATGATACAATATGTTGATGATGTTCTTTTCATTGTTGTTGGCATGATTGGAGGGATGGAACACGAACTAGATTTTCCCATTGGGAATGAGATTCACCACACTTATTATGCGCCATGCTTCAGGGGGGGCATTGGAAAATATATGGCAACTATAGTAGATATATTTTTTCCTTATGAGATGAGCCATTTGGTTAACTTGAGCACTTAGGAGGAGCATCTCATGAGCACTTGGGAGGAACATTCTAGGGACAGATTGATTGGGGGACACTTGGTTCATGAAGAGAGCTCATCATTGGGAGGTTTCAGAAGAGAAGGAGGAGAATTTTTGCAGCACTCACCTTTACAGTTGCTTAAGGACAAGCAACATTTGAGAGGGGAGGATTGTAATATTCCAAATTAGCTTTTAGTTAGTTGGAATAAGAGGGTAAGGATACCCATAGATATAATTAGTAGGAATAAAATCACTCCTAATGTGAATAAGGAGCATCTTAAAAGATGGATAAATCACCCTCATGTGTGAATAGAGGATGAAGCATGTGGATGGGGTCAAGTTTGACCAAATCAACAACGCTGGTATGGAGGGAGTAGATAATCATTGAGAGACAGTGCTGTGTTAATAGAAGGAACTCTCCATGATATTAGTGGCTTTAATGAGTGGAGCACGAGGAGAGAAGGCTCGCAATGCATATAAGGAAGGGGAAGGTAGCCACATAAGTGATGTTAATTATTGATATGTTTTTGGTATGTTATGAATTCTTGCATTATTCAACTGTTTAGCAGAGTCTATTATGTTGTTTAACACAAGGGTGTTATCGAGTGGGAATCCCACCCTCATCCTCGGGGGCCTTCGAGTTCCCAATCAGGAGAGGTTTGTGAGCTTCATAACCACATTTTAGCATCATGTCAGCTTCAGTCTTCTTCTACAGTGTAGTTTCTTTCAGGATTGTGCTGTGTTGCAGGATAGGAGCAGTGGAGGAATTACAGGGCCATTTTCTGAGCTTGTTTTCAGTGGAGGAAACATTATTTCTATCAAGAGGAAATTACGGGAGGTTGTTGGAAATTATTTCATCATTTGGCACCAGGTCAAGCTATTACTGTCTCCCATAGCACAATTCCCTCATAGACTACGTTATTTTATTGAACATTTGCAGGGGAGGATTCAATGCATCATTTGAAGAGTTATATTTCGAGTGAAGGGATCATCCTTTCATTTGGAAAGTATACTGGAGGTGTTTCCATTGATTCTACATCAGTTTAGCCACCTCCTTCTCAGGTGTCTAGTTGCAGAGCTTATTCAGCCATAGGGCTACATTAAGACATTTTTATATTTTGTGTATTTCCAGAAACCCTTTCTTGGTTTTCTTGGAAAAGAGTTTGAGAGCCTAGATATTTATTTCTGACATATCTCGAGACATACATCAGTTTATCTATATTATTGTATGTTTCTAGGTGCAGTTATGTCCATTAGGACTACGCTGTATTGATCTTCCGACATTTTGTGTAGCAACAACTCTTCATGTATTTGCACATATGATTATTGGAGGCTTGTGTTATATTGCTTGAGTGACTTGATCCTTAAAACTTTGTGATCATTATGTTTGATATGCTTAATAAGATTGCTCTACATTTGTCTCAGATATTGGTGTGTTGATATTCACTACTATTTTCCATTTTTGTGTTCCATATTACTGATTTTCCTATTTTGGGATATTACAGTAGTGACCTAGAGGTTGGCCTAGAATTATGGCTTAGATCTCAGAGCTATAGGAATCAAAATGAGGATTTTGTATCACGATTTCACTTATGAAGGCTTTTGTATGCAGTTGGAGGGTCAGAACTTCACTCATACAGACTTGTGCATGCGATTGGGGTGTTAGGTTTGAAAAAATAGTTTAGCTCCGGTTTTGGTCACTTAGGGTGGATCTTTGGCCCCTGAGTATCCTATAAGATATATAGAATGTTTGTTTTTGGTTAGTAATTTTGAGTTGTCAGCCCCACTTCCATATGTGAAACTTGGAGCTCATCTCATGTCATAGTAAGTCTTTGTCTCATGGTTACCTTTGAAAACCAGTGAAATTGGATAAATGTGGAGCGGGTGGATACAAATCCAACATGATAAGTAAAATTTCTCAATAGAATTACCATTACGAAGATTCCTTAAGGATAATTACCATAAATATTCCTTATATTAATATACATAATTAATTACTTCCTTAATGGTGCATTTAATCCCCAATGATGTGGTGCTTGAGATGATGAAAATTCATGATTTTGAAACTCAATATTTATTTCTTCGGCATTTTCATGATTTCTCTTTTTCTTGATATCTCCTTTAGGAATTTTCTCCTATTTCATAGGAAAGAGGAGGATAGAAATATAAATTTTCAAATATGTTTTTATTCATATATGTCTCCTTTTCTACTTCATCCATTTTGTTTTCTAATTTCTTTCTCAGTTTTTAAATGTAGTGAAACATTTCTTCTCTTTTTTCTAATTCATAGTAAGGCTCTCTAGAGGTTCAGATGGTGAAGTATATTTTAAATAAAATGTAGTAGACATGTGAAAAAATAACAATGCTCCTATTTTTATGCTTTATCACAAATTTTTGAATCATAAAAAATTGATCTTCCAAGTAAAAGTTAAATCACTTCTATGTCACATAAATTTTAAGCCTTAATTTGGAGGCTATTGGGATGAATAAAATGTATGTCAATAAATCTCTAACACTTGTTCTATTTTAAATATAAAATTTGATCCTATAATACTCTACTATATATTATGTATAGTCCACCAATATGAACGAAATTATTATGCTCCAAGTAAAATTTATGGTAACAATCCCAAAACATGTATGTATCTTGTTCCCAAGAGTGAACTTGTAATGTGTTTCATGTCTCCAATTTTTCAAATATGATTCTAAAATTTTTATGTGATGATCAGTATCTTGGCGGAGGCCCCATGGATCTATAAAATTTAAATGTATCTCGCAAGATCTAAAAAATTAGAATGCCAGAAAAAGCAGAAAACCCAAAGTAAATAAAATCACAAAGAATTATTTTTATTAAAACATAGAATAACTATAGAAGCTACATTGTGGTGGAAAATATGTCCTTTTACAAGATGCGACTTGTTACTTACAACATTTTTATAGTTACAATACCATAGGTAAAATTGATCTAGGAGGATCTCAGAGGACAAGTGGCATAAAATTTCTCAAAATTCAAAATGGGCAGATTACTCTCGAACGAGGTTCAAGTTGAAGTACTCGTCACCTTGATTCCAATGGTACAAAGGGATCTACAATATGACCCCTTATGGAGAAGTTAGAGTGAGTCAAAGTTTCGGTCAATGTGGGTCAATGGCTAGGTTTAATTATGCTACAATTTCACCATAAATAGGCACGAGAACCTATCATCCAAGTAGCGAGTGAATTTGTGGGATGGTTAATTTTCCCAATAACTCCGATGTTTGAGAAAGTTTTAAAAAGGGACATAGTTATATAATAATATAATAATATATATATATATATATATATATATATATATATATATATATATATATATATATATATATATATATATATATATATATATATATATTATAATGGTGGCGGGCTCCCAACCCTACCACCAACCCTGCCACCCACTGCAACAGAATCAACGTAATGGATTGGGGGGTGGGTTGTCACCCCCACCACCCTGGTGGTGGTTACAATAGCCAGCGTGGGGTGGAACGCCACTAGTTGACCCACAACCCTTTCTACAAACATATGTTATATTTTAAAACATTTTTTATATCTATCTATGACATTGCAATGTAAGCAGAATGGTTTCGGCGGAGGTCAAACTTGCCTGGCCAATCTGGTCAGAACTTGAGTGAGCGGCACCATCATAATGAATAAAATACAAAATAAAACCAAACTAATGCATGTTAGGAGCAGTTGGGATTTGAACCATGATCTCCACCCTACCAGAGAAATTTTCCACCGTTGAGCCACGAGGCTCTCCCTTGGTGGCTCTGCCCTTAAAATGATATAAAATCCCTTATTTCAATAATGTTCCTAGGTAGACTAGGTGTAGGCGAGCATGTAGTTAAAGGAAGTGGAACCCTAGTAATTTAGGGAGGAAGTGGAACTATGATGTGAGCCACATTTTCAAAGGGACCAAAATTGTATAGTATCTAAATTGGGAACATTTTATATGGATTCTACACCTCTCAGTGAGAGGAATCTAATAAGGCTCTTCATTTCTAAAACATAGGTCTCAAATTTTTGGGTATTTTCCAAATTGGAGGTATAAGTGTTCTTTATCTATTTTTTCTTTTACTTATTTTTCTTCCCACCACTTAATGAACAGAGGCCTCCCCTCTTTTGAGCAGGGCACGGAGACGTAGTCTGAATTGGATGAACTCCGTAATCAATTTTTGGTGTCTTGGTCTCATGCGTGTCATGGTATCTTGGTTCTTCATTTTATCTGTTTATAATGCATGTTTTTAAATGCTCTATTATATGTGATTACTTAATGCATATATAAGAAAAATATCTTGGATCAAGTGGTATAAAAGCAAGTCTTTGTCGATGTGAATTGCATGAATATATGCTAACCAGAAACAAGCTGAAAATAGGGGAAAGAAAGCTTAAGTCTTTCGACCCTGAAGCAAGACGTGCGCGATGAAGAAGAAACATGGAAAAAGAGGAAGCACGTTGGGAAGAAGAGTGGAATTACCGCAAGGTATTCTACAACATGGCAAAGAAAGTAGACAAATTGTTTGCAGAGTATGAGAAGACCGTCAAGCCCAAGAAGAAAGATGCAGATGACCATGGATCAATAAAACATGGATATGGTGGAGAAGAGCCCCATCCCTCTCCATATTCTAGTGATATATCCTCTTCTTCTTCCCATCATTCCCACAAACATCAAAGCCATACATCGAAGAAAAATTTCCTTAAACTAGATGTAAAGTTTGACTTTCCTATGGATAGAGGAGAATGTAATGTGAAAAATATCAACAATTGGATTAGACAGATTGAGGTCTACTGCCAGATTCAATAAATCAAGAAAGATGAGGCAAAGATCAATTTGACATCCCTTCGAGAGAGTGACACAACTCTCATTTGGTGGGAGAGAAAATTGCAAGGCAACAACAATCTAGGTAACCTTCTCTCCTCATGGTTAAATTATATTTTTGCATTGAAAATTAATTTTTACCCATTTGGTTTTAACAAAAAGAATTAATGGAATGGAAAAACCTAAAGCAAGGCAAAGGCCAAAATGTGCAAAAATTCAATGAAGAATTTAGGAAACAAGCATTGAAATTAGACATTCTGTTAGATTCACTAGAGATTGTAACTAAGTATTTTGATTCTTTACATGGTTATATAAGACATTCATTTTTATTTTTTAAGCCTACTACTATAGATGAGGCTAGTTTGAAGGCCATGCATCTTGAAAACAATGAGACATATGAACAAAATGACCACCCAAAAAGAGTCATAACAGAAAAGAGAAGAGGAGAAAATACCTCTTGCACCCATTGTAAGAAAGAAGGACACGACGAAGATAGTTGCTGGAAACTGCGCCCTAAGCTATGACCTAAGAGGGAAGTAGTAAGGAGAGGCAGAAGAGAGCTTCCACCATGCAACAAGATCAAATGTCTGAATCAGAGGAATATGAGAAGGTCACGGTTGCAGGAGATGCACGAGGTAGACCAATTGACTTGGGATCGGATTGCAGTGATGAAAGGAGGATTGCATCTCTTGGAATGACAGAAAATAGACCCATCAATTTAGGTTCATATTCGAGCAATGAAACATAAATTTTAACACATAGTGTACCAAAGATGAAAAGGTCAACCAATATGGCATGGCTCCAGGAACATAAGGAGATCAACAAAGGCATTCAAGAAGAGAATACTGAGCTTAGGAGACTCCTACAGAAAGAAGAAAAGGAGATTTAAAGGTTTCTACACTAGTTGAGAGCTAAGGATGAGGCCTTTGAGAAGCTATAGCATAACCCCCTTGAGGTAAAAAGTGTTTCTTTGATTTCATATACTTTTCACGATGACTATTTATTTTCTTTTGAAAAACATACTACAGGTACCAGGTCAAAATCGTTGAAGAATATGGGGTATCAGGGAAAATTCCTTAGCATTAATTACCAATGAATCATAAACCCTATCAAAGTAGAAGAATTACCCCATCATGCAAGACTTGGGTATGTCAAGAAGGAGGTTGGGGAATGCTCTAAGACATCTAGAGACCCACCAATGACAGATGATGAGAGTGCCTCATCACATCCTAGTGACAATCAGGGATCCTTGAGCACTTACGAGAGGCACATCCAGAGGAATCATTCCAAGAAAATCAAGAGATTTTGGAGTAGGAACAATCATTGTAGTTGTTGCAATGGGGTAGAACACCAACAACCCATGTATCAAATAATCAAAGCCCAGAAAGCGTCAATAGAGGAACCGACAGGTGAAAATGTTAAAAAAATGAATCCACCAAATCAATGGTGGTCTTCTTTACTAAGTAAAATATGGTTTTTAGATGTAGTAGTTTTTTGGGGGCACAATTTGTGAATCGTGATTTGCAAATAAATGTAGAAGTGATAATTTGTTTTCCATCGCTTCCTAAAATAAACGGTGATGTTTCGCCTCTGTGTGTAGTTTGGGTATTGTTTCAATTATGTAATCCTTGACCAAAGAGTGTTTTTTATAAACTTTTCGAAAGTGGGGGGTTGATTGAGTCATGCATGGCTTGTATATGATTGTAAGGGATGTGCCAAATTTAATTGTAGGTTATGGAAAATGTGGTTTGGCGAGGACACAAGCAGTGTGTGTTATTGCTTTTGGTGGTAAAAAATCTCCTCACTAGGGAGGATTTATCCAGGAGGATCTTAGATGACAAGTGGCTTAAAATCGCTTGAATTTAAAAATGGTCAGATTAATCTCTAAGCAAGTTCAAGTTGAAGTAATTTTCACCCTCATTCAAATGGTGTGAACGGATCTCCAATCTGAGCCTATATAGAGAAGTTAGAGTGAGTCAAAGTTTCATTCAAAGTGGGGAAATGGCCAGGTTTAAGTATCCTACAATTTAATTGTCAACCAGCAAGGAACCTAGCAGCCAAGAAGTGGGCGAATTGATGGGATGGTTAATTTTCCGAGTAACTCCCATGTTCGAGAAAAATTTAAAAAGGGACATAGTTATATAAAAATAAATAAAAAATATCTATTTTAAGGGTGGCAGGCCATAAACCCCTCTACCCAATGCAATAGAGTCAACATAATGGATTAGGGGGCGGTTTTCGACCCTTGCCACCCCACTGTTGGTTACAATAGCCAGTGGTAGGGTGGGCCACCACCAGCGAACCCACAACCCTTTTTAAAAACCTGTGTTATATTTTAAAACATTTTTCATATGTATATATGAAATTATGGTGCAATCAGGATGGTGTAGGCGGGGGTTGAACCCGCTCAGCCCACGTGGTCGGCACCACCTTAATGAATAAAATACAAAATAAAAACAAACAAATGACATGTTAGGAGCAGGTGGGATTTGAACCATGATTTCCACCCTGCCAAAAAAATCTGCATCATTGATCCATGTGACTTAGCCTTGGTGGCTCCACCCTCAAAATGATATAAAAACCCTCATCTCGATAGTGCATCGAAGAAAACCATGTACACGTGGACACACAGTTCGAGGTAGTGGAAGCTTGAGCCATTCAGGGAGGTAATGGAACCATGATCTGTGCCACATTTTCAGAGGGGCCACAATTTTCCAGTGTCCAAATTGGGAAAATTTCATATGCATTTTACTTCTATGAGTGACATGAATCTGATGGTGTTGTCTATTTCTGCAACAAAGTTCTCTCTTTTTTCTAGCATTTTCCAGATTTTAGGTATAATGGTGATCCAAAAATATTTCGCTTGAGATGTGTTAAAGAATTACATGTGAAAATTGTAGCTTTAAACAAGAATATTTAAAGCCATAAACATAAGAAGAGAGAAGCAAATAACATCATGCAAGAAGACACAAAATTGATATCAGAGTTTTTTGAGGAGGGAATATGCCTCTGGGCCCTGCTCAAATAGTGGAGAGGCCATCTTTGGTTAAGTGGAAACAAATTAAATTACAAGTATCAAACGCAAAATTATACCCTTATACCTCCATAGCTGAAAGTGCCCGAAAATAGAAGACCTCCGATGAAGAAATGGACAACACCATTGGATTCTTGGCATCGAGAGGTGCAGAATCCATATAATGTTTTCCTAAATCTGATAAAGTGAAAATCTAGACCCTTTGGAAAATGGATCAGATCATGGTTCTACCCCCCTCCTGCACATTACTCATGGTTCGACTGTCTCGATTTACGTGGCCACTCCTAGATGCCTTGGCGCACTTATGAAATCAAGGTTTATATAATGAAGTGTGGGTAGAATTCCCTAAGTTGGCCGTTAGAGGAATTGGTTAGGATCTATCATTTGTGCGAGGGGATGGGGTGGTCAAACCGCACACCTTCCATATTAAGGCAAAACGTTGTTTTAAAAATTGCGCGTTACCCATTTTAAATTCCCGCTGTATTAGTTTTGGTACAAGTGTGGGGGTAGTTCCGTATTGGGTGGTCTGCCGCACCACTTCCGTTGTTACTGGATAGATGTGGCATGAGTGGGTTGAGGGTTGGATGGTGGGCTAACAACCCCTACCCACCCGGGTTCAATGGTGTTGTAATGTATGCTAATGTCGCTATTATGATGTGGGTGAGGGGTTCGGCAGGGTCATGTCCACTGAACCCTTAATATAATAACATTCGTTATGATATGCAAAGGGATTGATGGGTTTTGGAAACCCACCGGCCCTTTTTTTTATCTTTTTCTTTGTTTTAATTACAAAAATGGTCCTTTTTCAAAAATTCGTTAATTTTTCTGAAGGAGTTAAATTAACGACCCCAAAATTTCGCCTGGAATCCGACATGAGCTAGCCAGAATCTGATGGCTAGAAACCTTCTAATTTGTTTCCTCCTTAGTCTACCACATCACCAAGTCAACCCTCGAAATTTGGTTGCTTCCAAATACTTCATATAGACCTCGAAATTGAGTTTCATCTACATTGTTGGAATCATAAATATGAGATATTCAACTTGACATTAATTTTGGCACATTCCAAACACTTTGGTTTTTGAGCCTTTATACTTTAAGCCACTTGTACTTGGACATGTTTGATCCACCTGGATAATTCCTCCCCACTGAGGAGCTTTTGGACCCCAAAAGCCTTATCAACCAATAGGAAAGTGATGGAATTTCTCCCCCACCTTCTCCTTTTCAATCCATTTATCTTTACTTGTGTGCATCCCTTTGAAACAAACATGGAGATATTCCCCATCTCCTCATCATGAATTTGTGGTTCTTAGATCAAGAATGATGTCCCCTGGTAGTTCATTGAGATATTCTGGTGCAAATTTTTCCTCTATAGGCATTGATCCTACCTCCTCGGTGTCAATAATAAATATTGGTTCATAAAGCTTCATATTTTCGACATTCAATACCGATTACATGTGCATGTATACAAGCAAGTCGAGTCAGAAAGCATTATTTTTAATCTCCTCCACTATGGTCAATGGACCATACTAGGTTGGTCACAATTTCTTGCCTTCCCCATTCATTCAATCCTTTCTGATATGGAACCAAACTTTCTCACCAGCTTGAAATTGATGGTCGACTCGATGCTTATCATGTTTGGCCTTATATTGAGCCTGAATATTTTCCAAATTCTCTTGTACTTCTTGGTTAATGGTCCATATCCACTGGATGAACCACTATTCTTAGTCCATGTCATCACGTCCACTGGCATATTCATCCCTTCCATAGATCATGTTAAAAGGGTCCTTTGATAAGTAACCAAAACATGTCTCAAATGGTGAATGATGCATAGAGGAATGCATTACTCGGTTGTAGGTGTGCTGCAAATATGGAATATGCTCATCCCACAACTTGGGATTTTTGTTGCAATAGCCCTGCAACAAGTGTACCACAGTACGGTTGACGACCTCTGTCTGTTCGTTGGTTTGTGGATGGAATGTCTTACTTCTCTTAAACTTGGTGTCCATCATAGGCCACAAGCTAGTCCAAAAATCTCCAAGGACACAATAGTCCCGATCTGACACAATCAATGTGGGAAACCTAATGTGGACCCAAACATACTGAAAGAAAATATAAGCAGTCTGCTCAACAGTGACTTGCTTTTTACAAGGCATTAATATGCACATTTTACTAAAGCAGTCTACAACAACATACAGATAGTCGTCACCCTTTCTAGACATAGGAAAACCTCCTACAAATTCCATGAACACACTTTCCCATGGATGACCAACAATAGGAAGTGGTGTGTAGAGCTCGAGTTTTCTATTAGAAGACTTTGAAACATAACACATCACACATCCCTTTACAAAATGGGTTACAATGTTTCTCATATCGGGCCAAAAGAAAAACCTTTGCAAATGATAGAAGGTTTTTTCGACACCAAAGTGACTAGACACAAGAGAGGTCTATGCCTCTCAAATTACTTGTACCCTTTCTGTTGTGGGTATGCACAATTTTCCAAGGTGATACAACAACTTCCCCTGCAAATGATTGTTTTCCACTTGTGAACCATGAGTTAGTTTTTCAGATATTTCTTTAAATTCATCATCGTTAACATATTGTTCAGCATAACTTTCAAAATAAAATGAAGCATTATGCAAAATAATAGAAGCAACAATAGGAGGGCGAGAGAGCATATATGCTACTTTGTTACTAGTGCCCTTCTTATACTTTATTACCAGATGAAAATTCTATAGAAACCCCATCCACCTTAAATAACGAGACTGTTGTAGCTTGGTCTATGACTGAAGATATTGCAAGGGCTTGTGGTCCGTATGGATAATTGTTTCCTTGTTGATCACATAATGTTTCAACTTTTTCACACTTTGGACCAATGCATACAGTTCCTTGTCATAAGTGGGGTAATTAATGAAAGCCTGTGATAACTTCTCTGAATGGTAACATATTGGCTTCTTCTGCTACAACTGTATATCTCCCATGGCGTACACAAAGGCATCGATTTTGATCTCAAAATGCTATTGGATATTGGGTAAAGCGAGGACTGGTGTGGTGATGATTTTCTCTTTAAGTGCTTGGAAGGACTTCTGCTACTTTCCTCCCCACTGAAAGGCTTGTTCGATACTTTTCAATGCGTGTAAGGGTGACGAAATAATGAAGAAGCTCACAATGAGTCTCCTCTAGTACTGTACTGAACCTAGAAAATTATGGACCTCTGTTACATTAGTAGGCTTAGGCCATTTTACAATCACCTCAACTTTGGATCGGTCTATTTTCAATTGACCATTATTATTAATATGACGTAGGTAAACCAAAGAGGTTTTCCCGAACTCGCACTTTGACAATTTTACATAAAATTCTTCCCTCTTTAATACATTAAGCACTTTCTTTCCATGTCATACATCTTCATCCCAAGTCTTACTAAAGACAATAATATCATCTAAATACACAAGGAAAAATTCATCAATGAAAGTCCTAAAAAGATCATTCATGACTCTCATGAATGTGGTTGGAGTGTTGCAGAGTCTGAAAGGCATCGCAATCAATTTGAACAACCCTTGTTTGGTCTTGGAGGTGACTTTCCACATGTCCTACTCTACAATTATGACCTGGTGATAAGCACTACCAAAATCCAATTTGGTGAAATAGATAGCATTCTGTAATTGATCTAACAATTCATCAATGCGAGGGAGAGGGTATCAATTTTTCACCATAATTTTATTTAGCACCTGTCAATTCACGCACATCCTCCATGTGTCGTCTTTCTAGCAAACTAAGATGATCTGTGAACCGCAAGGAGAAGTACTTGGCTGGATGACCCCTTGTTTCAACAATTACTGTACTTGCTTTTCTATCCTCTGTCTCGATAGATGACATCATGTACATACCAATATATGGCATTGAAGCATCATGATGCAAATGGATCTCATCTTGGATTTCTTGTTTCAGAGATAGTCCTATGGGTTCCTGAAACAACTCATCATAGTTAGAAAACAATTCAGATAATTACAATTTATGAGCCGGATCACATCCTCAGAAAGCATCATATTTTTCTGTATCTTTTTCTCTCACAACCAAAGCAAACACCCCTTGCTATAATTCACCAATTTCTTCATCTGTCCTGCACTTACAAGACTGGCACTAACCTTGGTTAGATGAGCTCCTACAATACACTCTTCCCCATATTTTGTGATTTGGTATATATTTTCATGTCGAAAGAAAAATCCTTTCCTGTCGTAAAGATAAGTACTCCCTAACACAATAACAAAGATATCCAATGGTATGACATCCAGTTCTACTTTGTCCACTAGTTTAAAGGAAATTATGAACTTAACCTTACATTTCTTGGTTACATTTAGTTTTACTTTTTCATGTATCCATCCAAGCGGATAACGTTTTAGATGAGGCTTAACTTCTATGCCTAACTTTTTAACCAAGGATTTTGCGATTAAATTTGCTTGCGATCCTGAATCAAATAGAGTTTCTACTTTTGTATGATTTATGACAACTCTAAATGAAACAACTCAATTCTATTTTGTTCATTAGGAATAGCCTCATTTGTTGAGCTAGTGCTTTCATGTGATTTAGAATTAACCTAAAGAGAATGAGTACCTTTGTGCCTACTTTTGTGATCAATGCCTCATCGCCAGAGTCGGATCCAAGGTCTTGATGCGCAGTTTCCACCGTCTTTTGCTTACCCTTTCCTCCATATCTCTTTTTCTTCTTTTCTGGGTACAAATTCCAATAATGATTCTCGTCAAGACCTTCCTTTTTTTATTGAGTGCAATAATTCTTTTGTCCTTCATCCATCTTCGTAGATGTCATCTTTATTTCCTTTCACTTTCCTTTCCCTTTGAATTTTCCACTTGAAGGTTTGAAAGGTTGTTTGTTTGAATGATCATCCTTGTCATTTGTGCCCCTGTTTTTAATATGAATGGCCTTTGCACCATCCGAGTCAATGGTACTAGGTTCAAACATTAGGAATGAATGTGGAATGTAACTATGTAATGACCCAATGTACTTAGTTACAACTTCAGGTGAATCTAATGAAATGCCCAAACTTAGTTCTTATTTTCTAAATTCCTTGGTAAAGCTATGCACATTTTTTCCTTTACTTTTCCTTACGTACTGCAACTCCATTAGGGATTTTTTCTTTTAACCCAAGAGATAAAATTGATCTTTAAGTGGAGAAATAAAATTTTACCATGAGGAAAGAAGGTTACCCAAATTATTGATTCCTTGAAGTTTTCTCTCCCACCAGATGAGAGTCGTGCCATTCAGTCGAAGAGAAGCCAACTAGATGTTTTCCTCATCCTCCACAATCTGCTGAATCCTGTAGTAGAGTTCAAGATGCCTAATCTACTTGTTAAGTTTCTCTGGATTACTTTCACCATTTTACATGGGTAGACCAAATTTGACATCTAACTTAAAGAAAGGTTTATTAGATGTATTTGTTGAATTCCTATGATGATGGTGAGAATAGGAAGAAGAACATTCACTTGCTGGGGGAGAAGGAGGTGGATCTCCTCCATTATCTCCATACCCTAAACCTTGTCCTTCTGAAGCATTCTCCCCTGCTTTCTCTACATTCTCAAGTCTACAGAACAATTTGTCAACCTGGTCTGCCATGGCGTAGAAGGTCTTGTGGAAGTTGCGCTCTTCCTCATTTCGAACATCGTCATCCATGTTTCTTCTCTAATGTTCTCATCTCCCGTCGGGATGAAAATAATGTAGTGTCCCTTCACCTCTTTGTAGCCTATTTCTAGTTAGCATACAAGAATGTAATGCACATCTACAAACACCTACTCTGATACCACTTG
Organism: Pinus albicaulis; assembly: GCA_034641835.2. Taxonomy (NCBI): domain Eukaryota; kingdom Viridiplantae; phylum Streptophyta; class Pinopsida; order Pinales; family Pinaceae; genus Pinus; species Pinus albicaulis. Next base: position 338,261,295 of record CM076577.1, on the reverse strand, counting down.
ATCCAAAAATCTTTCACTTGAGATGTGTTAAAGAGTTACATGTGAAAATTGCAACTTTAAACAATAAACTTTAAAGGCATAAACATAAGAAGGGAGAAGCAAATAACATCATGCAAGAAGACAAAAAATTGATATCGGAGTTCATCCATGAGGGAACACCTCTCTGAGCCCTACTCAAATAGTGGGGAGGCCCTCTTTCATTAAATAGCAAAAAATGCAAGTTCAAGTATAAAATGAAAAATTACACCCTTATACCTCCATAGCTGAAAGTGCCCGAAAATTGAAGACCTATGATGAATAAATGGAAAATACCGTTGGATTTGTGGCATTGAGAAGTGCAGAATCCATTTAAAATTTGCGTGAGTTTGAAAATGTGAAAATATGGTCCCTTTGGAAAATGGCTCAGGTAATGGTTCCGCCACCCTCGTGCAGAGTGCTCATGGTTCCGCCACCCTCGTGCAGAGTGCTCATGGTTCCATTGTCTCGATTTATGTTCTCGCTCCTGGCTACGTTGGTGCACTTGTGAAATGAAGGTTTGTATAATGAATTGTTTGGAGACTTCCCTAAGTTGGTCGTTAGTGGAAGTGGTTAGGATCCATTATTTATGGGAGGGGGTCGGGTTGTTAAACCCCACCCCCTCTGTATTAAGGTGAAATGTTGTTTTAAAAACTATGCATTACCCATTTTAAATTCCCACTGTATTAGTTTTGGTACAAGTGTGGGGGGTCGGGTCCACATTGGGCGGAATGTCCCACCACTTTTACCGACATTGAATAGACGTGGCATGAGTGGGTTGAGGGTTGGGCGGTGGGTTAACAACCCCTGCCCACCCATGTTCAATGGTGCTGTAATATATCGTAATGTCATCTTTATGAGGTGGGCGAGGGGTATGACATGGTCATGGTTGCCGACCCCTTAATATAATAAAAATTGTTATGATATGCGGAGGGGTCGATGGCAATTTTCCACCTGTTGACCCTTTTTTTATATATATATTTTTTTGAATAAAAAAAAATGGTAATTTTTGAAAATTTGTTAATTTGAAAGAAGGAGTCAAATTAACGACCCCACAATTTCGCTCTGAATCCAGCCAAAGCTGGCCAGAATCCAGTGGCTAGAAAAATTCCAATTTGTGTCCTCCTTAGTTTGCCACATCACTAAGTCAACCCTTCAATTTTGATTTCTCGTAACTCCTTCATATAGATTGGAATTTAGTGCCCTCTGCTCCGTTGGAATCAGAAGACGAGATCTTCAACTTGACATTATGTTCGTAGCATTCCATACACTTCGATTTTTTATCCTTTGTACTTTAAGCCACTTGTACATGGACATGTTCGATCCACCTGGATGAAAGGGTGATTTATGTAATTTTTCTGGTACTTCTTCTTCTCTCCACTTAATGAATGAAGGCCTCCCCACTGTTGAGTAGGGCTTGAAGACGTAGTTTGAATTGGATGAAATTTGTAATCAATTTTTGGTGTCTTGGTCCCTTTCTTCTTCATTTTTTGTGTTTATGATTCATGGTTTTAAATTCACTGTTATATGTAATTATTTAATTCATATATAAGAAAAATATACTGCATCAAAATTCCATGGGTGGGTAAATACGATGGGTGAATGAATATCATGGGAAAATGTCACTTACAATACTATGGGTGGATAAATACCATGGGTGATGAATACGATGGCTGGATGCCATTTACAATACCATGGTAATATTCCATGTGTGGATGAATACCATGGGTGGATACATACCATGGGTGAATGAATACCATGTATATATGTCACTTACAATGCCATGGGATAATAAATCCCATAGGTGGATGAACACCACGAGTGTAGGTACTTTTCCATTCAAATCATTCCTCCTTCCTCAAGAAGCAATGGTCCCCATTAAGTGAATTTCCCTCCTGAGAATCCTTTGTTGAATATGAAGAGTCACTAAAGAGAAGAGCTTTGTGTGGTTAAACCATAGCCATGATGAACAAATATCTAAGGATAGATATACCCTATAATGATTGTGACCAACTATTAGACTGATAGTGTGTGGCCTACAAAATGGACTTCAATGAGTGTGGGTTTGTGGATGACCCATGACCATAGAAAATGAAGATCCAAGGATAGAGACACCCTATATTTTGTGATCAACTATGATGAAAATAGTTTTTGACCTAGAAAATAGACTTTGATGAAGTGTGGCTTTGTGGATGACCTAGAACCATGAAAATTCCATGGGCGAATGAATACTACGGGTGAAGGAATACCATGGACAGATGTCACTTACAATACAATGGGTGCATAAGCACCATGGGTGATGAATATTATGGGTGGATTCCATTTAAAATACCATGGGTAAATTCCATTTGTGGATGAATACCACTAGTGGATACATATCATGGGTGAATTAATACCATGGATATATGTCACTTATAATAGCATGGGCAGACAAATCCCATTGGTGGATCAATACCATGGGTGTAGGTCATTTTCAATTTGGATCATGTTAGGTACTTTATTATGATTTTTTAGATATTAAAAACCTTCATAGTTTCAAGTATTATGTAAAAACAATTATAATGAAAATTCGAAGATCACTGGTTTGAAATTGGTTTTAGAACCATTTACAAACCCTAATTTCCATAGGGTATCTCTATGAATATATAAAGAACTATAATATTGAATTTTGACTAGATTCACCCCATTATTGTTATTAAATATGATCAAAGTTTCATGGTATGAAACATCCCATAAAAAATGTTATAGTAAAAATGTCTAGATAGATTGTTTGAAATAAATTATTTGAAAACCAACGAGAAAACCCTAAATTCCACAATTTATATCCCTAAAATTATGTCAAATGCTAATATGGATTTTTTTGCTACCAAAATATTTTATTAGAGAAAATCTAAGTTAATAATTTTGAAGTGAAAATCATAGGTTCGTATGCTTTCATGACAAATGTTATGAGCTCCGGCAAGCCTTAAAAATGATAAGATACCCAATAATTATAGTACAATTCAACAAGGAATATATTCTTACAATCCATCCATTGTATAAGACAAGATATGGTGCCCCTAACTTTGTGTGTGTGCAAAGTTATGAATAAACTAATAATATAACTATAAAATTGAAATAATTCAAACGGAAAGCTTAAAAATAAGTTGTAGGTTTAACATGGCTCTTTCTTAAGTGATTAACACTTGGAGATCTAGAAAAGATTTCCAAAAAGCATGCTCTTTAGGGTAAGAAAAAATCATTTATAAATTTGTCACTGGAACTAATTCATGTGATAAGGGGTGGGTAAGACTTATCACAAATCAATGAAGTGTAGAATTTTCTAATTTATTTGAAACCAACTTGGATTCCAAATGGTGCAAAGTCTCTTAGAGGGACCTAGGTAGTCGAATGCAAGGTCTTTGCATGATCACTAGACTTCAGAGATTCCTTGAAAGTTCTATGATTCCTTGATATTTTTTCCCTTAGAGTAGAAGAAATTGAGGTTTCATAAACATGTTAAGTGCTTTACTATTCCTAGATTGTTTTTACTCCACAAACCCTTGCAATTTGAAGATACAATGTTCACTCGTTATTTAAGATTTTATGTGTTCTCTCCATTGGGAGGATTAGAGCCAACCTGGGTCTTTAACTTTCCACTCTTTCATTACGACCGATTCTAATTTAATATGACTGCTAGAAACATTTGTTTATCTACAATCACTTCCCACACTTGTTTGTTTTTTTCTGACCTAATTTTCTTAATGGCCTGTCTTGAATGATTTCTTTGTGAGCATCATCTTCCTCGGAGTTCTATATCATTGACCCTTCTCCTTAAATGGTGGGGCGAGCTAGGTCTAGGGAGATGGATTTTAGGGAGGAAGCAATTGTATTGGTATAAATTTTCCCCTAGAATGTGCAAAGGTAATAATGTGCCACACTTGGAGATCTGGTAGAAGAATAATATACATTTCTTTTCTCAAGCATCATTGATTTCTTTTATAACACTATCCAAGTTGGAATTTTAAATTCAACTTCAACGACTGAAATCAAAATTGGATTATGGTTATATTGGATGATGGTTATATGTTTTCCACAGTTGTTTAAGTTTTATACATATGTATTGGTGTCAAATAACCTTATTTTATTATATGGTAATTCTAGACCACAACATCATATACTTTGCTTTTTTGTTGTTATATGCATGTTTCAGATAATACCATTCATACATAACCTAACATAACTATGATAAAGTAAAAAAAGCCTATTTTATTTGGAATTCACCACCACTTTAATATTAAACATTTTCTAACTTAACTTGACTGTAATTGAATAAAAGAAACATATTTTTCTTAAAATTTATCACTATTTTAATGTTAAAAATTTTATAAGCTCCAACCTTACATTAACATTAAAATAGTACAGTAAAAATAAACCATATAAAAAAAATTGAATATAATTCTAACATTATAAATATAATCTAACATATGTTAATGAGAAATTTAAATACACAAAGGAAACCATAGAAAAACCACTGTCGGTTTTTCTTTAAAAAAAACTTAAACATTTTTCTCAATAATAATATAAAATTATAAAAAAATATAAACTAAAAAAATTGAACTTTTTCCTTTTTGACTTCTAAATTGATTTTACTTTATCAACTGCCGTGTGAACATCCAAGTTACATTGTGAATATAGGTCAACAAGCAGCCAAGCCGCTTGTGCGAAAGCATGAATCGACCACACAAGCCTTCGTTGGCGGAAGAACAACAGTAGGAATTATGCATGCCAAACACCATTGAATTCTTTTATAACGGATATTTTCGCTATCCAGGGTTTGAATTTTAAATTTGTTTCTGTGTGAAGTCAATTTTTGATGATGATTATGTACTTTTTTTTATTGTTTTACCTTCATGCATATGTATGTGCCAAATTATTTTCTATTAATATAGATATATGAGTGTCAGTTTCAGATAGCAGCATCCTATATAATAAGTTATATAATTGTGTTCAAGTAAAAGATTTTCAAGGTCCACTACTTTGAACTTAAAAACTCCAAAACTCGAGCCTCCCAATAACATTAATTAACTCCAATGCAAATGAAACATGAGAAACTAATAAAATATAAAGGAACTCCACGCAAAAGAATCCAGAACTTGAGCTCGACGATAATATTAAGGACCTGCCCCGAAAATGTAACATGAGAAACTAATTAAATATAAAGGAACTCCACTGAAAATGAAACATGAGTAACTAATTAAAGATAGTTAAATATCTGCCAAGGACAAATTAAACGATAAAAAAAAGCACAAACCACTGTAGTTTCGGCACAACCTTTGATGTAAGATTTTTCTTGATCACCGAGAAGCCATTTCCTTGAAAACAAAAATTTCAAGTTTCAACAGAACTTTGATGTAACGTTTTTCTTGATAACCATTTAAAAACCTTAAAAAAACTTTCAAGTTTCAACAGAACTTTGATGTAACTTTGTTTTTATAACCATTTAAAATTATGGAAAGGAAAAAGTTGCCCTTTTAATTGAGTTTTAGATTGATTTCAGTTTTCCTCCATCCACGCTACAACATGCATATAGGTCAATCAGCAAGGAAGCTGGTGCGAGAGGAATTACCATGCCTACAACCATTGACATGTTGAATGAACATTTAAAAGCTTATGATATCTTTCGACTAAATGTAATTAATGTCGTAGACATAAAAATTCAAATGGTCCGACGTAGACGCTGTACATGATACTTCAAGTTAAAAAGACGATGTTTACTCTCCTGGTCAATGTAACATCTTCCCATTATTTTTTTTATTTTTAACTATTGTTACACTGCATGGAGACATTAATACATACATAAATGTATCTGACACGTACCAACTATAGCAAAAAATTGTGATTTACTTTATTCGCTCTTCGGGATTCAACATTATAATTTCCGAAGGTTATCAAATTGGGAGTAATGTTTAATTAGAATTATGATTTCATTCATAATACAATTCGGAACGAATCTTTATTAAACTTATTATGTTAGTTTCTATGTGAAAAAAATCAATTTATTTATTTATTTATTTTTATTTTTTTGGTACAAAGCATTGATTATACAAATCTCTGTAAACAATGCCATATGGTTTTCAGTGATATAACTGTCTAACTTGGTCTCGAATCTGCACCTTCTCCGCAAGAGCTCTACGATTTCCTCCGTCTGAGCGATACTCTTGGTCTTCGGCCTGCACATTGTAGCTAACACTCTCTCCTCTCTTCGAGCTTCACGTGACGGTATGCTTGAGTTTCTTTTTTTCTGCAATTAACAATTTTGAATCTTTTCTCTACTCCTCTTCGCTCATAACCGAGACATTTGTGCCAATAATTTTTGCATGACAAGACCCTTCGTTCACATTCATTTTTCCTTCTCTTGTTCTCATATGGAATTTTCATATTCCATGGTTAAATAGGGTTCTTCGTCACGAGTTCACTCCACTTCTCTCGATTTGGAAATAGCTACTCCTACAACGCCATGAAGGGAGCATGTAACTTCTAGTTTTCTGTGTTTTGTTTTTTGGGTTAGCTAATGCTGTCGAAGGTTTGTTGAAATCCTTATTCCACTCATATGATTCTTGCGTGAGGACTTCAAGGTTGACCCTTACAGTTTAAACACGTATGTGTTCATTTTTCAACTAACTTACTGTGTATAATTTCTCGTTTTCATATTTTTCCACAGCTTACATTCTCCTCACTCTCACTTTCTTTGTTGAAATGCAGGTCTGTCTCAGATTCCTTGCTCGAAAAAGTATCTCTGCTATTTTAAAGCTCTCTCTTGGCTTCTAACATGGATTGTGCCGTTCGAAGTAGTACTGGAACTTCAGGAGGAATTTATTTTCAGATTTTGTAGATATATGAGTCCTTACGCGGACTATCCACTGTGTAGTTAAAATGCCACAGTTCCGTTCACATCTTTTGTTTATACTGTATACACCCTCTAAGGGTTCGTCATACTGTGCATAATTATACTGCAAAGGGATTGGTACCGATTCTTAAAAAAAAAACCGATAAGGAAAATCTTATATTTAATACAACAGACATGGGTGTGTGTTTTCTAAGTATCTCCACTAGATTTTTCCTCCAGACTTCTCAGCTAAATTCTTGCCTTTATTTTAAAATGTAAATCTCCAGACTTCTAAGCTAAATTCTTGTCTTTATTTTAAAATGTAATGTTTACATGAATTCCATGCAGTCTTGGTTCTAATAGGATTTATTTGTCCTAATGTCTGTACAAAGTGCTTTGTGGTCCTTTTCGATGATGTTAATTTTCAATTGTTATAAGTCTGTTCTTTATCCTGTGAGGGGTTGCATTCTTTTTCTTTCACCTGTGCAATGTTATTCCAGTTTAAGTATATTTCACTGTCGTTACATATATATGTTTAATTTCATATGATGTGCGATGCTCCTTCTCAAGGTTTGTTTTTTTCTATAATCATCATTTATATTATTCTCTATTTCCTTTCGAGCTTAGCAAATACAACGTTACAGTTTTCCAACAAAAATATAAAGGCTGAGGGTCGGTACTTGTTTCATTTCAGGGTATAGTTAATTCATTTTCATCGAAGTTTATCTGATTTCTCTGTCTCTATAGTTAGAAAGAGAGTTTTTCATCTTTTTTTTCTCTGCTTTTTGACATAGACACTAGTGATAATATGTTTTCTACACACCAGTGTCTAAGTTCTTACAGAGCTTCGACTCACCTAGGTCAGGATAGGCAGCTAGACTTCACAAAAATAAAATAATAATCGCAGCGTTATTAGGTTTAATGGTTATACATTCATCGACATATTCATTATAGGCTCAATGTGAGTGCACAAAAGATATTTGTTTTTTACTATACATAATCTACTTACAATATTAATGAATACACAATTACCGTATTCTACATTTCTAGAATATATAAAGATAGATATTTCAGTAATAAATATTTTCTATAAGAATTTTTTTCATTGACTATTTGAGATTAAAATACTTATCTCTGGTTAATAAAAAATGAGGGTGTCCTCCCAAACTTCACAAATTACGTCCTTAGATCTCCCCTGAGATCCCCCTGTGCTCGTCACGAGAGCAGACTTGATTAGCAGTTTTTTTCTGGAGGAGGACCTCAAGAGCTCTGTGCACCCTCAAGAGCTCTATGCACCCTCTTCTCCAATGCTAGTTTGCATTGTTCCATTGGTTTAGACCAACTCTAGACTATTCTCACTATACATCCAATCTGGTGTCAACTTCTCCATTCATAGAACCCATTCTCCTCTCTTGGATTTCCATTTTATCCTTAGAGGAGAAGATAATTGTCAATAATTGTTTTAGCCCTAACTACTCTACAATCATGGAAACATTTAAGCATGAGTTATGGAAACAAAATTGTAAAGTAATTATTTATTCAAAGAAAGAAATAAATTTTGTTCAGTGACGCGTTAATATTTGTTTAATCAAAAAATCAAATGTATATATATATTTTTAAAATAGCACAAGGAAATTAAACCGATTGTTACATCTTCCCCCACTTGAGGTAAACACTATCCTTAGTGTTTCACTCCATCCTAGTAAATAATTCTAGGTAAGCCTATGGCACAAAGCCTTCATCTTCCCGTGTAGCCTCTTCGAAGACAAAGTGGTTCCAATGCACTTTAACTTGGGTGATGGCTCGCCTCTAGAACGTTATTTCTCTCTGCTCGAGGATACGGTTAGGCTCTACCAAAAATTTGTCGTTTGGTTCCACCTCCAACCAACAAAGATTCTCAATTAATTAATTGAACATTTACCTCCCTTTAGAGATCCTAGTATCCAATTTAACCTACCTATATGTTTTACAAATGTACCCCATGTTTTGGATCATGCACATATTGTTTCAGTATAGATACATGAAACACATTGAGCAGCCGTATGTGATCGGGTAAAGCTAGCGGATAGGCAACCGACCCCACTCTTTCCAAAGTTTTGAAATGTCCACAGAATCATGGAGCCAACTTGGCACATGTAGTCCATCTTAAGGTGCTCTTTTTGGGTCTAATTATCACCTACACATCATAACCTACTTCAATTTCTCAATATGTCCTCCTTCGATCCACATATATTTTCTTCATGTCCTAGGAAACTTTTGGATTCTGTCGGATCTTATTTACTTCATGCTCCATATCAACCAACATTTTTGATCCAAACATTAGTTTCGTTACTCGACTGCTCCAATTGATGGGTTTCTGACATTTTCTACCCTCCAAGGGACTCTCTTTTAGGGATTCATGGTACTCATTATTGTAAGGAAGTTATTCTAAATGCAAATATTCTTACCACTTTGTGGGTTGTTGCATACATACATAACATATCTTCTAAGATTTGATTCATCCGCTCGATCTTCCCATCCATTTGTGGAAGGTAAGCTATGCTAAATTGGATTTGTGTGCCTAGGCCAGTGAACAATGCCTTCCAAAAGGCTGAGGTGAACTTCAGATCTTAGTTTGGGATGATCGTTTTCAGAATGCCATGTAATCTAAACACCTCCCTCATAAGTATGTTAGCAATTTTCAATGTTTTGTAATTGGATTGTATTGGAATAATGCGAGCTACTTTTCTCAGCCGATCAACTACCACCATTATAGAATCATTATGTCTCTTGAATATGGTTAAGCCCACAATAAAAGTGAGTGATATGACTTCCCATTTCCACTCTGCTATAGGAATAGATTGCAGCAATCCTGCTGGGTGTTGATGCTTCAGCTTGACCTATTGACACTCCGGACATTTGGTCAAGTATTCAACAATATTTTTATGCATTTCGGGCCAGAAGTAATCTTTTCTGATTGTTGTCAGCATTTTCTAGTAACTAGGGTGTCCAGAATATGAACTTTAATGATATTCATCCAGGATTAGCTCTTTAAAGCTGATTTGATTAGGAATGTATATATTTGATGGAAAAATCAATAGATTTTCATTATTGACCTGATAATCTGATTGTCTGCCCTAATTTTCTACTTCTTTTCTTTGTTACCATAGAAATTTATATTGAGGATCATTTTGTCCTGCCTCCTTCACCTGCTCCTCGAAATTCAATTCCACATGGTTAAAGTAGAGTTCATATACGTAATGTAATTTTGTACTTAAGGCATCGGCGAAACAGTTTTCCTTACCTTTAACATATTGAATTTCGAAATAAAACTCACTCAGGAATGTGTTCCATCTTGCCTGGCGAGCATTCAAGTCATCCTGCTTAAAGTATCTAGTCATGATGTTGTGGTATGTTTTCAATACAAAGATTTTTCCCAACAGGTAGTGCCTGTATACTTTGAGGGTGTGCTACTGTAGTCAGCTCTAGATCATAAGTAGAATATCATTGTTCATGATCTTTCAGCTTTCTAGATTTATACGCAGGGACCTTTGCATTAAGTGACAATACCACTGCCACCGCTTCATTGCAAGCATTTGGATTTGCTACCTTTAATATAGGAGTTGTAGGCAAGAGTTGTTTTAATCATTCAAAATTGATTTGGCACTTGCTATTCCACTTAAACATTGGCCCTTTTCGATGCAAGGAGGTAATAGGGAAAGAAATTTAAGAGAAACCCTCTATAAATCATCAGTAGTATCCAGCCAATCCCATGAAAGAATGTATGTCTGATACGTTTTTGGATACCCTCCATTACATAATAGTATATATTTTTTTTTAGAAACTACCAATATGCTTTCGAAAAAAATTACATGGCCTAAATATTGGATGTGTTCTTTAGAAAAGCCACACTTACTATATTTGGCCTGAAGTTGATGATCCATCAAAACTTTAGTACCAACCGTAAGTGTTCCTTATGTTCTTCCATGGTTTTTGAGTAAATTAATGTATCATCAATAAATATCAGAACAAATTTGTCCAAAAATGTATGAAAGATACCATGCATAAAGCTCATAAAATTTGTTGGTGTGTTAGTTAATCCAAATGGTAAAACCACGAACTCATAATGCCCATATCAGGTACCAAAGGCCATCTTATTTGAAATCTATTGTCATCTTTTATCTGAATATGGTGATATCTAGATCTAAAATCTATCTTTGAAAATACAGTTTCCCCTTTGAGTTGGTCTAAAAGGTCATCTATCCATGCAAGTGGGTATTTGTTATTATTATTCAATTTGTTAAGCTTCCTATAATCCATACACATTTGCATCGTACCATCCTTATTCTTCATGAACAACACTGGTGCCCCCAAGGGAGACACACTAGGACAAATGTATCCCTTATCTAAAAATTCTTGTAGCTGCATTTTCAACTCAGTCAGCTAAGGTACACTCATTCGTTATGGTGCTCATGACATCGGTGCTATTCTAGGCATTAATTCGATGGTGAAACCGATATTCTTCTTTGGAGGTAGTCCCGGTATGCTTTCCAGAAATACATTTATAAATTCTTACACTACTACTATATTTTCCAGCATAGGGGTCTTATCCTTTGAATTGATGAATCCTACTTTAATAGTATAAATTTGACACCCTTTCCTAATGAATTTACCCAACTAGGATGTAGTGATGGGGCACAACTAAAGTGGTTTCTTAATTCCTTGTAACTTTTGGGGAGTTCCATCTTCGGCCTTAATTCCAACAGCATGAACAGATGTCCAATCTAAGCCCATATGGAAAAGTTAGAGTGAGTAAAAGTTTTTTTCAAAGTGCGGAAATGGCTAGGTTTAAGTATCCTACAATTTAACCATCAACCGGCAGGGAAACTAGCACCCAAGAAGCGAGCAAATTCATGGGATGGTTAATTTTCCTAGTAACTCCCATGTTCGAGAAAATTTTAAAAAGGGACATAGTTATATAAAAAAAAAAAAATAATATATTATAAGGGTGGCGATCCACCAAACTCGCCACCCACCACAACAGGGTAAACATAATGGATTGGGGGGCGGGTTTTCACCTCTGAAACCTCAGTGGTGATTACAATAGCTAGCGGTGCAGCGGGCCACCCCAGTGGACCCAAAACCCTTTTTTAAATCTTGTGTTATATTTTAAAACATTTGTTATATGTATATATGACATTTTGGTGTAAGCGGAACGATGTCGACGGGGGCCGAACCTACCCGGCCTACATTGCCAACACAAAATTAATGAATAAAATACAAAATAAAACCAAACAAATGATATGTTAGGAGCTGGTGGGATTCGAACCATGATCTCCACCTTGCCAGAAAACGCCTCCACCGTTGAGCCATGTGACTCAGCCTTGGTCGCTTCGCCCTCAAAATGATATAAAACACCTCATTTTGACAGTGCGCCAAGGAATACCATGTACATGCGGGCACACGGTTTGAGGCAGTGGAAGCTTGAGCCATTCAGGGAGGTAGTGGAACCATGATCTGAGCCACATTTTCAAAGGGCACCCAATTGTCCAGTGTCCAAATTGGGAAAATTTTATATGTATTTTACACCTATCATCGATAGGAATCTGATGGTGTTGTCTGTTTCTAAAACAAAGGTCTCTCTTTTTCGGACATTTTTTAGATTTGAGGTATAAGTGTGATCCAAAAATATTTGGCTTGAGATGTGTTAAATAATTACATGTGAAAATTGCAGCTTTAAACAATAAAATTTAAAGGCATAAACATAAGAAGAGAGAAGCAAATAACATCATCCAACAAGAGACATAATTAATATCAGAGTTTGTCGAGGAGGGACTACGTCTCCAAGTCTTGCTCAAATAGTGGGGAGGCCCTCTTTCATTAAGTGGAAAAAAATGGAAGTACAAGTATAAAATGCAAAATTACACCCTTATACCTCCATAGATGAAAGCCCCCATAAATTGAAGACCTCTGATGAA
>CM076577.1:338029176-338248355 GCA_034641835.2 Pinus albicaulis | reverse complement strand
AAATGGATAGCACCATTGGATTCTTGGCATCTAGAGGTGCAAAATCCATATAAAATTTTCCTAAATTTGACAAAGTGTTGAGATTGCAACAAGATGTTGAGCTTAGTGGAAAGGAGTCACCTTCACTAAGTGGGCCCGTAGACTATTTTTGGTGCAAAGTCTATTTTTAGACATATGGATCATGTTATATGAGTTGCAGGATGCTATTTGTGGATGGTCGGTCAAGTTGGAAAAAATATATGGACTTCTATTTTTAGACATATTGGGCGGAATCTATTTTTAGATTTCCAATCTAAAAATAGATATGTTGAATATTATTAGCTCTTAATAATATTTATACTCTAAACATTATCTTATTCTCTTGGAGCACTTCAGTTAAGTGCACAGATGTGGCACAAGAGCTGACAGAAGGAATTACGCTATTCCTAGGGGTTAAGTGGAGCTATTGCATGAAGACTTCAGTTAGAACTCATGTGACAGAGTTTGGTGAAGTTGATTGAGGAAGTTAGTGGAGTTGTATTCAGTTTTACTAATCTAAACATAATTGAGCTATTTGTATCCAGTTTAACTAATTGATACAATTAGTGAGAGTGGTTTGAATTAATTATTAATTAATTCACTAATTATAAACTCATTAATCAACGAAAGAATACATCAGTTAACTTCAGTGCATGGATAGTTTCAGTGGAGACCAGTGTAGAGATAGGTGAAAGAGCTGGTTAACTATCAGTTGTGACTATACAGTTGCTATTTGCAACACATAGATAGGTGGAGAAGCCCATGAGGATTGTGCAGTACAAGCCAGGTGGTTTATCTATTTAATGAGGCCATCCCATAGCATTGAAAACACAATAGAGGCTAGCTATCAGGTGGCAGAGATTGGAGCATGTGTTTTGCTAGATCTAGCTTAATAGTGTGTAGCAATTGAGGGTGTGCATGAGAGCTTGTGAGGAGCTTTGTACTATGATTGTTACATGATCTCCATGACATATAATATATAGATAGTTGGGGTTTTTAGCTTTAATATTTCCCATTAAATACTCTGTTCATATGTGTGATTGTTTGTGGTTTTAATGTGTGCATGCAATTGATTTTATTTCCGCATGTAATGATCAATGGTAGAAGAGATTCTATATTATGCATGAAGCTAAAATAGTGTGTGATTAGGAGAACCTTGGTGAATAATAAATTAGTTATTCAAATTTCTACATGGTATCGGAGCAATATTGATCATTGGAGCAATTGCAAAACATTGAAGCGGTTGAGTTTTGTGCTGGTGGAATTCGAATTTGCAGCAGTGTTTTCTTGGTGTCGAAGTTGAGATGTCTTTCAACGGATTGCGATTGGAGTATGCCCTTGAGGGAAAATCGAATTATATTGCATGGAAGGATAGGATGGAGGCGGTGTTGGATGACAATGGGTTGAAGGAGTTCATAGATGCAGAAATTCCAAAGCCTACTTCTATTGATGTTGCCGTACTTGATGCATGGCAAAAGAAGACAGCAAAGTGTCGAAGGATTCTCTTGGAAGGTGTGAAGGATCACATAGTGTCCAGCCTTCATGGTAAGGGTTCTCCATTCTTGATGTGGAAAGCTTTGACAGACTTATTCCAAAGCAAGACATCAGAAAGCATTGCACTTCCAAAGACAACCAGAAGATAAAATTAAAGCAGCAAAGATGTCACAGTACATCACAGTTAAAGTTCAACACAATGTGAGAAGTCAGAAAGCAGTAGACCACACATGGCGACTACTGAGCTTTGACCGATCAAGAAGTTGGCACTCAATGTGACCTGTATCTAGGTTCAGATGGGTGCCGACTGGTCTATTCTTGTGCAAGAGGAGATAAGGCGAAGTAACAGGGACAGATCTTCATCAAAGAACTCTGATGAAGAGAATTGCACTTTGGCTGCCAAATAAAAGAAGGGGAAGAGCAAGAAAGCTTCCCATTCCGGTGCGAAAGGCAAGAAGTAGGAAATGTCCAAGGTGAAGTGCTTTCACTGTCACCAACACCAACATTATGCCACAAATTGTCCACAGAAGAAGAAAAATAAGCAGGTTGCTAGGACTGCAGCTGGAGAGGCCTTAGCCTCACAGTTTGAGTTGGATTTTTCACTGATCGCATGCTTGGTCTCAAGTATGACAGGATCAGTGTGGTTTCTTGATAGTGGTCCATCTTTTCACATGACAGGAGATAGAGATTTGTTTACTGATCTAGATGAGAAAGATATTGGAGTGCACATCGAGATGGGCGATGATGGTAGATACAGTGCGACCAGTATTGGTACCATTTCCTTTGAGAGGGAGTCTGGTAAACCCTTCATATTAAAGGAAGTGATGCATGTTCCAGGACTGAAGAAGAATCTTATCTCTGTGGCGATGTTAGAAGAGAAGGGATATGATGTTGTCTTTAGCGATGGAAAAGCTTTCCTGCATAGTAAGGAAACTGGTGAGACCCGTTGGATAGGGGTTCGAGTTAAGAAACTTTAACAATTGCAGGTAGATGGCTGTGCAACAATGGCAGGCAAGGCAGAAGGAGTGCTGAGCCGGGATGATGGTGAGTTGTGGCACCGGAGATTGGGCCACCTTCACCAAGGAGCTTTGAAGATACTGCAGCAGATTTCTACTAGGCTTCCTAAGGGTACTCTTGCGCAGTCAGATCAGTGCAAGGGATGTACGTTGGGAAAATTTGTGAAAGACACCTTTCACGAGAAGAATATTCGTGCCACGACGGTCCTTGAGAAAATTTACACAGACATGTGTGGACCTTTCTCAATAGCTTCGACAACAAATCGCAGGTATTATGTGATATTTGTTGATGATTTTTCTCGTAAGTGCTGGATCTTCTTCATGCAGAAGAAGAGCGAGACATACTCAAAGTTCTGTGAGTTCAAGGCACTGGTTGAGAAAAAATCAGGGAAGCAGGTGAAGGCTCTTAGGAGAGACAATGGTGGTGAATTCATCTCTGGCGAATTCAAGGACATTTGCAGCACAGAAGGAATTCGAAGAGAGGTCATAGCACCTCATAACCCATAGTAGAATGGGGTTGCTGAGCAGAAGAACAGAATGATCATGGGTGTTGCACGGGCGATGTTGCATGATCAGGGCCTACCCATTCACTTGTGGGCGATGGCATGCAATACTGCAGTATATGTGTAGAACCGTTGTCCTCAGAGGATACTTGGCATGAGTACACCCGAGGAGGCATTTTCTGGTAAGAGGCCTGATATTTCCCATTTGAGGATTTTGGTTCACCTGTTTACATTCATGTGACGAAGGATGCTAGAAAGAAGCTAGAGCCGACTGCAGAGGTTGGGATATTTGTGGGGTACACTGATATGCCCCACAACTATCATGTGTATTTTCCAGACAGTTGCAAGATTTTTGTCCGACGGGATATCAAATTTCATGAGGAGAAAGCCATGAAGTGTTTGATTGAGAGGGAGCCACACTTGCATGCATATGAGGAGCTATTAGTTCCTAAGGATGAGTCTCAAGATGTGGATCAGCCACAAGAGGAGGTTCATGGAGTGGAAGAGACCACTCAGGCAACGCCAACCATCAGAGGGCGGAAGCACACTACAGAAGCTGAGCAATTGGCTCAAGATGCAAAGAAGGTTGTAGTAGCACCTACATCACAGCGCAGACAGACACATTCACCTGACCAGTATACTGGATACATGGCTCTTATGAGAAAGTGTATCGTGACAGAGCCATCCTCTTTCGAGGAAGCTGTGGAGGACCCCGCATGGGTAGGTGGCATGGTGGAAGAGTATGATTCGATTGTCAGAAATAGTGCATGGGAGATTGTCTCAAGGACGGAGGGGAAATCAGTGGTGGGTCTAAGATGGATCTACAAAGTGAAGCAGGCAACTGACGAGAGTGTGGAGAAGTATAAGGCAAGATTTTTTTCCCGAGGCTTTTCACAGATTGAGGGGATCGATTATGAGGAGACCTTTGCACCTGTCGCAAGGTATTCTTCCACATGGACGATTCTTTCTCTCTCAGTGCAGATGGGGTGGCACATTCATCAGATGGATGTGAAGACTGCATTCCTCAATGGAGTCATTGAGGAGGAGGTGTACATAGATCAGCCCGAAGGTTTCGAGATCTTCAACAGTGAGTCGCATGTGTGAAGGCTCAAGATAGCGATGTATGGGTTGAAGCAAGCACCTCGTGCTTGGTACACACGGATATACAGTTATTTCATCGGACTTGGATTCTCCAAGAGTGAGGCGGATCCTATCCTATACCAGATAGTGGTGGAGGGTAAGTTGCTGATCATTGCCCTTTATGTAGATGATTTGATTTTGACAGGTGATGAACTGTTGATACACTCATGCAAGGTTGATCTTGCAAAGAAGTTTGAGATGAAGGACTTGGGCCTCCTTCATTATTTCTTGGGATTGGAAATTTGGCAGTGCAATGATGGACAGTTTGTTTCTCAGGGTAAGTATGCCCAGGAGATACTGGAGAAGTTCAACATGCATGGCTGCAATCCTGTTGATACTCATCTTCCTGGTGGTTGGAGGAAGGAGGATGCTACTTCGGCGGAGGTAGTGGATGCCACTGTTTATCAACAGTTGGTGGGGTCGCTTATATATCTGGTCAATACACGACTTGACATATGCTATGCTGTGAACCAGCTTTCACAAGCTATGGTTAAGCCAACCAAACTCTTCTGGAAGGCAGGTAAGCATGTATTGAGATATCTCAGAGGCACATATCTCAGAGGCACATCGGGATATGGATCATCCTAGAGACAGGAGGATGAGTTGAGGCGACATGGCTTCACGGATCGGTATCATCATATCATAGATTGTGTGCAGCGGAAGATCATGTTACTTTCATACATTCCTACGGAGGATCAGGATGCTGATATCTTGACGAAGGCACTCACTAGGAGCAAATTCAAATACCACAGGGGCAGGATAGGGGTTGCAGATAATCCTTATCTTGTTGAGAGGGAGTGTTGAGATTGCAACAAGATGTTGAGCTTAGTGGAAAGGAGTCGCCTTCACTAAGTGGGCTTGTAGGCTATTTTTGGCGCAAAGTATATTTTTAGACATATGGATCATGTTCTATGAGTTGCAGGATGCTATTTGTGGATGTTTGGTCAAGTTGTAAAAGATAGATGGACTTCTATTTTTAGACATATTTGGCAGAATCTATTTTTAGATTGCCAGTCTAAAAATAGATATGTCGAATATTATTAGCTCTTAATAATATTTAGACTCTAAACATTATCTTATTCTCTTGGAGCACTTTCGCTAAGTGCACAGATGTGGCACAGGAGTTGATAGAAGGAATTACGCTATTCCTAGGGGTTAAGTGGAGCTATTGCATGAATACTTCAGTTAGAACTCATGTGACAGAGTTTGGTGGAGTTGATTGAGGAAGTTAGTGGAGTTGTATTCAGTTTAACTAATCTAACCATAGTTGAGCTATTTGTATTCAGTTTAACTAATTGATACAATTAGTGAGAGTGGTGTGAATTAATTATTAATTAATTCACTAATTATAAACTCATTAATCAACTAAAGAATGCATCAGTTAACTTCAGTGCATGGACAATTTCAGTGAAGACCAGTGCAGAAATAGGTGAAAGAGCAGGTTAACTATCAGTTGTGACTATACAGTTGCTATTTGCAACACACAGATAGGTTGAGAAGCCCATGAGGATTGCACACTACAAGCCAAGTGGTTTATCTATTTAATGAAGCCATCCCATAGCATTGATTACGCAATAGAGGCTGGCTATCAAGTGGCAAAATATTGGAGCATGTGTTTTGCTAGATCTAGCTTGATAGTGTGTAGAAATTGAGGGTGTGCATGAGAGCTTGTGAGGAGATTTGTACTATGATTGTTACATGATCTCCATGACATATAATATACAGATAGTTGGGGTTTTCAGCTTTAAGCTTTCCCATTAAATACTGTGTTCATATGTGTGATTGTTTGTGGTTTTAATGTGTGCATGCAATTGATTTTATTTCCACATGTAATGATCAATGGTAGAAGAGATTCTGTATTATGCATAAAGCTATAATAGTGTTTGATCAGGAGAATCTCGGTGAATAATAAATTAGTTATTCAAATTTCTACACAAAGTGACAATCTGGACCCTTTCTAAAATGGCTCAGATCATGGTTCCACGCCCATCCTACACAGTGCTCATGGTTCCACTGTCTCGATTTCCGTGGCAGCTCCTAGGGGTCTTGGCGCACTTATGAAATGAAGCCACACTTCCCTAAGTTGGTCGTTATCAGAATTGGTTAGGATCCATATTAAGGCAGAAGGTGTTCAGACCCTGCCCTTCCATATTAAGGTAGAATGTTGTTTTAAAAATTACGTATTACCCATTTTATATTCCCACCATATTATTTTTTGTACAAGTCTGGGGAGCCTGGTCCACATTGGGTAGCCAGGTCCACATTGGGCACCCTTCCCCACCACTTCCGCCATCACTGAATAGACGTGGCATGAGTGGGTTGAGGGGTGGGCAGTGGGTTAATGACCCCCACCCATCCATGTTCAATGGTGTTGTAATATATTGTAATGCTGCGATTATGATGTGGGTGAGGGGTCTGGCGAGCTCATGTCTATAGGCCCCTTAATATAATAACATTTTTAATGATATGAAGAGGGTTCGACAAGGTTTTGCCTCCTATCGACCCTTTTATTTATATATTTTTTTGTATGAATACAAAAAATGGTCTCTTTTGAAAAATCATTAATCTGACCAAAGAAGTCAAATTAACGACCCCATAATTTCGCCTGGAATCCAACGAGAGATAGCCGCAATCCGGTGGAAGGAAAACTTCCAATTTTTGTCCTCTTTATTCTGCCACATCACCAAGTCAACCCTTGAACATTGACTACTCCTAAATCCTTCATACGGACCTCATAATTGAGTGTCATCTACGTCGTTAGAATCAAAAAGACGAGATATTCAACTAGACATTAAGTTTGGCACATATAGACACTTTTATTTTTGAGCCTTTGTACTCTAAGCCACTTGTACTTGGACCTATTCGATCCACCTAGATCATTCCTCCCCACTGAAGAGATGTTGGACACCAAAAGCCTTAGTGCCTTAAGAAAAATATACTGCATCAAAATTCCATGGGTGGGTAAATACGATGGGTGAATGAATATCATGGGAAAATGTCACTTACAATACTATGGGTGGATAAATACCATGGGTGATGAATACGATGGCTGGATGCCATTTACAATACCATGGTAATATTCCATGTGTGGATGAATACCATGGGTGGATACATACCATGGGTGAATGAATACCATGTATATATGTCACTTACAATGCCATGGGATAATAAATCCCATAGGTGGATGAACACCACGAGTGTAGGTACTTTTCCATTCAAATCATTCCTCCTTCCTCAAGAAGCAATGGTCCCCATTAAGTGAATTTCCCTCCTGAGAATCCTTTGTTGAATATGAAGAGTCACTAAAGAGAAGAGCTTTGTGTGGTTAAACCATAGCCATGATGAACAAATATCTAAGGATAGATATACCCTATAATGATTGTGACCAACTATTAGACTGATAGTGTGTGGCCTACAAAATGGACTTCGATGAGTGTGGGTTTGTGGATGACCCATAACCATAGAAAATGAAGATCCAAGGATAGAGACACCCTATATTTTGTGATCAACTATGATGAAAATAGTTTTTGACCTAGAAAATAGACTTTGATGAAGTGTGGCTTTGTGGATGACCTAGAACCATGAAAATTCCATGGGCGAATGAATACTACGGGTGAAGGAATACCATGGACATGTTCGATCCACCTGGATGAAAGGGTGATTTATGTAATTTTTCTGGTACTTCTTCTTCTCTCCACTTAATGAATGAAGGCCTCCCCACTGTTGAGTAGGGCTTGAAGACGTAGTTTGAATTGGATGAAATTTGTAATCAATTTTTGGTGTCTTGGTCCCTTTCTTCTTCATTTTTTGTGTTTATGATTCATGGTTTTAAATTCTCTGTTATATGTAATTATTTAATTCATATATAAGAAAAATATACTGCATCAAAATTCCATGGGTGGGTAAATACGATGGGTGAATGAATATCATGGGAAAATGTCACTTACAATACTATGGATGGATAAATACCATGGGTGATGAATACGATGGCTGGATGCCATTTACAATACCATGGTAATATTCCATGTGTGGATGAATACCATGGGTGGATACATACCATGGGTGAATGAATACCATGTATATATGTCACTTACAATGCCATGGGATAATAAATCCCATAGGTGGATGAACACCACGAGTGTAGGTACTTTTCCATTCAAATCATTCCTCCTTCCTCAAGAAGCAATGGTCCCCATTAAGTGAATTTCCCTCCTGAGAATCCTTTGTTGAATATGAAGAGTCACTAAAGAGAAGAGCTTTGTGTGGTTAAACCATAGCCATGATGAACAAATATCTAAGGATAGATATACCCTATAATGATTGTGACCAACTATTAGACTGATAGTGTGTGGCCTACAAAATGGACTTCAATGAGTGTGGGTTTGTGGATGACCCATAACCATAGAAAATGAAGATCCAAGGATAGAGACACCCTATATTTTGTGATCAACTATGATGAAAATAGTTTTTGACCTAGAAAATAGACTTTGATGAAGTGTGGCTTTGTGGATGACCTAGAACCATAAAAATTCCATGGGCGAATGAATACTACGGGTGAAGGAATACCATGGACAGATGTCACTTACAATACCATGGGTGCATAAGCACCATGGGTGATGAATATTATGGGTGGATTCCATTTAAAATACCATGGGTAAATTCCATTTGTGGATGAATACCACTAGTGGATACATATCATGGGTGAATTAATACCATGGATATATGTCACTTATAATAGCATGGGCAGACAAATCCCATTGGTGGATCAATACCATGGGTGTAGGTCATTTTCAATTTGGATCATGTTAGGTACTTTATTATGATTTTTTAGATATTAAAAACCTTCATAGTTTCAAGTATTATGTAAAAACAATTATAATGAAAATTCGAAGATCACTGGTTTGAAATTGGTTTTAGAACCATTTACAAACCCTAATTTCCATAGGGTATCTCTATGAATATATAAAGAACTATAATATTGAATTTTGACTAGATTCACCCCATTATTGTTATTAAATATGATCAAAGTTTCATGGTATGAAACATCCCATAAAAAATGTTATAGTAAAAACGTCTAGATAGATTGTTTGAAATTATTTGAAAACCAACGAGAAACCCTAAATTCCACAGTTTATATCCCTAAAATTATGTCAAATGCTAATATGAATTTTTTGCTACCAAAAATATTTTATTAGAGAAAAATCTAAGTTAATAATTATGAAGTGGAAAAATCATAGGTTCGTATGCTTTCATGACAAATGTTATGAGCCCTAAGCCTTAAAAATGATAAGATACCTACAATTATAGTACAATTCAACAAGGGATATATTCTTACAATCCATCCATTGTATAAGACAAGATATGGTGCCCCTAACTTTGTGTGTGTGCAAAGTTATGAATAAACTAATAATATAACTATAAAATTGAAATAATTCAAACGGAAAGCTTAAAAATAAGTTGTAGGTTTAACATGGCTCTTTCTTAAGTGATTAACACTTGGAGATCTAGAAAAGATTTCCAAAAAGCATGATCTTTAGGGTAAGAAAAAATCATTTATAAATTTGTCACTGGAACTAATTCATGTGATAAGGGGTGGGTAAGACTTATCACAAATCAATGAAGTGTAGAATTTTCTAATTTATTTGAAACCAACTTGGATTCCAAATGGTGCAAAGTCTCTTAGAGGGACCTAGGTAGTCGAATGCAAGGTCTTTGCATGATCACTAGACTTCAGAGATTCCTTGAAAGTTATATGATTCCTTGACATTTTTTCTCTTAGAGTAGAAGAAATTGAGTTTTCTTAAACATGTTAAGTGCTTTGCTATTCCTAGATTGTTTTTACTCCACAAACCCTTGCAGTTTGAAGATACAATCTTCATCCGTTATTTAAGATTTTATGCGTTCTCTCCATTGGGAGGATTAGATCCAACCTGGGTCTTTAACTTTCCACTCTTTCATTACGACCGATTCTAATGTAATATGACTGCTAGAAACATTTGTTTATCTACAATCACTTCCCACACTTGTTTGTTTTTTTCTGACCTAATTTTCTTAATGGCCTGTCTTGAATGATTTCTTTGTGAGCATCATCTTCCAAGGATTTCTATATCATTGACCCTTCTCCTTAAATGGTGGGGCGAGCTAGGTCTAGGGAGATGGATTTTAAGGAGGAAGCAATTGTATTGGTATAAATTTTCCCCTAGAATGTGCAAAGGTAATAATGTGCCACACTATGATATCTGGCAAAGAATAATATAAATTTATTTTCTCAAGCATCATTGATATCTTTTATAACACTATCCAAGTTGGAATTTTAAATTCAACTTTAGCTACTGAAATCAAAATTGGATTATGGTTTTATTGGATGATGGTTATCAGTTGTTTAAGTTTTATACATATGTATTGGTGTCAAATAACCTTATTTTATTATATGGAAATTCTAGACCACAACATCATATACTTTGTTTTTTGTTATATGCATGTTTCAGATAATACCATTCATACATAACCTAACATAACTGTGATAAAGTAAAAAAAGCCTATTTTATTTGGAATTCACGACCACTTTAATATTAAACATTTTCTAGCTTAACTTGACTGTAATTGAATAAAAGAAACATATTTTTCTTAGAAATTATCACTATTTTAATGTTAAAATTTTTATAAGCTCCAACCTTATATTAACATTAAAATAATACAGTAAAAAAAAACCATATAAAAAAAATTGAATATAATTCTAACATTATAAATATAATCTAACATATGTTAATGAGAAATTTAAATAGAAATTTAAATACAGAAAGGAAACCATAGAAAAACCACTGTCGGTTTTCTTAAAAAACACTTAAGATTTTTCTCAATAATAATATAAAATTATAAAAAAAATATAAACTAAAAAAATTGAACTTTTTCCTTTTTGACTTCTAAATTGATTTTACTTTATCAACTGCCGTGTGAACATCCAAGTTACATTGTGAATATAGGTCAACAAGCAGCCAAGCCGCTTGTGCGAAAGCATGAAACGACCACACAAGCCTTCGTTGGCGGAAGAGCAACAGTAGGAATTATGCATGCCAAACACCATTGAATTCTTTTATAAAGGAAATTTTCGCTACCCAGGGTTTGAATTTTAAATTTGTTTTTGTGTGAAGTCAATTTTTGATGATGATTATGTACTTTTTTTATTGTTTTACCTTCATGCATATGTATGTGCCAAATTATTTTCTATTAATATAGATATATGAGTGTCAGTTTCAGATAGCATCATCCTATATAATAAGTTATATAATTGTGTTCAAGAAAAATATTTTCAAGGTCCACTACTTTGAACTTAAAAATTCAAAAACTCGAGCCTCCCAATAACATTAAGTAACTCCACTGCAAATGAAACATGAGAAAGTGATAAAATATAAAGGAACTCCACCCAAAAAAATCCAAAACTTGAGCTCCACGATAATATTAAGGACCTGCCCCGAAAATGTAACATGAGAAACTAATTAAATATAAAGGAACTCCACTGAAAATGAAACATGAGAAACTAATTAAAGATAGTTCAATATCTGCTAAGGACAAATTAAACGATAAAAAAAAGCACAAACCACTGTAGTTTGGGCACAACCTTTGATGTAAGATGTTTTTTGATCACCAAGAAGCCATTTCCTTGAAAACAAAAATGTCAAGTTTCAACAGAACTTTGATGTAACTTTTTTCTTGATAACCATTTAAAAACCTTGAAAAAACTTTCATGTTTCAACAGAACTTTGAGGTAACTTTGTTTCTATAACCATTTAAAATTATGGAAAGGAAAAACTTGCCTTTTTAATTGAGTTTTAGATTGATTTCAGTTTTCCTCCATCCACGCTACAACATGCATATAGGTCAATCAGCAAGGAATCTGGTGCGAGAGGAATTACCATGCCTACAGCCATCGACATGTTGAATGAACATTTAAGAGCTTATGATATCTTTCGACTAAATGTCATTAATCTCGTAGACATAAAAATTCAAATGGTCCGACGTAGACACTGTACATATACTTCAAGTTAAAAAGACGATGTTTACTCTCCTGGTCAATGTAACATCTTCCCATTATTTTTTTAATTTTTAACTATTGTTACACTGCATGGAGACATTAATACATACATAAATGTATCTGACATGTACCAACTATAACAAAAAATTGTGATTTACTTTATTCGCTCTTCGGGATTCTACATTATAATTTCCCAAAGGTTCTCAAATTGGGAGTAATGTTTAATTAGAATTATGATTTCATTCATAATACTATTCGGAACGAATCTTTATTAAACTTATTATGTTAGTTTCTATGTAAAAAAATTCAAATTATTTATTTATTTATTCTTTTGGTACAAAACATTGATTATACAAATCTCTGTAAACAATGCCATATGGTTTTTAGTGATATAACTGTCTAACTTGGTCTCGAATCTGCACCTTCTCCGCAAGAACTCTACGATTTCCTCCGTCAGAGCGATACTCTTGGTCTTCGGCCTGCACATTGTAGCTAACACTCTCTCCTCTCTTGGAGCTTCACGTGACGGTACGCTTGAGGTTCTTTTTTTCTGCAAGTAATAATTTTGAATCTTTTCTCTACTCCTCTTCGCTCATAACCGAGACATTTGTGCCAATAATTTTTGCATGACAAGACCCTTCGTTCACATTCATTTTTCCACCTCTTGTTCTCATATGGAATTTTCATATTCCATGGTTAAATAGGGTTCTTCGTCACGAGTTCACTCCACTTCTCTCGATTTGGAAACAGCTACTCCTACAACGCCATGAAGGGAGCATGTAACTTCTAGTTTTCTGTGTTTTGTTTTTTGGGTTAGCTAATGCTGTCGAAGGTTTGTTGAAATCCTTATTCCACTCATATGATTATTCCACTCATATGATTCTTGCGTGAGGACTTCAAGGTTGACCCTTACAGTTTAAACACGTATGTGTTCATTTTTCAACTAACTTAGTGTGTATAACTTCTCGTTTTCATATTTTTCCAGAGCTTACATTCTCCTCACTCTCACTTTCTTTGTTGGAATGCAGGTCTGTCTCATATTCCTTGCTCGAAAAAGTATCTCTGCTATTTAAAAGCCCTCTCTTGGCTTCTAACATGGATGGTGCGCTTCGAAGTAGTACTGGAACTTCAGGAGGAATTTATTTTCATATTTTGGAGATATATGAGTGCTTACTAGGACTATCCACTGTGTAGTTAAAATGCCACAGTTCTGTTCACATCTTTTGTTTATACTGTATACACCCTCTAAGGGTTTGTCATACTGTGCATAATTATACTGCAAAGGGATTGGTACCGATTCTTAAAAGAAAATTGATAACGAAAATCTTATATTTCATACAACAGACATGGCTGTGTGTTTTCTAAGTATCTCCGTTATAGTTTTCCTCCAGACTTCTAAGCTAAATTCTTGCCTTTATTTTAAAATGTAAATCTCCAGACTTCTAAGCTAAACTCTTGTCTTTATTTTAAAATGTAATGTTTACATGAATTCCATGCAGTCTTGGTTCTAATAGGATTTATTTGTCCTAATGTCTGTACAAAGTGCTATCTGGTCCTTTTCGACGATGTTAATTTTCAATTGTTATAAGTCTGTTCGTTATCCTGTGAGGGGTTACATTCTTTTTCTTTGACCTGTGCGATGTTATTCCAGTTTAAGTATATTTCACTGTAGTTACATATATATGTTTAATTTCATATGATGTGCAATTCTCCTTCTTAGGGTTTGTTTTTTTCAATAATCACCATTTATATTATTCTCTATTTCCTTTCGAGCTTAGCACATACAACGTTACAGTTTTCCAACAAAAATATAAAGGCTGAGGGTCGGTACTTGTTTCATTTCAGGATATGGTTAATTCATTTTCATGGAAGTTTATCTGTCTCTACAGCTAGAAAGAGGGTTTTTCATTTTTTTTTCTCTGCTTTTTTAAATAGACACTAGTGATAATATGTTTTCTACACACGTGTGTCTAAGTTGTTACAGAGCTTCGACTCACCTAGGTCACGATAGGAAAATAGACTTCACAAAAATAAAATAATAATCACAGCGTTACTAGGTTTAATGGTTATACATTCATCGACATATTCATTATAGTCTCAATGTGAGTGCACATAAATCTTCTCGGTGACAACAAGAAATACAATTACAGAACTATAGTAAAGATATTTGTTTTTTACTATACATAGTCTTCTTACAATATTAATGAATATACAATTACTGTATTTTACATTTCTAGAATATATAAAGATAGATATTTCAGTAATAAATATTATCTATAAGAATTTTTGTCATTGACTATTTGAGACTAAAATACTTATTTCTGGTTAATAAAAAAAATGAGGGTGAGAGACGCAATTAAGTCCTTAGATCCCCCTGTGGTCATCAGAACAGAGTTGATTAGCAGTTTTTTCTGGAGGAGGACCTCAAGACCTCTATGCACCCTCTTTTCCAATGCTAGTTTGCACTGTTCCATTGGTTTAGACCAGCTCTAGACTATTCTCACTATACATCCAATCTGGTGTTAACTTCTCCATTCATAGAACCCATTATTCTCTCTGGGATTTCCATTTTATCCTTATAGGAGAAGATAATTGTCAATAACTGCTTTAGACTAAGTACTCTAGAGTCATGGAAAAATTTATGCATGAGTTATGGAAACAAAATTGTAAAGTAATTATTTATTCAAAAAATGAAATAAATTTTGTTCAGTGACTCATTAACATAATCATTAATATTTTTTTAATCAAAAAATCAAATGTATATATATATTTTTTAAATAGCACAAGGAAATTAAACCAATTGTTACTTCTTCCCCCACTTGAGGTAAACACTATCCTTAGTGTTTCACTCCATCCTAGTAAATAATTCTAGGTAAGCTTATGGCACAAACCCTTCATCTTTGCGTGCAGCCTCTTCGGAGACAAAGTGATTCCAATGCACTTTAACTTGGGTGACGGCTCGCCTCTAGAACGTTATTTCTCTCTGCTCGAGGATAAGCTTATGCTCTACCAAAAATTTGTCATTTGGTTCCACCTCCAACCAACAAAGATTCATAATTAATTAATTGAACATTTACCTCCCTTTAGAGATCCTAGTGTCCAATTTAACCTACCTATATGTTTTACAAATGTACCCCATGTTTTGGATCATGAACATATTGTTTAAGTATAGATACATGAAACACATTGAGCAGCTGTATGTGACCAGGTAAAGCTAGCAGATAGGCAACCGACCCCACTCTTTCCAAAGTTTTGAAAGGTCCACAGAATCATGGAGCCAACTTGGCATAGGTAGTCCATCTTAAGGTGCTCTTTTTGGGTCTAGTTATCACATACACATGATAACCTACTTCAATTTCTCGATATGTACTCCTTCGATCCACATATACTTTCTTCATGTCTTAGGAAAATTTTGGATTATGTCGAATCTTATTTACTTCATGCTCCATATCAGCCAACATTTTTGGTCCAAACATTAGTTTCGTTACTGAACTGATCCAATTGATGGGTTTCTGACATTTCCTACGCTCCAAGGGATTCTTTTTTAGGGATTCAAAATACTCATTATTGTAATAAAGTTATTCTAAATGAATATATTCTTACCACTCTGTGGGTTGTTGCATACATACATAACATATCTTCTAAGATTTGATTCATCCGCTTGATCTTCCCATCCATTTGTGGAAGGTAAGCTATGCTAAATTGGATTTGTGTGCCTAGGCCAGTGAACAATGCCTTCCAAAAGGCTGCGGTGAACTTCACATCTTAGTCCGTGATGACCGTTTTTAGAATTTCGTGTAATCTAAACACCTCCCTCATAAATATGTTAGCAATTTTCAAGGTTTTGTAATTGGATTGTACTGGAATAATGTGAGCTACTTTTCTCAGCCGATCAACTACCACCATTATAGAATCATTATGTCTCTTGAATATGGTTAAGCCCATAGTAAAAGTGAGTGATATGACTTCCCATTTCCACTTTGTTATAGGAATAGGTTGCAGCAATCCTGCTGGGTGTTGATGCTTCAGCTTGACCTATTGACACTCCAGACATTTGGTCAAGTATTCAACAATATTTTTATGAATTTCGAGCCAAAAGTAATATTTTCTGATTGTTATCAGCATTTTCTGGTAACTAGGGTGTCCAGAATCTGAACTTTAATGATATTCATCCAAGATTAGCTCTTTAAAGCTGATTTGATTATGAATGTATATATTTGATGGAAAAATCAATAGATTTTCATTATTGATCTGATAATCTAATTGTCTTCCCTAATTTTCTACTTCTTTTCTTTGTTGCCATAGAAATTTATATTGAGGATCGTTTTGTCCTGCCTCCTTCACCTGTTCCTCAAACTTCAATTCCACATGGTTAAAGTAGAGTTCATATACATAATGTAATTTTATAATTAAGGCATCGGCGAAACAGTTTTCCTTACCTTTAACATACTGAATTTTGAAATAAAACTCACTCAGGAATGTGTTCCATCTTGCCTAGCGAGCATTCAAGTCATCCTACTTAAATTATCTAGTCACGATGTTGTGGTATGTTTTCAATACAAAGATTTTTTCCAATAGGTAGTGCCTGCATACTTTGAGGGTGTGCTACTGTAGTCAACTCTAGATCATAAGCGGAATATCATTGTTCATGATCTTTTAGCTTTCTAGATTTATACGCAACGACCTTTCCATCAAGTGAGAATACCACTCCCACCCCTTATTTGCAAGCATCAATGTAGATCTCCAACTCCTTGTTTGGATCTGCTACCTTCAATACAGGAGTTTTAGGCAAGAGTTTTTTTAATCATTCAAAACTAATTTGGCACTTACTAGTCCACTTAAACATTGGCCATTTTCGATGCAAGGAGGTAATAGGGAAAGAAATTTAAGAGAAACCCTCTATAAATCATCAGTAGTAGCCAGCCAATCCCAGAAAGAATGTATGTCTGATGCGTTTTTGGGTACCCTCCATTACATAATAGTATCTTTTTTTTAGGAGCTACCAATATGCCTTCGAAAAAAATTACATGCCCTAAATATTGGATGTGTTCTTTAGAAAAACCACACTTACTATATTTGGACTAAAGTTGATGATCCATCAAAACTTTAGTACCAACCGTAAGTGTTCCTTATGTTTTTCCATGGTTTTTGAGTAAATTAATGTATCATCAATAAAAATCAGAACAAATTTGTCCAAAAATGGATGAAAGATACCATACATCAAGCTCATAAAATTTGTTGGTGAGTTAGTTAATCCAAATGGTAAAACCATGAACTCATAATGCCCATATCGGGTACCAAAGGCCGTGTTATCTAAAATCTATCGTCATCTTTTATCTGAATATGGTGATATCTAGATCTAAAATCTATCTTTGAAAATACAATTTCCCCTTTCAGTTGATCTAAAAGGTCATCTATCCATGCAAGTGGGTATTTTTTATTATTAGTCAATTTGTTAAGCTTCCTATAATCCATACACATTTGCATCGTACCATCCTTATTCTTCACAAACAACACTGGTGCCCCCAAGGGAGACACACTAGGACAAATGTATCCCTTATCTAAAAATTCTTGTAGCTGCATTTTCAACTCAGTCAGCTAAGGTACACTCATTCGTTATGGTGCTCATGACATTGGTGTTGTTCTAGGAATTAATTCGATGGTGAAACTGATATTATTCTTTGGAGGAAGTCCCGGTATGCTTTCCGGAAATACATCCATAAAATCTTGCACTACTAGTATATTTTCCAGCATAGGGGTCTTATCCTTTGAATTTATGAATCGTACTTTAATAGGTATAAGAGTGATCCAAAAATATTTGGCTTGAGATGTGTTAAAGAATTACATGTGAAAATTGCAGCTTTAAAAAATAAACTTTAAAGGCATAAACATAAGAAGAGAGAAGCAAATAACATCATCCAACAAGACACATAATTAATATTAGAGTTTTTCGAGGAAGGACTACGTCTCTAGGTCTTTCTCAAATAGTGGGGAGGCCCTCTTTCATTAAGTGGAAAAAAATTAAAGTACAAGTATAAAATGAAAAATTACACCCTTATACCTCCGTAGATGAAAGCGCCCAAAAATTGAAGACCTCTGATGAAGAAATGGATAGCACCATTGCATTCTTGGCATCCAGAGGTGCAGAATCCATATAAAATTTTCCCGAATCTGACAAAGTGACAATCTGGACCCTTTTAAAAATGGCTCAAATCATGGTTCCACCCCCATCCTACACAGTGCTCATGGTTCCACTGTCTCGATTTTCATGGCACCTACTAGGAGTCTTGGCACACTTATGAAATGTAGCCACACTTCCCTAAGTTGGTCGTTATCAGAATTGGTTAGGATCCATATTAGGGCAGAAGGTGTTCAAACCCTGCCCTTCCATATTAAGGCTGAATGTTGTTTTAAAAATTACGCATTACCCATTTTATATTCCCACCATATTATTTTTTGTACAAGTGTGGGGATCCCGGTCCACATTGGGTAGTCGAGTCCACATTGGCAACCCTTCCACACCACTTCCGACATCACCGAATAGACGTGGCATGAGTGGGTTGAGGGGTGGGCAGTGGGTTAACAACCCCCACCCACCCATGTTCAATGGTACTGTGATATATGGTAATTTTTCCATTATGATGTGGGTGAGGGGTCTGGTGGGCTCATGTCTATCGACCCCTTAATATAATAACATTTTTTATGATATGAAGAGGGTTGGACAAGGTTTGGCCACCTATCGACCCTTTTATTTATATTATTTTTTGTATGAATAACAAAAATGGTCCCTTTTGAAAAATCATTAATCTGACCAAAGAAGTCAAATTAACGACCCCATAATTTCACCTGGAATCCAACCAGAGATAGCCACAATCCAATGGAAGGAAAACTTCCAATTTTTGTCCTCTTTATTCTACCACATCACCCAGTGAAACCTTGAACATTGACTGCTCCTAACTCCTTCATACGAACCTCATAATTGAGTGTCGTCTATGTCATTAGAATTAGAAAGAAGAGATCTTCAACTAGACATTAAGTTAGGCACATATAGACACTTTTATTTTTGAGCCTTTTTACTCTAAGCCACTTGTACTTGGACCTATTCGATCCACCTGGATCATTCCACCCCACTGAAGAGATTTTGGACCCCAAAAGCCTTATCAATCAAAATGAAAGTGTGGGAATTTCTCCCTCACCTTCTCCTTTTCAAGACATTTAGATTTACTTGTGTGAATCCCTTTGAAACAAACATGGAGATATTCCACATCTCCTCATCATGAAGTCGTGGTTCTTCGATCTAGAATGATGACCTCTAGCAGCTCATCGAGATACTCTGGTGCAAAGTTATCCACTATAGGCCATGACCCTACCTCCTCGGTGTACATCTACTTGTATACAGGCAAGTCGAGTTAGAAAGCACCATTCCAAATTTTCTCCAATATGGTAAATGGACTATACCGGATCGGTCGCAATGTCTTGCCTTCCCCATCCATTCAATCCTTTCTAATATGGAACCAAACATTGTCACTAGCCTGAAAGTGATGGTTGACTTAGTGCTGATC
This sequence comes from Pinus albicaulis, assembly GCA_034641835.2. Lineage (NCBI taxonomy): Eukaryota > Viridiplantae > Streptophyta > Pinopsida > Pinales > Pinaceae > Pinus > Pinus albicaulis. Next base: position 338,228,590 of record CM076577.1, on the reverse strand, counting down.
ATGTCGAGCCTTATATCGAGCCTAACTCTTTTCCAACTACCCTTGCACTGCTTGGTGAATGGTCTGTATCCACTAGATGAACTGATGTGCTTTGTCCCTATCATCATGTGCACTGGCATCTTCATCCCTTCCTTAGATCATGTCAAAAGTGTCCTTTGGTAAGTAACCAAAACATGTCTCAAATGGTGAATGCTCTGTAAAGGAATACACTGCTTGATTGTAGGCAGTTGCACATATGGAAGATGCTCATCCCAAAACTTGGGATGTTTGTTGCAATAGCCCCACAACAAGTGTACCATGGTACAATTGAAAACCTCTGTTTTTTCATCGTTTTGTGGATGGAATGTCGTACTTCTATTCAACTTGGTGTCCATCATATGCCACAAGCTACTCCAAAAATATCCAAGGAAGCGAGAGTCTCAAAACTCTCCAACAAAGCATTATGAAAAATAATAGAAGCAACAATAGGATGGCGAGAGACCATATCTGCTTATTACTACTAATGCCCTTCTTATAGTTTATTACCAGATGAAACTGTTGTAGAAACCCTATCCACTTGAAATGATGAGATTGTCGTAGCTTGTTTTGTGACTGAAGACATTGCAACGGTTGGTGATCTATTTGGATAATGGTTTCCTTGCTAATGAGGTAGTGTTTCCACTTTTTCACACTTTGGACGAAGGCATAAAGTTCCTTGTCGTAAGTGGGGTATTTGATGAGAGCCTGGGGGAACTTCTCCAACTAATAATATATTGGCTTCTTTTGCTGCAACAATACATCTCCCATGTCATACCCACTGGCATCGGTTTCGATCTCAAAAGGCTGTTGGAGATTGGGTAAAGTGAGGATTGGTGTGGTGCTGATTTTCTCTTTCACTGATTCAAAGGACTTCTGCTTCTCTCCTCCTCACTAAAAGTCTTGTTCAATACTTGTCAATGCGTGTAAGGGTGATGCAATAATGGAGAAGCTGGCAATGAATCTCCTCTAGTACTGTACTACACCTAGAAAACTACAGACCCCTATTACATTAGTAGGCTTAGGCCATTTTACAATCACCTCAACTTTGGAGGGGTCTATTTTTAATTGACCATTACTGACAAGATGACCTAGGTAAACCAAAGAGGTTTTCTGGAACTAACCCTATGACAATTTTACATAGAATTCTTCCCTCTTTAATACATCAAACACTTTCTTTACATGGCATACATGTTCATCCCAAGTCTTACTAAAGACAAGAAAATCATCTAAATACACAAGAAAAAATTCATCAATGAAAGGCCTAAAAAGATCAGTCGTGACTCTCATGAATGTGGTTGGAGTGTTGCACAATCCAAAAGGCATCACCATCCAATCAAACAACCCTTGTTTGGTATTGAAGGTGGTTTTCCACACATCATGCTATGTAATTCCGACGTGGTGATAACCACTACGCAAATCCAATTTGGTTAAATATATAACATTGTCTAATTGATCTAAAAAATCATCAATACGAGGGAGAGGGTATCGATTCTTCACCCTGATTCTGCTTAGCACCTGGTAATACACGCACATCCTCCATGTACCATATTTCTTAGGAACTAAGACAATCGATGAGCTACAAGGAGAAGTACTTTGCCAAAGGACCCCTTGGTTCAACAATTCCTATACCTACTTTTTGATCTCCTCCATCTCAATAGATGACATCCTATACATACCAATATATGGCAATGAAGCATCATATTGCAAATGGATCTCATGTTGGATTTTTTCTTTTCAAGGCAATCCTCTAGGTTCCTGAAACAACTCATCATAGTTAGAAAAAAAATCACATAATTATTATTTATGAGTTGGATCACATCATCGGAAAGCATCATATGTTTCTACATTCTTTTCTCTCACAACCATGAGAAAAGAGCCCTTGATGGAATTCACCAATCTCTTCATCTATCCCACACTTACAAGATTGGTATTGACCTTTGTTTCATGAGCTCTTATAATATACTCTACCCCGTATTTTGTGATTTGGTATTTATTTTCATGTCGAAAGAAAACTACTTTCATGTCGTAAAGATAGGGACTCCCTAACACAATACCAAATATATCCAATGGTATGACATCCAGTTCTACTTCATTCACCATTTTAGAAGAGATTACAAATCTAACCTTACATTACTTGGTTTCATTTAGTTATACTTTGTCATATATCCATCCAAGAGGATAAGGTTTGAGATGAGGCTTGACTTCTAAGCCAATTTTTTTAGCCAAGGATTATGAGATTAAATTTGCTTGAGAGCCTAAATCAAATAGAGTCTCTACTTTTGTATGATTTATGACAGCTCTAATAAGAAATAACTCAATTCTATTTTTTTCATTAGGAAGAGCCTCATTTGTTGAACTAGTGCTTTCATGCGATTCTTAATTAACCTGAAGATAATGAGTACCTCTTGTGCCTACTACTGTGATCAATGCCTCATCGCCACAGCTGGATCCAAGATATTTTTGCATGGTTGCCACCTTCTTTTGCTTACCCTTTCCTCCATATCTCTTTGGATTATTTTCTAGGTACACCTTCCAACAATGATTGTCGTCATGACCTTCCTTTTAGAATTGAGTGAAATAAGTCTTTTCTCCTTCATCCTTCGTCGTTTATGCCATCTTATTTTCCTTTCCATTTCCTTTCCCTTTGAATTTGATATTTGATAGTTTGAAAGGTGGTTTCTTTGACTGATCATCCTTATCATTTATGCCCATGTTTTCAAGATAAATGGCCTTTGCATTGGCCGAGTCTATGGTAATAGGTTCAAACATTAACAACACATGTCTAATGTAACTATGTAATGACCTAATGTACTTAGTTACAACTTCAGGTGAAACTATTGAAATGCTGAAACTTAGTGCTTGTTTCTAAATTCCTCGATAAAGCTTTACACATTTTTTCCTTTACCTTGCCTTAGGTAGTGCCAATCCATTAACGATTTTTGCTTATAACCCAAGGGATAAAATTGATCTTTAAGTGAAACAATAAAATTTGACCATGAGGAAAGAAGGTTACTGAAATTAATGATGCCTTGAAGATTTCTCACCCACCAGATGAGAGTTGTGCCCTTCAATTGAAGAGAAGCCAACTAGATCTTTACCTCATCCTCCACAATCTCCTGAACCCTGTAGTAGAGTTGAAGATGCCTAATTCATTTTTTAAGTTTCTCTAGACTACTTTCACCATTATATATGGGTATATAAAATTTTACATATAAATTAAATAAAGGTTTATTAGATGAATTTCCTGAATTCCTATGATGATGGTGATAATAGGAGGAAGAACTTTCACTTGGTGGAGGAGAAGGAGGTGGTTCTCCTCCATTATCTCCATACCTTGAAACTTCTCCTTCTGAACCATTCTCCCCTGCTTTCTCTGGTTTCTCAAGTCTACAGAACAATTTCTCAACCCAGTCGGCCATGGTGTAGAAGGTCTTGTGGAAGTTGCACTCTTCCTCATTTTGAACATCGTCATCCATGTTTCTTCACTGATGTGCACGTCTTGCTTCGGGATAAAAATAATCTAGTGCCCTTTTGCCTCTTCATAGCCTATTTCTAGTTAACATACAAGCATGTGATTCACATCTCCAAACACCTACTATGATACAACTTGATCCAAAAATCTTTTGCTTGAGATCTGTTAAAGAATTACATGTGAAAATTGCAACTTTTAATAAGAAAATTTAAAGGCATAAACATAAGAAGAGAGAAGAAAATAACATCAAGCAAGAAGATACAAAATTGATATCGGAGTTCGTCCATGAGGGACTATGTCTTTGGGAACTTCTAAAATAGTGGCGAGGCCCTCTTTCATTAAGTGGCGAAAAATGAAAGTACAAGTATAAAATGAAAAATTCCACCCTTATATCTCCATAGTTGAAAGTGAATGAAAATTGAAGACCTCTGATGAAGAAATGGACGACACCATTGGATTAGTGGCGTCGAGAGGTGCATAATCCATATAAAATTTTCCTGAATATGACAAAGTGAAAATATGGACCCTTTGGAAAATGGCTCACATCATGGTTCTGCCCCCCTCTTGCACACTGCTCATGGTTCTACTGTCTCGATTTCTGTGTTCCCTCCTAGCTACCTTGGTGCACTTATGAAATGAAGGTTCATATAATGAAGTGTGGTCAGACTTCCCTAAGTTGGCCATTAGCAGAATTGGTTAGGATCCATCGTTTGTGGGAATGGGTGGTGTGGTTAAAACGAGCCCCCTCCGTATTAAGGCGAAACATTTTTTTTTTAAAAGTTCATTACCCATTTCAAATTTGCACCGTATTATTTTTGTTACAAGTGTGGGGGGTTGGGTCTGCATTGGGCAGCCCACCCCACCACTTCCGCCGACATCGAATAGACATGGCATGAGTGGGTTGAGGATTGGGCAGTGGGTTAACAACAACCACCCACCCATTTTTAATGGTGATGTCATATACCGTAATGTCGTCGTTTTGAGGTGGGCGAGGGGTTTGACAAGGTCATCGATGTCGGTCCCTTAATATAATAACATTTTTTATGATATTCGGAGGGTTCGGCTAAGTTAGGCCACCCATCGACCCCTTTTTTTATATTTTTTTTGTTGTAATAATAAAGATAGTCATTTTTGAAAATTTGTTAATTTGACCGAAGGACTCAGATTAATGACCCCGCAATTTTGCTTGGAATCTAGCCAGATCTGGCCAGAAACTGGTGGCCAGAAAACTTCCAATTTGTGTCCTCCTTTGTTTGCCGCATCAGAAAGTCAACCCTCGAATTTTGACTTCTCCTAACTCCTTCATAGGGACTCAGAATTTAGTACCCTCTGTGCCATTGGAATTAGAAATATGAGATCTTCAACTTGACATTAAGTTTGCAACATTCCAGACACTTTCATTTTTTATCCTTTGTACTTTAAGTCACTTGTACTTGGACATGTTCAATCCACCTGGATCAAAGTGTGCTTTATGCAATTTTTCTTGTACTTCTCTTTCTTCTCTCCACTTAATGAGCAAAGGCCTCCCCACTGTTGAGCAAGGCCCGAAGATGTAGTCCACATTGGAAGAACTTCGTAATCAATTTTTCGTGTCTTGGTCTCATGAGTGTCATCGTCTCTTTCTTCTTCATTTTATGGGTTTATGTTTCATGGTTTTAAATTCTATGTTATATCTAATTGTTTAATTCATCTATAAGCAAAATATCTTGGATCAAAATTCCATGGGTGGGTAAATACCATCGGTGAATGAATACTATGGGTGAATGAATACCATGGGAAATTGTCACTTACAATACTATGGGTGGATAAATACGATGCATCATGAATACCATGGATGGATTACATGGGAAAATTCCATGTGTGGATGAATACCATGGATGGATTACATGGGAAAATTCCATGTGTGGATGAATACCATGGGTGGATACATTCCATGGGTGAATGAATACCATGTATAGATGTCACTTAAAATTCCATGGGTGAATAAATCCCATAGGTGGATGAACCCCATGGGTGTAGGCCATTTTCCATTCGAATCATTGATCCTTCATTAAGAAGCAACGTTCCCCATTAAGTGAAGCTACCACCTGAGAATCCTTTGTTGAATATGAAGATTCACTGAAGGGAAGGGTTTTGTGTGGTTAACCCATAGGTGAGATGAAGAAAGATCTCATGATAGAGATACCCTATAATGATTGTGACCAACTATGAGACTGACTGTGTGCAGCCTAGCAAATGAACTTCAATTAAGTGTGGGTTTGTGGATGACCCATAACCATGGAAAACGAAGATCCAAGGATAGAGATACCCTATAATTTTTGTGACCAACTGTGATGCTAATAGAGTGAGACCTAGAAAATGGACTTTGATGAAGTGTGGGTTTGTGGATGACCCTGAAACATGAAAACACAATGGGTGAATGAATACTATGGGTGAAGGAATGCCATGGGAAGATGTCACTTAAAATACCATAGGTGCATAAGTACCATAGGTGATGAATATCATGGGTGGATGTCGTTTACAATACCATAAGTAAATTCCATGTGTGGATGAATACCATTGGTGGATACATATCATGGGTGAATGAATACCATGGATATATATCACTTACAATACCATGGGTGGATAAATCCCATTGGTGGATTAATACCATGGGTGTAGGCCATTTTCCATTTGGATCATGTGAGGTACTTTATTATGCTTTTTTGGATATTAAAAAACTTCATAGTTTCAAGTATTATGTAAAAACAATTATAACAAAAATTCCAAGATCACTTGCTTGAAATTGATTTTAGAACAATTGACAAACCCTAATTTCCATAGGGTATCTCTATGAATATATAAAGAACTAGAATATGGAATTTTGAATAGATGCACCCCATTATTGTTATTAAATATGATCAAAGTTTCATGGAATGAAACGTCCCATACAAAGGTTTTATAATAAAAATGTCTAGAAGAATTGTTGAAACTATTTGAAAACCAACGAGAAACTCTAACTTCCACAATGTATATCTCTAAAATTATGTCAAACCCTAATATAAAATTTTGGCTACCAGAAATATATTTTTAGAGAAATATCTAAGTTAATATTTTTGAAGTGGAAAACCCATAGGTTCATGTGCTTTGATGCCAAATGTTATGATCCCTAAGCCTTAAAAATGATAAGGAACCTATAATTATAGTATAATTTAACAAGGGATATATTCTTACAATGCATCCAATGTATAAGAAAATATATGGTGTCCATAACTCTATGTCTACTTGTTATGGGGTGTGTGTGTGTGTGAAAAAGGGTGCCATAATGATGAAAGGATACAATTAAAGGTTATGACTAAACTAATAATATAACTATTAAATTGAAATAATTCAAAATGTAAAGCTTAAAAATAAGTTTTAGGGTTAATATGAATCTTTCTTAAGTGCTTAACAATTGGAGATCTAGAAAAGACTGCCAGAAAACATGCTTTTTAGGGCACGAAAAGCTCATTTAAATTTTTTCACTGGAACTAATTCATGTGAGAAGAGATGGGTAAGACTTATCACAAGCCAATGAAGTGTATAATTTTCTAATTTATTTGAATCCGGCTTGGAATCCAAACGGTGCAAAATCTCTTATAGGCATCTAGGTAGTTGAATTGAAGGTCTTTGCATGATCACTAGACTTCAGAGATTCCTTCATAGATCTATGAGTCCTTGACATGTTTTCTCTTAGAGTAGAAGATATTGAGGTTTCTTAAACATGATAAGTGCTTTACTATTCCTAGATTGTTTTTACTCCACAAACCCTTGTAGTTTGAAGATACAATCTTTATTCGTTGTTTAAGATTTAAAGTGTTCTCCCCATTGGGAGGATTAGATCCAACCGAGGTCTTTAACTTTACACTCCTTCATTATGATCGATTCTAATGTAATATGACTGCTAGAAACATTTGTTTATCTATAATCACTTTCCACACTTGTTTTTTTTTTCTGACCTAATTTTCTTAATGGCATGTCTGGAATGATTTCTTTGTGAGCATCATCTTCCTCGGAGTTCTATATCATTGACCCTTCTGCTCAAATAGTGGGGGGACCTAGAGATGGATTTTAGGGAGGAAGAAATTGTATTGGTATAAGGTTGCCCCTACAATATCCAAATGTAATAATCTACCACACTAGGATCTGTGGCGGAAGAACAATAGAACTTTCTTTTGTGAAGCATCATTGATTTCTTTTATAACACTATCCAAGTTGGAATTTAAAACTCAACTTCAGCTACTAAAATCAAAATTGGATGATGGTTATATTAAATGATGGTTATCTCTTTTACATAGTTGTTTAAGTTATATATATATGTATAGGTGTCAAATAACCTTATTTTATTATATGGTAATTCTAGGTCACAACATCGTATTTTTATTTTTTTTTTTTTTTTGTTATATGCATGTTTGAGTTAATACCATTTATACATAACCTAACATAATTGGGGTTAGGTAAAATAAGCCTATTTTGTTTGGAATTAGCCACCACTTTGATATTAAACATTTTCTAACTTAACTTAATTATAATTGAGTAAAAAAATATATATTTTTCTTAGAATTTACCACTACGTTGATGTTAAAACCTTTATAAACTCCAGCGTTGCATTAACATTAAAATAGTACACTAAAATAAACTATATGAAAAAAATTAAATATAATTTTAACATTATAAATATAATCTAACATGTGTTAATGAGAAGTTTAAATACACGAAGCAAACCATAGAAAAATCACAGTCGGTTTTTGAAAAAAAAGCTCAACATTTTCTTCGATAATAATATAAAATTATAAAAAAATATAAAGTAAAATAAAAATAGAACTTTTTCCTCTATGACTTCTAAATTGATTTTACTTTATCAACTGCCCTCTGAACATGCAAGTTACATTGTGAATATAGGTCAACAAGAAGCGAAGTAGCTTCTGCGAAAGCATGAATCGACCACACAAGGATCGTTGGGGGAAGAACAACAGTAGGAATTCTGCATGCCAAACACCATTGAATTATTTTATAAAGGATATTTTCTCTATCCAAGGTTGGAATTTTAGATTTGTTTTTGTGTGCAGTAAAAATTTGATGATGATTATGTGCTTTCGTTTTTTTGTTTTACCTTCATGCATATGTATGTGCCAAATTATTTTCTATTATTCAGTTTCAGATAGAAGAATCCTATATAATAAGTTATATAATTGTGTTTATGTAAAAGACTTTCAAGTTCCACTACTTTGAACTCAAAAAATTCCAAAACTCGAGGCCCCCAATAACATTAGGTAACCCCACTGTAAATGAAACGTGAGAAACTAATTAAATATAAAGGAACTCCACGCAAAAATATTCCAAAACTAGAGCTCCACGATAGCATTAAGGAACTGCCCCGAAAATGAATCATGAGAAACTAATTAAATATAAAGGAACTCCACTGAAACTGAAACATGAGAAACTAATTAAATATAGTTAAATATCTACAAAGGACAAATTAAACGGTAAAAAAAGCACAGACCACTGTAATTTCGGCACAACCTTTGATGTAACATTTTTCTTGATCACCAAGAAGCCTTTCGTTAAAAAAAACTTCCAAGTTTCATCAGAACTTTGATGTAACGTTTTTCTTGATCACCATTTAAAATTATTCAAAGGAAAACCTTTCCCTTCTAATCGATTTGTAGATTGATTTTAGTTTATAAACTGCCTGATATTTTCCTCAATCCACGCTACAAAATACATATAGGTCAACCAGTAAGGAAGCTGGTGCGAGAGGAATTACCATGCCTATAGCCATTGAATGAACATTTAAAAGCTTATGAATTCTTTCGACTAAATGTCAATAATCTCGTTGACATAAAAAGATAAATGGTCCGAGGTAGACACTGTACATGATACTTCAGGGTAAAAAGACAACGTTTACTCTCCTGGTCAATGTAACACCTTACCATTATTTTTTTTATGTTTAACTACGGTTACACTGCATGGGGACATTAATAAATACATAAATGTATTTGACATGTACCAACTATAACAAAAAATTGTGATTTTCTTTATTCGCTCTTCAGGATTCTACATTATAATTTCCATTATGATTTCCCCAAGGTTTTCAAATTGGGAGTAACATTTAATTCGAATTATGATTTCAGGAACGAATCTTTATTAAACTTACAACGTTTATTATGTTAAACTTATTAAACTTACCATGTTAGTTTATTATGTTAGTCTTTTTCTTGTACAAAACATTGATTATACAAATCTCTGTAAATAATGTCACATGGTTTCCAGTGACATAACCGTCTCCCTTGGTCTGGAATCCCCTGTCTCCTATTAGCTCGATATCTTGAGCGATCTTCACCGCCCGGGAACTCTTATCAATGACATATATTTGGACTCGGAGGGTTAGGGTATTACCCTTACACCCTAGCCCTAAGTACCTTTGCCAGTGCATCGCTCCTCCTCCGCAGGAGCTCTACGATTTCCTCCGTCAAAGGGGTAATCTTGGTCTTCGAGCTGTACACTGTACTTAACACTCTCTCCTCTCTTCAAGCTTCACGTGACCGGACGCTTGAGGTTTATTTTTTCTGCAAGTAGCAAATTTGAATCTTTTCTCTACTCCTCTTCGCTCATAACCGAGACATTTGTGCCAATAATTTTTGCATGACAAAAGCCTTCGTTCACATTCATTTTTCCTTCTCTTGTTCTGAGATGGAATTTTCATTTTCCATTGTTAAATAGGGTTCTTACTCACGAGTTGAGTCCACTTCTCTCGATTTGGAAATAGGTACGCCTGCAACGCTATGACGGGAGCATGTAACTTCTAGTTTTCTATGTTTTGTTTCTTGGGTTAGCTAATGTTGTAGAGGGTTTGTTGAAATCCTTATTTCACTCGTTCGATTCTTGCGTGAGGACTTCAAGGTTGACCCTTATAGTTTAAACACGTGTTTATTTTTCAAATAATATACTTGGTATAATTTCTCATTTTCATATTTTTCAAGAGCTTACATTCTCCTCACTCTTACCCCTTTTTTTTTTTTTGTTGGAATGGAGGTATGTCTAGGCTTCCTTGCTCGGAAATTTAAAAGCGCTCTCTTGGATTCTGACATGGCTTCTGCCATTCGAGTTACTACTCAAACTTATGGAGGAATTTATTTTCAGATCTTTGTTGGTATATGAGTCCTTACTCGGACTATCCACTGTGTAGTTAAAATCTCACCCTTCGGTTCACATCTTTTGTTTATACTGTATACACCCTCGAGGGATTTGTCATACTATGTATAATTATATTTCAAAGGGATTGGTACCGATTCTAAATAATAAAAAATCAATAGCGAAAATCTTATATTTAATTCTCCAGACATGGATGTGTGTTCTCTAAGTATCTCGGCTAGATTTTTCCTTCAAACATCTGAGCTAAATTCTTGTCTTTATTTTAAAATGTAATGTTTACATGAATTCCATGCAACCTTGGTTCTAATAGGATTTATTTGTCCTAATGTCTCTACAAAGTGCTCTCTGGCCTTTTTCTATGATGCTAATTTTCAATTGTTATAAGTTTGTGCATGATGTTTTTCCAGTTTAAGTATCTTTCATTGTCCTTACATATATATGTTTAATTTCATATTATGTGCAACGCTCCTTCTCAGGGTTTGTTTTTTCTATGTAGAGTTAAATTTTACATTTCTATTATTGTATATTTCCTTTTGAGCTTAGCAAATATAACGTTATAGTTTTCCAACAAAAATATAAAGGGTCCTTGTTTCATTTCAGGATATAGTGAATTCATTTCCATGGAAGTCTATATGATTCCTCTGTATTTATAGTTAGAAAGAGAGCTTTCCATCTTTTTTCCTCCGATTTTTGACATAGACACTAGTGATAATATTTTGTCTACACACCAATGTCTAGGTTCCTATAGAGCTTCAACTCACCTAGGTCAAGATAGGTAGCTAGACTTCACAAAAATAAAATAATAATCATAGCTTTACTAGGTTTAATGGTTGTACATTCACTGACATATTCATTATAGGCTCAATGTTAGTGCAAAGAAATATTCTCAGTAACAACAAGAAATACAATTACAAAACTATAGTAAAGATATTTGTTTTCTTACTATACATAATCTACTTACAATATTAATGAATATACAATTAATGTAGTCTACATTCCTAGAATATATAAAGATAGATATTTCAGTAGAAAATATTATCTATAAGCATTTTCTTCCTTCATTACTTGAGATTAAAATACTTATCTTTGGTTAACCAAAAATGAGGGTGTCCTCCCAATATTGAGAGAGGAAATTACATCCTTAGATCCCCCTATGCTCCTCACTATAGCAGACTTGCTTAGTAGTTTTTTCTCAAGGAGGACCTCAAGACCTCTGTCCTTTCTCTTCTCCTATGTTAGGTTGCAGTGTTCCACTAGTTCAGACTTCAGACCAACTTTGGACTTCTCTCACCATACATCCAATGGACTATCAACTTTTCCATTCATAGAACTGATTCTCCTTTCTGGGATTTCCATTTTATCCTTAGAGGAGAAGGTAACTCTCAATGATGACTTTAGTCTAGCCACTTTAGAGTCTTGGAAAAATTTAGGCATAAGTTATGCAAACAAAACTTTAAAGTAATTCGTTATTCAAAGAAAGAAATAATTTTTTTTCAATGACTCATTAACATACTTGTTAACAATTGTTTAATCAAAAAGTCAAATATATATATATATATATATATATATATATATATATATATATATATATATTTAAAATAGCACAAGGAAGCTAAATTGGTTGTTACATCTTCTCCCACTTGAGGTAAACACTGTCCTCAGTGTTTTACTCCATCCCAGTAAATAATTCTGGGTAAGTCTCTGGCACAAAGCCTCCATCTTCACAAGTAGCCTCTTTTGAGACAAAGTTCTTCCAATGCACTTTAACTTGGGTGATTTCTCGTCTCCAGAGCATTATTTATCTCTACTCAAGGATACGTTGAGGCTCTACCAAAAATTCATCGTTCGCTTCCATCTGCAACCAAAAAATATTATGAATTAATTAATTAAACATTTATCTTCTTTTAGAGATCCTAGTATCCAATTAAACCTACCTGTATGTTTTTCTAATGTATCCCATGCTTTGGGTCATGCACATATTGTTTCATTATAGATACATGAAACTGTGGACCCACATGTGACTGGGTAAATCAAGTGGATAGGGCCCCCGCCCCACTCTTTCCAAAATTTTAAAGGGTCCATAGAATCGGCGAGCCAACTTGGCACAGGTAGTCCATCTTAAGGTTCTCTATTTCGGTCTAATTATGACATACACATGATAACCTACTTTAGATTCTCGATATGTTCTCCTTTGATCTGCGTATACTTTCTGCCTGTCCTAGAAAAAATTTATATTCTACCAAATATTATTTACTTCATGATCCATCTGAACCAAAATTTTTTGTCCAAACATTAGTTTGGTTATTGGGTTGCTCCAATTTATGGGTGTTCGGCATTGCCTACCATATAATGCCTTGAAGGGACACTTTTTTAGGGATTCATGGTACCAATTTTTGTAAGAAAATTCTTCTAAATGTAAATATTCTTCCCACTCCATGGGCTACTGCATACATACATAACATATCTTCTAATATTTGATTCATCCGCTCAGTCTATCCATCCATTTGTGGTTGGTAAGCCGATTTGTGTGTCAAGGCTGGTGAACAATGCCTTCGAAAAGGCTGAGGTGAACTTCACATCTCAGTCTGAGATGAGTGTTTTCAGAATGCCATGTCATATAAACACCTCCCTCATAAATATGTCAACAATTTGCATTGTTTTGTAATTGGATTGTACTGGAATAAAGTGAGTTACTTTTCTCAAATCGTCAACTGCCACCATTATAGAATAATTGTGTCTCTTGAATCAGGGTAAGCCCGTAATAAAATTGAGGGATATAACTTCCCATTTCAACTTTGGTATAGGAATATGATGCAACAATCCCACTGGGTGTTGATGCTCCAACTTGACCTGTGATAGTCCAGACATTTGCTCGAGTATTCAACAATATTTTACGCATTACGGGCCAAAAGTAATCTTTTCTAATGGTTGTTAACATTTTCTGGTAACCAAGGTGTCCAAAATATGAACTTCAGTGATATTCATCCAAGATCAACTCTTTCAAGCTTATTTGATTATGAATGCATATATTTGATGAAAAAATCAATAAATTTTCATTATTGATCTAATAATCTCATTGTCTTCCCTGATTTTTTTCTTCTTTTGTTTGCTGCCATAAAAATTTCTATTCAGGATCATTTTGTCCTACCTCCTTCACCTGATCCTGGAACTTAAATTCCACATGGCTAAAGTAGAGTTCATATAAATAATGTAATTTTATACTTAAGGCATTGGCGAAACAATTTTCCTTACCTTTAACATGCTCAATTTTGAAATAAAACTCACTCAGGAATGCGTTCCATCCTCCCTAGCGAGCATTCAAGTCAACCTACTTAAAATATCTAGTCATACTGTTGTGGTATGTTTTGAATACAAAATTTTTTCCTTTGAAATGATTATGGTAAATAATCATGCCAAAGCACCTGAAATGTTTGTTTGTGTTTTAAAATATTTGGACGATCATTTCATAGGATAGATTTTAACCAAACAATTAATGTTTTTAAATTTTACTGATAACATCAATAATTTAAAGTAAGGGTTGCTTTTTCATATCATACAGTAATTAGGCTTTCATGATTTTGATTAAGTAGAATAATAATATATGATTATTAAACATTCAAATTGAACTATTCAATAAACCATAAGCTGGAAAAAATTTAAACAGTGTTTAAATTTTCAACAAAATATATTTAACAACAACAAAATACTATCAATTTTTTGATAAAAGGGACTTACATTAACAGATTGTCAACTAAATTATTCCTTATAATAATTATAACTTAAGGAGGACTTATAAAGTTGCTGAAACACAGTCAACCTCACCTAGTTATTTTGATGATAATTAAACATATGAAGAAACATAATGACAGAAAACTAGAAAACTCACATAGAAGATAGACTTGTAGGAGGTGAGTTCAGAATCATGCTTTGTATTATTGATGATCAACAAAACTTAGTACAATTTCCGTTTACAAAATCTCCTTATCCAAGGGTGCAACCATTCATAACTCGTGCTAAGAGTTATTTATACTACCTAATAAAACTTGTGAAATATATTAACTAATTATAAAACAATAGGATAATAAGAAACAAAGAAGGAGACAGATAGATGGAGTGTCTCTGTTATTCTGGAGGTTGTTGATGAGTCAACCTGTTTTGATGAAATTTTTTGCTGACTTGTCCTTTTTTCCCTGGAAGTTATTGCTCACCTGGCTCTAAAAAAATGGGTGTGCTCGCAAGCTGTAAAATTAATTTTCACTCGATGGTTTCGCAAAACTTATCCCACTTCTCTTCACATGGAATTTCACAATTCATCATTTTCCTGAAAACTTCATCCACTTCATTGAATCTTTCAAAATTTGGTCTTTGGATAAAAAATTGTTTCATTTGATGTTGAATAATCAAGTCAAAAATAGAGATTCAAGAAAATCTATGCCTGTGATGTGACATTAGATACCTGGAAATTTTGTTTTTTTCTACTGCAATTGTATAAAATTTTTTGAAATAATCTTCTAACTTGACCAACTTATCATCTAATCCAACTAGACCTGGTCGACCTTTTTGATTGAAAATATTAAATTGAGTATGAAACCTTTTGAAAATAACATTTAAAGCTTCACACTTGGTCTGCAACTGGTTGATCTAGTTCCTCTTTTGGAAAACCTTCTTTATTTCTAAAATAGTTGTAGTCGTGTATGAGATATTTATTGTTTCCAACTCCTCCTTTTTCTTTGACTTAAGAACCTTAATCATATTTGAAGCTTCACTTGGTTTTTGTTGGAGTTGATCCTCCCCTTCTTGAATTGTTGTTTTGGATATGTTGATGAGTTCCAGGTGCTCGAAGATGATCTGAATGGATGGCCATATTTCAATAATGGAGTCACTGATGTTTTCCTAGATACTCTTCTTAGCCTCTCCTAAATTTGATTCCATTTGAGTTTCATTTTACAGTTCTTTAATTCTAAGTTGTGGTTGATGTGTCTTCTCCATTTCTTCTAGATACAAAGTATCATTTCTAATATTTTGAGACTGAAGTAGTTGAAACTTCTGATTTAGCTTTTCATGTGCTTACTTCGAAGTGGATAATTCTTGAGAAAGTTGTGCTAGATTAGTCATGCTCAAGGCTACTAAGGTTTTTGCACCTGTAGAAGATGTTTGAGTTGCTAAAGTAGGATCAACATTCACCTGGAGTGTTGATTTCTCTTTCAGCAGTTCTTCAATTTGTTCTTCCATTTTTATGATCCGTAGGTTTTGGTCAATTATTAAATTAAGCATTTCCTCCTTGTCCTATTCATTTTGTGCCATTTCTTTAGTCTGTGGGTCTTCAGTTGAGGGCAGGTTAATTTGTTATCTTAGGGAAACGATGTCTTCATTTTTCTTCTTGATCATTTCTTTAGCTGCTTTGCAGTTACCAGGATCATATCCTACTTTTACTACTAGTTCTTCCAATGTATTTATCCTATTGTCTTTAGCCAAAAAAGACAGTTTCTCAATATTAAACTCCAATTGCATATTTGATACTGCTACTTTTGATTTTGAAAAAGACATAGCTATTGTAGTCATGGTTGAAAATAACATTTCTCCTGACTGCCTTTGCATATCCATCTGGTCAATTGGATGTATGTGTCTTGCATCAAATGAGAGTAAAATCTTCTTTTAGTCAGCATGAGTTTTCAGAAATGGCACTGTTTCTTGCAGAAAGGCCATCTGCATCCTTCCCTTCTCACTGTCAAAAGTAGTGAGAAGCCTGTGTTGTGATATAGATGTTTGTTTCCAAAATTGGTTGTAAACATCTTACTTCAATGCTTCATTATGTTGTTTGATTTCTAGAAATTTTGAGAAAATATTCGACTCTTCTGAAGAGCTGGCATTTGCATGTTGGATATCTCTATGGGATCTCTTGTAGATGATGCTGATGAAGAAGTCTGATGAATATTTGCAGTTGTGGAGACTTCAGTTTATCCAAAATATATGATCTTTGGATGCTTATATTCTAAAAGAAAGGAAGAATCAAGCTTTGGTTTCTTATGTTGTAAGATGAATTCTTTCATAAGCTCCTTCAAATGTGTTGTCACTTCTCTGATCCTCTTTCATTGTTTACTGTCATGCGCTGGTGTTTGTACATTTGAAATAGAAATGACGTGCTAAATTGCTTCCTGTAAACTACCTTCTACCTATTCATCCTAAATCATGTACTTCTCTATTTCTGTTGTAGAGGTGTGTGTGTAAGAGGTTGTCTTGGATTCAACCCTCAGTGTAGAAATGATGCCATGAGGGTCATATGAACAAGTAAAACTTGGCTAAAATCCCATCTTCTTTAATAGTGCATATGCATCAATACCAACGGCTCTGGTATTAAAAATGAATGATCCAACCTTAGCTTTAATTTCTAACTGGGCTTTCCTCTTTCCTAAAACAAAATGCAATTAATCCATATCTAACATATTTCTTATGTATTCTAAAGAGAAAATTATCATAGGCACATATTTTGGAAGTTTGTATGGTGGAACCTTGCAACCATACACCGTGATCTCTGTGTAATTCTTGTACATATAGCAATCACCTATCTTTGCTTCTTCACTGAGGTGTCAAATTCTCTTGAAGTCTTCTCCAATTATATGCTCGGTTGAACTCGTAAGGAACTGCCTGACTGGATGAATGAATAAGTCTATGAATTCTGAGAAACAAGTAGTTGTTTACGATGCTCTCACAAATTCTGTTCACTGAATACTGATTGATTCACTCCCTGTGTGTCTTGCTTGTTGAAGTGAATGGGAAACATATTTTCCTGCTAAAACAAAATAATATGAACAATCACAGAAGAATAAGTTAAGGCTCCTTGAGTGGTGAAATTCATGAACTGTTCATGTGTAACATCAGCCAAGAAACGACTGTAATTGTACGTAAAAAATGGTGATTTTTAAAGTTTTGGGATAGATAAGAAAACTAGGATGGGTTCATCAACGGTTTCATTGTTGGGGTATCCTAACAGATAAGAAACGAGGTAGATACAATGTTTAGAAGCAATGGGGAAGATGAAGGATGAAAATGAAATTAAGGTGGAAGAAAAGTAATGAACAGGTGACTGTGGGAAATTTTATAAACTGTTGTTTAGGTTTAATGGTCCTCGCTAACAATCAAGCGAATTTACTGTGTAGTGGTATGATTATCAGGTAAATAGAGCGAATTTATTGGCTAATGAGATGATTAAAGGATATAATGGAGTGTTAGGGATAATAGGCAAGTGACATGGAAGAATATGAGTAGTGGATGGATAAACGGTTAATGCATGGGCCAACAGTAGTGGGAGTGGAAAATAGGAGGTGGATTTCAGGGGGGAGGGCGTACCCCCCAGTTTCTGGGTTTAGGCAGAGGGGGTGCAAAGTCACATTATGCTACCACATTGTAGAAATCGGTGACGATTGGAACTGGAGTTCAGACCCCCCCCCTTTCACGTTAACGAGAAACAAGCAAAGGGGATGCGAAGTCAATCTATGTCGTAGATATGAGGGAAGCTCAAGATCTAGCATCGGGATCTGTAAGCACTTTATCTTCTTTTGATTTGACGATTTGTCATTTAACGACTTTAGAATAAAATCAATATGTGCGCATATAGATTAATTTAATTAATGAATATATAAAATCATTTTTGAAAGGTTAAAACATATATGAATTAAAATTTACATTTTGAAATTATGGTGCATTTAAATGGGCGACCATTTTTCATTTTGATCACTAAAGCATTAACATTTTATTTTATGCTTCCCTAGCATTTTTTTTTCCTCCTTTATTTAGAGAAAAATATCCTATAATTTTTTTCTAACATGGATGTAATAAAACATACTTTTTCTAACATTTTTAAAATTTCCTTTTCATCCATGTTCTAACTTAGCATTTTTTATTTTTTTATTTCTTAAACTACTATACTAACTTATCAAAAACAAATAATGTTACAACATTGGCTCCAGCTGGGGACTGCTTCCTCCTGTGGGATGCAGAGAACAAGTAGTTCCATGTGCCTTCTCCTCGAGTTATGGAGTGTTTGCTTTAGAAAACACACAGAATTAAAATGATAAGGAAAATGATTATGTACAATGATGATGTAAGATCTCTTTTAGTACTCGATATAATGTTTCAAAAATCTACCATTGGCAGGTAGTGTTGAAAATTGTCCTTCAAGATTTTGTAGAAAAAATTTGTTGCTTTCTTTCACCTCTGCAATGTTGAGTGGCCCAAACCATAAATTGTCAAACTTTCCATGTTTTCCTTTATCTTATCTCCTAGCATCCCATCTTAGGACTAAATCCCCTTCTCTAAAATTCCTTTCCCTTGCCTTTATGTCAAAGGGAATCTTCATTTTATTCTCATATTTATTTAGTTTCTACTGTATCGCATCTCTGTTTTCATTCAACTCAATGTTCTAATTAATCCTTCTAGAGAAATCATCAAGTTCATCAGTATATTATTGTAGAAACTTGAGTACATGGAAAGCTAAATTTTTAGGAAAAATAAAAAAATTTCTATAAACCGATTGGAATGGGGATTTAGCTGTTGATCTTTTTGGAGAAATTTTGTTTGCCCAAACTACATAAATCAAGTGGTTGTGCTAGTTTTTGTTGTGGTCTTCTAATTTTTTCTTGATTACTTTCACTAAAATCTTATTTGATGATTCAACAAGACCGTTTCCTTATGGGTAATAGGGAGTTGAGTGATGCAGTATAATCTGATATTTATGGCAGAATTCTATAATTTTTATTCTACTGAATGATGTGGCATACTCAGTTACTATTTTCTATGGGAAACCAATTCTAGATAAAATATTATCTTCAATGAATTTTATTACAACTGAATCTGTAGCAATTTCTTACATGAATGGCTTCTACGCACTTGGTTAAATAGTTAGTAGCATTCAAGATCCTTCTGTGTTGATTATTGGAGGCTGGATGAATTTAACCTATGACATCTAATCCCCGTTGAAGAAATGGTGTTGAAAAAACTACTCGAACCAGTTGAAGAGCTATTAATTTTTTCTTACCAGCAAACATTTGACATGGAACACATGCTCTAACTTTTGATCCTACTTGTGAAAAAAAGGTAGGCCAATAAAATCCTACCCTCAATATCTTCTATTTTGTTGATCTCCAAGCATAATGGCCTGCAAAATTCCTGCATGAAACTGATCAATGGTTCCTTCAGTATCTTATCATGTTAGGTAAAGTAATAAAATATTAAGAGGATCCTTCTAGTAGAAGTTGGCATTGATGGTACAGTATTTGATGGATTTCGACTTGGTTTTTTTGCACTAGTTCTCTGAAAACTGACCTAGACATTCAAAATGAATTAGAAAATGAACAATTTCTACATACCAATTTGATGTAACAAATTTCTCCTCAATATGAATTGGGATTGTCTGAGTTGGAAGAGAAGGTTATTGTTTATTCTTTCTTTGCACTCCATGGGAAGGTTCTTTTGGATTCTCCCCTTCTCCATTCATGGAAGGTTCTTTTGTATTCTCCCTTTCCAAATTCGAATAAGGTTCTTGTGGCTACTTCTCTAAAACATAAAAAACAGAGTTTATGCTTAAGACTTTACAATTGAATTTAGCTAATAACTTGGATAAAACATTCCCCTTCACTAACTTGGTAGTTTTGATTGTAAGATCAAACTCAAGGATTTGATTTATCCAGCTTCCCCTTCTACCATCAGTGCCTAGCTGCATGAGGATTGTTTTGACATCGTTATTGGGCACAGAGGCAATGATAGTGGAATGAAGAATATACATTCTAAAAGACTTGAGGGCTTGAACTAAGGCATAGGCTTATTTTTCAATAATATCATATCTTAGTTTGGAATCTCTCATGACCTTACTAAAGAATGCTATAAGTTGATCATGGTAATCCTCATTCTTTTGTAAAAGGACAATTGCAAGGGTAGTTTTGGAGGAAAAAGAGAACATGCTAAAATGTTCTAAGTAGTTTGGATTGGCTAAGGTTGGGGCTTCGAAGATAGCTTTCTTTATCTGTTCAAAATCAAATCTTGCAGAAACAATACATTTGACTTCATGGTTCTTTTTTAGCATGTCTGTTATATCCTTCACTATTTCTACATAATTTGGTATAAACCTTCTAAAAAAATTAATTTTTCCTATGAAAGCTTGAATCTCTTTCTTATTTCTAGGTATTGATAATGATTTGATAGAAGAAACCCTTTTGGGATCAATAACTACTTCATATTTTGAAATAATATGACCTAGTAGTTTACCTTCTTTAATGGAAAATAATGATTTTTTTAGGATTCAAGGAAATTCTAATCTTCCTGCATCTTTCAAAAATTTTCTTCAAATGCTTAAGATGTTTAGGATCTGATTCAAAGAAAACAGTTAAATCATGAAGATAAATAATAATGAATTTGTTTACCTTACTGACAAAAGCCAAGTCCATGGCTCTATGAAATGTTGCTCCTGCATTTGATAGACAAACTAACATCCTCACATAAATGAATGTACCCTAAGGTGTGGGAAAAGTTGCTTTCTCCATGTCTTCTGAATTCAACAATATTTGATTATAACCAGAAAATCCATCCAACATAGAGAGCTTATTAGCACCTCAAACTTTTTGAAGTAATTGATCCATATTTGGAAGTGGATAATTATATTTCAAGGATGCTTGATTAAGGTTTATAAAATCTAAATAGAGTCTTATTTCACCGTTATTTTTCCTCACAGGGACTAGATTTGCAACCAACTAGAGTATCTTAATGGGACAATAATCTGGGCATCTAAAAGTTTTTTCAGTACTTTTTCTATAGTAGGAAGAAAAACCGGGTTCATCCTTAACTTTTGTTGATAAGGATTCACATATGGTTTTAGTGGAATTTTATGCTCAATTAAAGATGTATCATAGGTTTTTAGCTCAACATAAGACCAGGAAAAGACATCTCTATAATTATTAAGAAGTTTGACATATTTAGATTAATGTTCTGGAGTTAATGATGCCCAAAGTTTGATGTTTTTAATTTCCTCATCAATGCCAATATTTGTGTCTTCTATGTCATCTTCTGGTGAAACAAAAAACGGATTTTTGGGAACATTGTTTTGATCAAACAATTTTTCTAAAGGAACAAGTCCCTTAGGGATAAAATTATTTGATAATTGAATTATATTATTTTCATCTACCTTTGCTTCTAGATCTGATTTTTTCTTATTTTGGGTAGCTTCTTTACTGTATGAATTATCCTCTTCAATTTTCAATATAGAAAATTTGTCAATGTCTTGTAGAGAGGATTTTAATTGTTCATTGTCCTCAAATATTTGCCAATGTTTAAGATTTTCTGGGATTGAAGGTCTATAATTGATTTGTGTCTGATATTGAATATGAAAATGATCTAGAACCTTAAAGGAACTAACTGAAATAGCTAATGAATATGCATGCAGGTTTTCATCTATAGGAATAAAAGTGATGTTAAAAGAATCAAAGGAATTTTCAATAGTATCCCAAATCTCATTTCTATAAGACCTGAGTCTAGGGTGCTTTGTTTGGAAAAGACTCATAACCTATCTTACTATTCCTTTTGATTCATTGAAAAACACTCAAATTTTTTACCTTTAAACTTATAGCAAGTTGTAATCCTAGCATAGAATTTTCATATTCAAGAACATTGTTTGTGACCTCAAAATCTAATTTGCATGATTGTGTAATATTTTCTTTATTAGGTGAAACCAAAACAACTCCTACTCTAGGTCCATCTTTGGTGGAAGATGTATCAAAAAATAATTTCAAAATTTCAGTATGATCTGGTTTAGAGGTGTCAACTACATCCTAAATTTTGAGTTGAGAATCCTATGGAGTGCCTGATGATAGTTTAAAAAAACTAAATTCTTGATCTAGTGCATAAATGGGATGATTCCTAGCTTGATTAGCATTACAAAAAATGTTTTTGAATCTCACTTCTCTATAAAATCTAAGGCTCTCTCCACCATATACAAGGATAGTGGAAAAAGACATGTACATTTGAAGAATTCCTCCCAATTTTGCACAGCATGATATTCATAATAACATTCCAAATTTGGGAGGAATTTTCGTGAAAACTATGTCTAATACTACACTTTTAACTAGTATCCGATGTAAAGTGGCCACTATATCTTTAATGAGTCCTAAACATTGGACCCTCTTTAAATCAAATGTATAAAAATCGTGATATGTTCGAGTGATATCCAGATTGAGTCGTTCCATGACGACTTTAGGCATTAAATTATCCGAAGCACTAGAATCAAACATACAGTTGTATAGCAGAGACTCATGTACCTTTAAAGTCAGATAGAAGGGTGGTATAGATTCATCAATCACATCAGAACTAGGACCAAAAGCTATAGTTGGTATTTCATTTTGTAGACTAATAATATCTCCTTCAACGTCCATACTAGAATTTTGGATCCACTTGGCTACATAAATTTTATACCTTGGATTTTTAGAGATTTCAGAAAGTGGGATTGGAATTTTGACTCTTTCTAATTCTTTGTCAACATTAAAGGCATTCAATATTGTTTTATCCATCTGAGTCGAATCAATTGACTGATTTAAAGGTTGAGGAGGAGTAGTTTGAGTTTCAGTTGATTTCAGTTGAGGTTCTATTATTACAGGGTTCTTGGGAGGTCTACCAAGACCATCTCTAGGTATTAAGTCATATCTTTGATTCAGTTCTCCAATTAGAAACTCAGAAAAAGCTTTCTACCTAGAAACCTGATAAGTATCTTGGTTTTATCGAGGGATTTGGTTTTGGGAAATAGGGATAATGGAAGTCTGAAAGGATGTTTGATCTAAAATATTAATGTCTTCAGTAATGGAAAAAGTATTGTCCTCAGGTTATTGATCATGAATGAACAATGGGGTAGGAACTTATTGTTCATTATGAGGCCTCTGAAGAATTTGCAGTCAAGCAGCTTTGTTTTACTGACCTTAGGCCTATGTTTATGGTCTGGAAATAGTTTGTTGGACTGTTCTTGGTTGTGTTTCAATTTTTGAAATTCTATTGGATAGATTTCTAAGAAGAGCTGTGATTTCATCAATATTTTAATATTCACTTTTTGACTTAGAGTTATATGCTTCCTGATTTTTTAATTTCGTTTGGGCTTTCCCTTCTTTATCTCTAATTTTACTAGAAGTTGACATATTGGCTTCTACCTCTATAGAATTATTCTACATATATTGTAATGTACTAGAAATTATCTCCCTTAGCATGACTGCAAAGTCATCATCGAATGATTTCAAAAATCTGACCTTTGCATCAACTACTAGATGTTTGCAATGAGCAGGCATTTTGTGGTAGAGTTTTTTAAATCATTTGATAAATTCATCTACAAGTTCACTTGGATTTCTTTTTAATTTGTAAAATTTAGTAAGGAGGTAAAAAACATCTTTCTTTACCCCCTATTGGTTTTTAAAGATAATTATAAGTTCATTCCAACTTCGAATAGAATCTACTCTAAGTTTCTTAAACCGGATCCTAACGTGACCTTCCAAGGACTATAGAAACAATCTCATATAAAAATCTTCATGTTCGATGTTCATATTGTCTGTAAAATCTGAAAAGGAAGCTATATTATCTTCTGCTGAAGGATATCCCTCTCCATTAAATCCTTGTAAATGTTGGAGATATCCATCAAGGAAATTTCCCAAGAGGTTAGGGAGAACAAGAGCAACATACCTAACTTGTATAATGGGTTTAAAAGCCAAGGATGATGAAGTTGATGTTGATGAAGATGGTGATGAATATGTTGATGAATATGTTGGTGAATGAGTGTTAGAGGGTGGAGGAGAATGTGAAGAAGGAGGAGAATATGAAGAAGGAGGAGGTACTGAAGATCTCAAAGGTATTTTAACAATTAGATTTTTAAATAATGGTGTTAAATATTCTTCCTTATATTCAAATAATTGATTGGAATGTATAGAAACTATCTCTTCTAGTTGATTAGAATCTAATGGGACGGGATGATAGTCTGGAGTATCAAAATCAAGAGGCTTAAAATCATGCCAATGAAAGCCCAATTTTGTCTCAGATGTAGGTGAATCTATAGGGAAATATGGAACTTGATATGACTCAAGTGAGGCTACCAACAAAGCTGAACGAAGATCTACTCCTTGTAAATAAAGTTTAGCAACTCTAGGCGGTAATTGATCAACTTAGGTTGGGATTATAATACTGAATATGGGTTTATGGATGAATTTCTTCAGGGCTTAAGGATGAACGAGAAGAATAAAAAATATTTTAGTTTCTTGATTTCCTAATAGTCTTTCTGGATTTGGTAAAGGGTTAACAATCTTAGATTTAGATGTAGCTCTAGTGTACTTAAAAGGAGCCAGTTTGAAACAACGTAATCACCGAGTGAAAGGTTTCAACATATGTCTTTATCCTTTATTCACCTTAAAGTAAAAGAGGAAAAATCATTGTCCTAGGAAAATTTAGTTTGTACTCATTGTTTCCTCAGCAATGACGCTAATCTGATGTTTTCCTTTGAGATTATTTTGGTCAACAATCATGTTGAAGCATCTAAAATGTTTTTTTTTGTTTTAAAATGTTTGGAGGACCAATGCATAAGATATATTTTAATCAAACGGTTAAGATTTTTAAATCTTACTGATAATATCAATAATTTAAAGTAAGGGATGCTTGTTCGTCTCATACAGTAATTAGGCTTTCTTGATTTAGATTAAGTAGAATAAGAAAATATGATTATTAAACATTAAAATTGAACTATTCAATAAACCATAAGCTACAAAACATTTAAAAAATGTTTAAAAGTTGAGAAAAGTATATTTGACATCACCAAAATACTGATAATCTATTGATAAAAGGGACTTAGATTAACATATTGTCAAGAAAATCATTATTTATAATAATTAAAACTTTAGGAGGAATTATAAAGTTGCGGAAACACAATCGACCTCACCTAGTTATTTTGATGATAATTAAACATATGAAGAAATACAATGACAGAAAATTAGAAAAATCACAGAGAAGACAGAGTTGTACAAGATGAGTTTTGAATCTTGCTTTGTCTTATTGATGATCAACAAAACATGGTAAATTTTATGTTTACAAAATATCCTTATCCAAGGGTGCAACCCTACATAACTCATGCTTAGAGTTATTTATACTAACTAACAAAACTTTACAAATATCTTAACTGATTTTACAATAATAGGATAATAAGAAATAAATAAGGAGACAGATAGATGGAGTGTCTCTATTATTCTGGAGGTTGTTGATGGTTCGACCTCTTTTCGTGAAATTTGTCACTAACTTGTCCTTTTTACGATGGAAGTTGTTGCTGACCTGGCTCAACAAAATTGGGTGTACTGGGATGTTGTAAAATTAATTTTCACTCGATGGTTTCGAAAAACTTATCCCACTTCTCTTCACTTGGAATTTCACCATTCATCATTTTCCTGAAAACTTCATCCACTTCAGCAAATTTCTCAAAAGTTGGTATTTGGATGAACAACTGTTTGATTTGATGTTGAATAATAAAGTCAAATTGTAGAGCTTCATGAAAAGATCTTCCTGTAATGTGACCTTTGATACCTACAAATTTTTTTTTGTCTATTGCAATTGTATACAACTTTTTGCAATAATATTTAACCTGACCAACTTGTCATCTAATCCAACTAGACTTGCGAGACCTTTTTGATTCAAAATATGAAATTTAGTATGAAACCTTTTGACAATAAAATTTAAGGCTTCACAATTGGTCTGCAACTGGTTGATCAAGTTCCTCTCTTGCAAACCCTTCTTTATTTCCAAAATAGTTGCAGTATTGTTTGAGGTATTGATTGCTTCCAAATCCTCCTTGTTCTTTGAATTAAGAACCTTAATCATATCTAAAGCTTCACTTGGTTTTTTTGGAGTTAATCCCTCCCTTCTTAAACTGATGTTCTGCATCTGTTGATGAGCTCGTGCTGCTCAAAGATGATCTGAATGGATGGCCATATTTCAATAATGGAGTCACCGATGTTTTCCGAGATACTCTGCTTATCTTCTCCTAAGTTTGATGCCGTTAGAGTTTCACTTTTCATTTCTTTAATTCTAAGCTCCAACTGATGTGTCTTTTTCATTTCTTCTAGATACAAAGTATCATTTCTAATATTTTGAGACTGAAGTAGTTGAAAATTCTGATTTATCCTTTCATGTACTTAATTCTGAGTGGATAATTATTGATCTAATTGTGCTGTAAAAGTCATGTTCAAGGCTATTGAGGTTTCTGCACCTGCAGAAGATGTTTGAGTTGCTAAAGTAGGATCAACATTCACCTGGAGTTCTTATTTCTCTTTCAGTAGTTCTTCAATCTATTATTCCATTTTTCTTATCTCCAGATTTTGGTCAATAATTAGCTTAATAATTTCCTCCTTTTCAAATTCATTTTGTGCCATTTCATTAGTCTATGGGTCTTCAGTTGAGGGTAGCTTAAGTTGTTTTTGTAGGGCAGCAACATTTTTTTTTTTCATTCTTTTTTATCATTTCTTTAGCTGATTGGAAATTGGTAGGATCATATCCTACTTTTACAACCAGTTCTTCCAATGTCTTTATCCTATTGTCTTTAGCCAAACAAGACAGTTTATCAATCATCAATTGGGATTGCATATTTGATAGTGCTACATTTTATTTTGAAAGAGACATAGCTATTGTAGTCATGGTTGGAAATAAAATTTCTCCTCACTACCTATGCATATACATCTGGTCAATTGGATGTATGTGTCTTGCATCAAATGAGAGGAAAACCTTCTTATAGTCAGCATGAGTTTTCAGAAATGGAATTTTTTCTTGTAGGAAGTCCATCTACATCCTGCCCTTCTCATTGTCAAAAGCAGTGAGAAGCCTGTGTTTTGATGTAGATGTATGTTTCCCAAATTAGCTATAAACATCTAAATTTAGTGCTTCATTATTTTGTTTGATTTCTAGAAATTTGGAGAAAATATTATGCTCTTCTGAAGAGCTGGCATATGCATGTTGGATGATCTCTAAGGGCTCTCCTGTAGGTGATGTTGATGAAGAATTCTAAGGAATATTTGTAGATGTGGAGACTTCAGTTTCTCCCAATTCTATGATCTCTCGTTGATTATCTTCTGAAAGCAAGGAAGAATCAAGGCTTGGCTTCTTGTGATGTAAGATGATTTCTTTCATAAGCTCCTTGGAATGTGGTGTCTCTTCTCTGACCCTCTTTTGTTGTTTACTCTCAGGCACTGGTGTTTGTAAATTCGAAGTAGAAATAACTTGTTCATTTGCTTCTTGTAAAGTACCTTCTACACATTCATCCTAATTCATGTACTTCTCTATTTCTGTGCTGGACGTGTGAGTGTAAGAGGTTGTCCTAGATTCAACCCTCAGAGCAGAAATGATTCCATGAAGGTAATATGACCAAGAAAAACATGGCTGAGATCCCATCTTCTTTAATAGTGTATTTGCATCAATACCAATAACTCTGGTATTACAGATAAATGATCCAACATTGGCTTTAATTTATAACTGGGATTTCCTCTTTCTTGAAACAAAATGCTATTCATCCACATTTAACATCGCTATTATGTATTCTAAAGGGAAAATTCTCATAGGCACATATTTTGGAAGTTTTTGTGGTGGAAGCTCGCAAACATAAACCCTGATCTCTATGTAATTCTTGTATAGAACCAATCATCTATCTTTTCATGTTCACTGAGGTGTAGAGTTCTCTTGATGTCTTCTCCAATTCTAGGCTTTGTTGAACTCGTCAGGAACTGCCTCAATGGATGAATGAATAAGTCTATGAATTTTGAGAGAGAAGTAGTTTTTAATGATGCTATGACACTTTCTATCCAATGAATCACTAATTGATTCACACCTTGTGTGTCCTGCTTGTTGAAGTGAATGGGCAACATATTTTCCTGCTAAAACAAAATCATATGAACAATCATAGAAGAATAAGTGAAGGTTCCTTGAGTGGTGAAATTCATGAATTGTTCATGTATAACATCAGGCAATAAATGGTTGTAATTGTACATAAATGATGGTGATTTTTCAAGGTTGAAGATAGATAAGAAACCTAGGATGGGTTCATCAACAGTTTCATCATTTGGGTATTCTAACAGATAAGAAAGGAGGTAGATATAGTTTTTGGAAGTAATGGGGAAAATGGAGGATGAAAATTAATTGAAGGTGGAAGTAAATTAATCAACAGGTGACTGTGGGGAACTTTTTAAACTACCGTTTAGGTTCAATGGTTTTGGCTAATACTGAAACGAGTTTACTACGTAACGGGTAAATGGAGTGAATTTATTGGCTAACGGGAGGATTGACGGGTGTAATAGAGTGGTGGGGATAACAAGTAAGTGACGTGGAAGAATATGAGTGGTGGATGGATAAGTGGTTATGGCGTAGGCAAACGGTAGTGGGAGTGCAAAATCGAAGGTGGATTTCATGGGGGGTGCCTCCCGGTTTCTGATTTTAGGTAGAAGGGGTGCGAAGTCACCTTATGCTGGCCTGTCACAGAAATGGGCATCCATTGAAACTGGAGTTCATACCACTGCCCTCATGTTAACAAGGAACAGGTGGAGGGGGTGTGATGTCAATCTCCACCGTAGATCTAAGGGAAGCTCAAGATCTACTATTGGAATTTACATCTTCTTTTGATTTGACCATTTGTCATTTAGCAAATTTAGAATAAAATTAATATGTGTTCATATAGATTAATTTAATTAATGACTATATAAAACCCTTTTTCAAAGGTTCAAACATACACAAATTAAACATTACATTTTGAAATATTGGCACATCTAAACAGGAGGCAATTTTTTATTTTGATCACTAAAGAATAAACATTTGATTTTATGCTTCCCTAACATTTTTTTTTGCCTCCTTTATTTTGAGAAAACTATCCTATCATTTTTTCTAACATGGATGTAATAAAATATACTTTTTTAACATTTAAAAAGAAAAAATTCATCCATGTTCTAACTTAGCATTTTATATTTTTTATTTTTTAAACTACTATACTAATTTATCAAAAACAAATAATGTTACAGCAAAAACCTTTTTCCCAATAGGTAGTGTTATATACTTTTAGGGTGTGCACCACTGCAGTTAGATCTAGATCATAAGTGGAACATCATTGTTCATGATCCTTCAACTTTCTAGATTCATATGCAATGACCTTTCCATCATGTGACAATACAACTCCCACCCCTTCTTTGCAAGCATCAGCGCAAATCTCCAACTCCTTGTTTGGATCAGATACCTTCAATATGGAATCTGTAGTCAAGAGTTGTTTTAATCATTCCAAACGAGTTTGACACCTTCTAGTCCACTTAAAAATTTAGCCTTTTGCTTCAAGGAGGTAATAGGAAAAGAAATTTTAGATAAACGCTCTATAAATCTCCGTTAATAGCCATCCAATCCCATGAAAGAATGTATGTTTGCTAAGTTTTTGGGTACCCTCCATTCCATAACAGTCTCTATTTTTTCAGGATCTACCAATATTTCTTCAAGAGAAATTACATGGCCTAGATACTATATGTGTTCTTTATAAAAGTCACACTTACTAAATTTGGCATAAAGTTGATGATCCCTCAACATTTTTAGTATCAACCATAAGTGTTCCTTATGTTCTTCCATCGTTTTTGAGTAAATTAATATATCATAAATACAGTTCAGAACAATTTTTTCCAAAAATGGATGAAATATGACATGCATGAAGCTAATAAAATTTGTTGGTGCATTAGTTAATCCAAATGGTAAAACCACGAACTCATAATGCTCATATAAGGTACACAACATCGTCTTATATGAAATATATCCACATCTTTTATCTGAATCTGGTGATATCCAGATCTGAAATCTATCTTTGAAAATCTAGTTTCCCTTTTGACTTGATCGAAAAGGTCATCTATCTGTGGTAGTGTGTATTTGTTCTTAATAGTCAATTTTTAAGCTACCTATAATCCATACACATTCGCATCATACCATCCTTCTTCTTCAGGAACAACATTGGTACCCCGAGGGGAGACACACTAGGATGAATGTATCCCTTATCTAACATTTCTTGTAGCTGTATTTTCAACTCAGTCAGCTAAGGTACGCTCATTCGGTACGGTACTCATGACGTCGGTGTTGTCCCAGACATTAATTCTATGGTGAAATTGATATCCCACTTTGGAGGTAGTCCCAGTATGCTTTCCGGAAATACATCCATAAAATATTTCACCACTGGTATATTTTATAGCATAGGGGTCTTATCCTTTGAATTGGGAAATTCTACTTGAATAGCATAAATATGACACCCTTTCCTAATGCATTTACGCAACTGGGATGTAATGATGGGGTGCAACTGAAGTGGTTTCTTAATTCCTTGTAACTTCTGGGGAGTTCCATCTTCAGCCTTAAAATAGATGATTTTCTCTTTGCAATCTACCAATTACCAATACCCTTCTAACTAGTCCATTCCCAAAAATATATCACAGGAACCAAAGGGTAAAATATTCATCTCAAATGTTATATGTTGATTTCCAATTTCTAGGGAATAGTTTGATACTTTAGTGTTAATTCTTCTATTTGCCCCAGTGGACAATTCTACCACCGATGTACTTTTAAATTTCATTATTTGCAAGTCACACTTTTCAACTATCCGGGGATATATATAACTTAAACTAGAACATGTATCAACTAAAATAGAAACAATTTGGGAGTATATTTTACCTTCCAGTTATATCATGGTAGGCTGGTAATACGCTTGTTGATCCTCTAGTGTCGTATTGATTCTTGGTATATTTGTCGCAACATTCCCCACTGTGGATGCCTCTTGTAGATTAGTTACAGTTTCATTTCTCCCACAGTGATGATAGTTATTATAGTAAAGTGCCTAACTACATCCCCAACATTTCAGCAGTGGTTTCTCGATCTATCCTTGGTCTGGTTTACTGGATACTCCATTGGGTCGTTCTTCTGTTGGCCACTTGGGTTTTTGCTGGTTTTTTCAGCATTTTTATAGTTTCCCAGTTTGCTGCCTTTAAAATTTGAAGTACTTTTCTGCCCTTTATTTGGTGGCCAACTCCTACCATTATCTCCTTCTACCTTGGACTTTTGATAAACCATTTGTGCTTTTCAGATCACCTCATCCATATTCTTTGGATTCACAAATTTGATCCTCTCCTTCTTGTGAGAAGGTAGGCTACTCAAGAATCGTTGTACCTTTTCCTTTTCATCTCTTAGATACGACACACACCTCAATAAGGAGGTAAACTTTGTTATGAACTCGTCCATTGACAGTTGTCCCAGCCTCAAATCATGAAATTATCGATATTTTTCATCGTGAAAGAATTATTTTAGGTACTTTCCTTTAAATTACTGTTGGAACTCATCCCAAGTCACATCATGGTCCTCAATTCCTCGCACATTTTTAACTTTATCCTAGCATAATGTCTCTTTTTACCATAATTCGTAAATAGCCAAGTGGGATTTGAGTTTGCTACTATATTCATAAACTTGAAAAATACTTATTCATCTTAATTATCCATGCTTCTACCACTTATTCAACCTCTACATCGAATGTAGGAGTTTTAATTATCCAAAATTCACCTTGTAGCTCAGCTTTCTTTTTTTTCATTTCTTATTGATCAGAAACATTTACAGACTCCTCTTCATTGTAAGTTATTATTTTTTTACATCACTTGGAATGGCTTCCTTCCAGCTTATCATTGACTTGTTGTTGCTATTCACCCTCTTCTAGGGTGTCCCTCTCTAGCCTTGGTTGTGTTGTACATTGATTCTTCCTATCTCAGATACTTTTAAGAATCCTCTTTTGTTCTGGCTTTCGCCTTTCATTATCACTCCTTACAAGAACCATTTTTTCATGTAACTATTGCACCGTATCTAGAAGTCTATTGGTTTGATGTTTTTCTTCCTCGAGTAGTCTAATGGTTTGTTGATGATGACCCACACTCAGTTGCACCCAAATTTCTGGGTTTAGTATGTTGTTTAGACTAGGGTTGAGGCTCCCCTATAGCTCTGGGGGCTTGATATCCATACCCCCATCCTCATCCTGTTTTGTCACTTCCTTATTCCTATCCCTTTGCACAATTTTACACACATCATTGTTCTTTAACAACCCATCTCGGTCCCAACATGTGAACGCTTATCTGATATCACCTGTAACATCTTACCATAATTTTTTTTTAACTATGGTTACACTGCATGAAAACATTAATAAATACATAAATGTATTTGGCATGCACTACCTATAAAAAAATATTTTGATTTACTTTATTCACACTTGGGGATTCTACATTATAATTTCCCTCAAGGTTATCAAATTGGGAGTAAAATTTAATTCAAATTTTGATTTCATTCACAATACAATTCGGAATGAATATTTGTTAAATTTATTATGTTCGTTTCTATGTACCAAAAATCATATTATTTAATCCTCTTCCTGTAAAAAACATTGATTATACAAATCTCCGTAAACATTGTCACATGGTTTTCCGTGACACAATTGTATGCCTTGGTCTGAAATATGTTATATCCTATTAGCTCAACATCTGGTGTGATATCCACTGTGCATGAATGTTGATCAACAACGAAGATTTGGACTAGGAGGGTTAGGGTATTATCCTTACTCCCAAACCCTAACTACCTTTTCCATTTGTGTCGCTCCTTCCCCGCAAGAGTTCTACAATTTCCTTCATCACAAAAATACTTTGGGTCTTCGGCCTACAGAATGTAGTTAACATTTTCTCCTCTCTTCAACATTCAGGTAACAAGATGCTTCTGGTTCTTTCTTTTCTATAGGTAAGAAATTTGGATCTTTTCTATTCTTCTCTGTGCTCATAACCGAGACATTTGTACCTATAATTTTTGCATGATAGGAGCCTTCATTCACATCCATTTTTCCTTCTTTGGTTCTCAGATGGAATTTTCATTTTCCATGGTTAAATCTGGTTTTTCATCACTAGTTCACTCTGTTTCTCTCGATTTCGAAACATATACTCCTACAACGCTATGACTACAGTAGGTAACTTCTAGTTTTTCTGATTTTTTTTTGTCATTTAGCTAATTATATCAAGGGTTTGTTGAAATCCTTATTCCACTCGTTTTTTTTTCCTCGGATATTCAAGGTTAATCCTTATAGTTTAAACAGGTATGTGTTCATTTTTCAACTACCTTACTGTGTATAATTTCTCGCTTTCTTATTTTCCCACGTCTTACATTCTCCTCATTCTCACTTGCTTTGTTGCAATGCAGGTATGTTTTGTCTTCCGTGCTTGAAAATGTGTCTCTGTTATTTAAAAGCCCTCTTTCGGCTTCTAAAATGGCTTGTTCCCTTCGAGGTACTACTGGAACTTCTGGAGGAATTTCTTTTCAGATCTTTATTGATATGTGAGTCCTTACTCGTATTATCCACTGTGTAGTTAAAATCCCACAGTTCGGTTCAATTTTATTTTTTTATATCATCTCTAACCTCAAGGGGTTTTTCATACTATGTATGATTATATTGTAAACGGATTGGTACATATTTTGTAAGAAAAAAATTTGATATAAAAATGATTATATTTAATATGCGGCAGACGTGCCTGTGTGTTTTCTAAGTATCTCTGCTACATTTTTCCTCCAAACTTCAAAGGATAATTCTTTTCTCTATTTTAAAATGTAATTTTTACATGAATTCATTACAGTGTTAGTTCTAATAAGATTTATTTTCGCTAAGGCATTTACAAAGTGTTATCTTGCCTTTAGGTATGATGTTAATTTTCAGTTTTTATAAGTTTGTTTGTTACCGTGTGAGGGTTTCCATTATTTTTCTTTCACCCATGTGATACTATTCCAAGTTTAAGTATCTTTCTCTATTGTTACATATATATGTTTAATTTCATATGATGTGCAACACTCCTTTTCATTATTTCGTTTTTCTGTTGGGTTAATATCTTCATTTTTATTATTTTCTATTTCCTTTAGAGCTTATAAAATATAACATTACAGTTTTCCAAAAAAAATATAAAGGTTGAGGGTCGGTCCTTGTTTCATTTCATAATATAGTTAACTCTTTTTCGTGGAATTCTATCGGATTCCTCTGTCTTTGTAGTTATAAAAATGGTTTTCCATGTTCGTTTCTATGATTTTTGACACATACAGTCTTGATAACATTTTTTCTTCACACCAATCTCTAGGTTCTCATAGAGCTTCAACTCACCTATGTCAAGCTAGGTATCTATACTTCACAAAAATAAAATAATAATCGTCGATGTATTAGGTTTAATGGTTGTACATTCACAAAAATATTAATTATAGGCTTACTCGTAATGCACATACACCTTCTCAGTAACAACAAGAAATGCAACAAACCTATTCTAATTTTTTTTTTTTCTTATTGTAGATAATCCACTTATAGTCTTAATGAATATGCAATTATTGTAGTCTACATTCCTGGAATTTATAAAGATAGATATTTCAGTAAGTGAGGGTGTCCTCCAAACATTGAGAGAGGAAATTATGTCCTCATCTCCCCCTGTGATCCTCACTCGAACTTAGTTGATTACCAATTTATTTTTGGAGGAGGACGTCAATTCCTCTATCCAACCTCTTCTCCAGTGTTAGGTTTTAGAGTTCCATTGATTTTGACCAGCTCTCAACTACTCTCATCATACAATCAACTGTCTGTCAAATTCTCCATTCACAGAACCCTTTCTCCTCTTTGGGATTTAAATTTCATCCTAAAGGGAGAAGGTAACTGTAAATAACTTATTTAGTCTAACTACTCTCAAGTCTTGGAAAAATTTACCCATCACTTATAGAAATAAAACTGTAAAAAAATTCTTTATTCAAAGAAAGAATAAATCTTGTTCAATAACTGATTAACATACTTGTCAATCTATGTTTACTCAACAAGTCAAATGTATATATTTTTTTTAAAATAGCACAAGGAAATAAAACATATTATTAGAGTAAAGTAAACTTTAGAGGTATTTAGAACTGTATAAAAATTTGAAACTACCCCTTTTGCTTATGAAATGTAATGGACAGTGATATCTACATGTACGTGAGAATTTGATAACCTTAAAATATAAAAAATAAAAATTCAAATGCTCCAAATTTGACACTGTACGTTACTCTTCCATGTGAAAAAGATGAGGTTTATTGTAACACTTACCTTCTTATTCACCTATATTTACCATCTTAAAAAAAAATTCAAAATACACACATGGAAACCATACACTAATCTGAATTAGAAATACATTACATCTCATGCTTATTCACTTGCAATTAATAATGTATATTTGGATTTACATTATTCCATGGTTCTCATTCGCTTAAGCTAATCATTCCTTGTTTTTTTCTAAACGAGATTGATCATGGTCAGGTTCGCAATCCACAAAATTGGCATATCGGTACTAGCATTAAACTCCTAGGTACATCATTGATTTATTCATGTGTTCACCAGCTAGCTTAATTTAGACTATTTGTGCCAAACTTTATAGCCCATACCTGCAGATTACATTGGTTGTTAATATTATTGTGTTATATTTCAATGGACCGGTCTCAATATTTACCTCGTTGATTAAAGCCATGCCTTGGGTAGCATTACAGAATCCATATGTCCAGTTGTGTTGACACCCTCTCCATCATTATATTGATGTTCATCGTGATTGATGAAGATCCGAGCTAATGAGGTGGGTTAGGGTAACCACGAACCCCCACTTTCGACCACAGTTCCATTGTGGTGTTCCGCCGATGGAGAGCTGGACTCTGCAACATATTATTTGTCGGCGATGCTTATACTATGTGAGCTCTGCTAGCATCATGCCTCTATGAGTTAGAATTATCTTTGGCTACACACCTTGCACTATTGATGGATAGATCATCTGGAGGTAGGCAGTGTAATTCCTTTTGTTGCCCTATCATGGGCTCCGCATGTCAAACTGCATCGGTGCAAGTTCTTTCCTCCTTTGTTCCGACTGTTGGCTCATTGCTTACTGGTGCATATTGATGGATCAAACAGTTCGTCATTGTCTTCAATAGATTTCTATTCTCGTGGCTTCGCGGTAAGGTTTTTCTTGGTAGTTTTCTTCTAGCACTTTGCTTATAGATTAAGAATATGGGTTTCTTGGTGGTTTTAATTCCTGGGATTCTTCCAAATTTACAACCTTGAATTAATTATTTTCTGCTTGGTATTTGGCTAGGTACCGTTCAATGTTTTTTGGCATTCAGGTGCGAGGACCCGACATCGACTCCCCCTATCATTGTTGACGGTAAGAGTCAACCTTTGTTCTCGCTAGTACCTGTCTATAATATTTTTCACTGTAACTTTCGACCTCCCTCTGCTTATGTTGCAGGCAACGTTTCCAAGCTGTCAGGTGATTGAGACCCAGTTGGATGCTTAGTTCTTAGTTTGGAATATTTAGTTCGACTGAATTCACTT
This sequence comes from Pinus albicaulis, assembly GCA_034641835.2. Lineage (NCBI taxonomy): Eukaryota > Viridiplantae > Streptophyta > Pinopsida > Pinales > Pinaceae > Pinus > Pinus albicaulis. The sequence continues at coordinate 338,191,493 of CM076577.1, read as the reverse complement.
TTGGGCTCAGCCCTAATGCAATATATGTCAACCGGAAATTACTCTTGATTCTCTAGAACTGTTTCCTTTTATGAAGGGATTTTAGTTCCAAGGCTATGCCTCTGTTCTCTCAAATTTGTAAATTTACTGTTGATAGTTCTTCAATGACACTAACTATGGCTACGCAGTCAATTTTATGATATTTTGGGTGTAGTTTTTACACTGGTTTTGATGTATAATTCTTTATTTCATTCCAATGTTAATATCGATGATGTGCCATAATTTTCACTCAGAAAACCTTAGTTTCTTCTATAATCATGACCTATGTCCTTTCCAGATTTCAAAGTCTAATATTTTATGGGTTTCAAAATTGATGGGTTAACATTTCTTATTCTTCTCCATTTAGAGAAGTCTAGTTTGGTTACAACGGAGTTAACATTTTATGAATACTTATGTTTTTATTTAATGTGCCCTCCAATTGATCCGGCAGAGGTTCTGTTGGGAATGGAACCAGAAGCCTAAGCTAGGTTTTGGTTCTAAATCCATAACGATCGGTTTTCCCATATATCATGTGCCCTCTACTTGGAAGTGATAACTCGATGTTTGCAAAATTTGTTATCTTGCATAATTTCCATTTATCGTAGTTTTGTATTTCACATTGTAATCTTCGGTAGCATATGATTTGTTCACATATTTCCTAGAGTAGTTATTTATTTACATTTACATTGCAGTGACAGGTATAATTGCCCATATTTTTCTACTACCACATATATTCTATATTTTCAATTTAGTAACAGGTATTGTTATATATTCAGTGTAGTCATGTACATTTTACCTTGTTTTCATAGATAATAGCAGAGTTATGAGAAATAAAGCTTATCCTTCATATTTTAAATATTTCTTTCTTACCACACAAAAAGTAAAAATAGTGTTTGGCTTCTATCTGTATGAAAATTTATCTCGCATTCTTCTCTATTTCCATAATAAATTGCTTGGTGAACTTACTGTTCTTGATTTAGTACATAGATATAAAAATGTACACATATTTTACTTTTCTTTGTTGTACTATAAAATCTGAAACACTAAATGCAAAACAATAAATGGTAAACTTAAGTGTATTTGTACCTACTTCAAAGTACAATTTTTTTCCTCAGTAACTATCGGTCCACCCAACCTTGAGTGAGGTGATTATGTCCTCTGCTCCCCCTTTGCTACACACTAGGTCAGAGGTAATTTTCTGAGACAAGAAGTCTCATATTGGGATTGGAAAATCCAGTCTTACTTCTCTAAGGCGAGTTCCTTGAGTTCCACTGCTACTCCCACCAGCTGTGGACAACTCAAAACTAGCATCAGTGCTTAACACTCTAACTCTTCTAGACAGAACCCCATTCCTTCCTATGATTTTTCTTTATATCCTTTCTGGGAAGGTAACTGTCAAAACTGTCTCAACCTCTTCTTGGGTTTCTTCGAAAATTTTACCGCACAGTTACTTTCACGTTTTAATCAAATAAAATTATCATGTAATTAAATATTTAAAATAAAATTCATGTGTTAATTTTATTAACGAATGCAACCAAAGGGGCATTTAGATATTAAATTTGGTGCCATAGGTTTATCTATTGTTATTTTTACAAATTTAATGGATAAAGAAATGGTTTTTGAAGGGGGGGGCTATTTTTATCAGAATGCGGGCCTTTTATTGTGGCATTGGGAAGAATTTTATAACCCAGATAAGGAGCAGTTTCTTTCAGCCCCGGTGTCAGTTCGACTATTTTCTTTACCTATGGACTTCTAGGATCCAAAAATATTGGAAGAAATAGGGAACTCATTGGGTAGGTTTGTTAAGATTGCAGAAATGACTAGGAGGGGTCGACATACTTCCTTTGCTAGGTTTAGTGTGTATATAAATATATGTGAACCTCTTCCAGAATCAACAGAATTATAATATGCAGGGGAAATCTGGCAGCAACTGCTAGATTATGAACACATTCCATTTCGTTGTTGAAGATGCCATGAATATGGGCACCTATATAAAAATTTCCCCCTTAATGAGGTGGATCAGGCCCAAAATTCGATAGTGGCAGAGACAGAAGAAAATAAGGAAGAAGGGTTTCATACGGTTACTAATAAAAAAAGACAGGGACGAGCTCAAGTCAATCCTCAGGTGCAGGAGAAGAATCCTCGACAGAATAAAAATTGTTATGAGATATTATAAGAACATGAATAGGAGGACAAAGACATGGATGTGACGATTGAGGAAATAATCCCTCCCCTGCCACCTACTGCAGTACCGGCTAAAAGGAAAGCCCCTTTAGAAAGCTCGGACCAGGGGGAACAACAAGATAATAGAGAACAGGTAGAGATGGAAATAGATATGTTAAAGGATGACCTCACTAAAGAAGAATTACTCATGAAACAATTATTGCAAGAGTGGAAAAACCTGGATGATAAATTCATCCTTGAAGATCAAAAAATATTATATAAAGAGACATTTGAGCAATATCTTATGATTCAGGCACGAAGAGAGGTGGAAGCAGCAAATCAGTAGTTATCTCAGTAATCAGTGGAAGTAACTAATATGCAGTCATCAAAACAATTAATAGTGCAACAACCAAGCCAAGATCTTCATCCGAAGACAAAATTGGGAGAGAAAAGGGGGTGTAAAACCTTACAAGAATCAATTCAATTGGTTGGGGAAATGTTGGTTAACTCTGCACACTTCATTCCAATTTCAATGATGTTCTAGAGAATAAATAAGCCATCTTAATGATTATAATCTCATGGAATTTAGGAGGCCTTAATATTAAAGGCAAATAGAGACATTTATTGGAAAGAATGATAAAGGAAAAACCCCAGATAATACTCCTTCAGGAAACTAAACTATCTAGGAAAATATTAGTTCAGATTCTGAATATATTAAAACCTCATTATGAAGTAATGGTTATTGATGCTAATGGCAGTGTGGGGGGTATTTCAATATTATGGAATCCATCAGAGATGCAGGATAATGGGTGGATTACACTGCCTAGAATTATAATAGGTAAATTTAGGCAGGTAGGCACTAAGGAGTGGTTCTCTGTTTCTTCTGTTTACATCCCTACCATTCTAGGAGATAAGAAAGATTTCTTTAGAGACTTTAGAAATGTTAAGCTCATTAACCCTGACAAATATTGGGTAGTAGGAGGAGATATTAATATGTTGGCAAGTTTAGATGAAAGGAAAGGAGGTTCTAGTAGATTTCTTCAGGAGATGCAGGATTTCACCGACCTTATAACGGATACTCACCTAGTGGATGTTCTGACTAATAACGGAAAATTCACTTGGAATAACAGAAGAGGGGGGGTACACGAAATTGCATCACGTCTTGATCGATTTTTAGTGTCTAAAGATTTTGTGAGTTTGGACATATTATATGAAGTAGCTATAGTGCCCTGCCTTGGCTCGGATCACTGGCCTATTCATCTGGAGGTGGATGTAAAACAACAGTAGAAGAAACAGACTTTCAGATTCGAAGGATTTTGTATTAGAGACACTTCATACAGAAATTACGTGGATGGTGGGAGGAGAGTAGATTGAAAGGAAGAAATCAAATGCATACATTCCAATTGAAATTAAAGGAATTCAAGAAAAAAAGTAAAAAATGGAATAAAATGGAATTTGGTAATATTTATAAAGAGAAGAATAAACTCGAAGAACACATGCAAAAAATTCAACAACAAATGATTCTAACAAGGCAGAAAAATGATCTTATTAAAGAAGAGGGGCATATTCTCTGTCAAATAGAGGAGCGGCGAATCCAAGAAGAAATGTTATGGAAACAGAAATCTCGAATACACTGGCTTTGGATAGGAGAGAAAAATTCTAGCTTTTTTCACAAAGCTATGATTTAGCACAGGCAACATAATCGAATCTTCTCTCTCAAATATGCATAAGGGAATCGCGTGGTTGAACATGACGATATGTAAAAGGAACTAGTAAATCATTTTAAAGGCATCCTTATAGAACCTAACTAGAATAGTTCTGTTGCAATTGATCCTATAAACGAAGTTATCCCTAAGTTTGTAAGTAGGGAGAAAAACTTAGCACTCCTTAGAGAAATTACTATGAAAAAAGTTGAAGAAATTGTTAAGGAAATTCCAAGAAATAAAGCACCAGGTCCTTATGGCTTTACTGTAGATTTCTGTCAAACTTATTGGCAATTTTTGGGCAAGGAAATTGTGGAAATAGTTGAGGAATCTTGTCGGCTTCGTCAGGTATTCCCTGGTTTAAATCCAACCTTTCTCACTTTGATCCCTAAAATTGATAAATGTGATACCCCCTCTTGTTTCCGCCCTATTGAATTATGTAATGTTATTTATAAAATAATATCTACAATTATGGTGAATCATTTGAAACCTATATCGCCAGCTCTTATCTCACCGGAACAAACAGGGTTTGTAAAAGGTAGACAAATTTTAGATTGTATTGTGACTAATCAAGAGGCTATACATTCTCTTCATCATCTTAAAGCTAAAGGAATTCTGATTAAGCTAGATTTGGAAAAATCATATGATAGCCTTAATTGGAATTATCTTCAGCAAATTTTACTTTCTTTTTGTTTTGATGATCAGTGGGTCCAGTGGGTGTTGCTAGCCATCACCTCTGCTCACTTTTCTATTTTAACGAATGGGTCTCCTTCACATTCCTTTACAGCTTCTAGAGGTCTTCAACAGGGAGACCCCATATCTCTGTTCCTCTTCATCTTAGTAGCTAAGGGGTTGGGAAGATATATTAAGCATAAAGTTCGGGATGGTGTGGTTAAAGGTCTCAACTTATGAGGTCCAAATCTAACGTTGTCACGTCAACAATTTTTTGATGACATTATGTTATTTTGTCAAGAAACACTCTGTGAATGTAAAGTGATGTTGGGGATTTTAAGCATGTCTATGACGGCTATAGGAATGCATATTAAGAAAGGAAATTCAATTTTTTTCTTTTTTAACATGACTCCACAATCTAAACATTTTCTTACTACGAATCTTTGTTTTAGTATGGGAGTACTGCCCTTCAAGTATCTTGTGATGCCTTTTTCTGAAAATGCAGTCAGAACTAGTAGTTCGAAAGATATTTTAAATAGAATTCAGAAATGCATGCTTAATTGGTCCTTTAGGGTCTTCATTCTGCCTAGTCAAGTTATCCTTCTTAGATCTGTTCTTCATGCTATCCCTATTTATCAATTATCAGGTATGGCCTTCCCTAAAAGAACCTGTGATGATATGGTCAATATGTTTAAGAAATTCTTATGGAAAGGTGCCCAGGAAAAGAGAAAATGGGCCCTTCTCTCTTGGGATAAACTTACATTACCTAAACCTAAATGAGGGCTAGTCCTTAGAGATCACTATATTCTTAATCAAGTTATGGGGGGAAATTTTTGGTGGCGATGGTTACGAGGAGGAGTAGCATTATGGCAGTACATCTGGGAAAGGAAATATCACATTCCTTAAATGGTTAAATAATGTCTTAATTTCGTTAATATTCAAAAAGGTTAAGGGATATGGAACTTGGCAGCTGCAAACAGACATTTGATAAGGGTTCAGAGTTTTTGGGAGGTCAGAGATGGTAATCTGGTAGGCTTTTGGGAGGACTCATGGCAGTAAAGGGGAAAGTTGTTCACAAGACAAGACTTGGCAGAATTTTTTTTGTTTACGCAAAACCCCCTCTGTAATGAAGTTCAAAACAATTGGGATGACTAGAATGAATTATTTTGAAGGAGATGGAACCAAAAGCATCAGTGGTAGGAGGCTCCAGAAACGAAACAATGGGAAAATTTTGTGAAAGAACTTCACACTAGGATGATTCCTATACAGGAGGGTAATGATATTCTGAGATGGGGCTACAAGCTGAGAGGTATGTTTTCAATTCAAGAAGCCTATCAATTTGAAGAAAATCAACTTGACCTCCCAGAAAATCGATTGTGGAAGAAGATTTGGTCTACAAAGAACTAGCCAAAATTAGAGCATTTTTTGTGGCTTGTAGGGCATGGGAAGATCCTCGCATGGGACCAACTCAAAAAAATGGGAATGAATGGGCCATCAAAGTGTGTGATGTGTGAAGCATCTGATGAAACAATGGAGCATATTTTAAACACCTGTGTAGTGGTTGATCAGATGTGGTTAAACCTTCACAGTTTATTCCAACAAACTGATAGAAAAAATAATAGTCTTTGGAAAAAAATTGAAAAGTGGAGAAAAGGTGGATACAAAAGCCCTGTGGTGAATAGAGAATGGTCATTTGTAATGGGATTTCTACTTTGGTCACAATGAAAAGAAAGGAATAGAAGGATTTTTCAAGAAAGAAAACTTAATAATGATGAAATTTGGAACATCACTAAGCAAGGAATTCGTGAAAAAAGTTTGGCCGAAAAATGGGACCATGAGGATTGGGTTGTTCAAGGACAAGAAGGACAAATTATAAAACATTTAAATTTGAAAGAAGAAATGGTATCACCTACCTCCTGGAAATAATTACCATTACCTTATCAGGTAAGAAATAATTTTCATAGACTGCAATCAGGCTTTTTAAAATTGAATTATGATAGAGCGTCCAAAGGAAATCCTGGACAGCAAGGTGTTGGTGGATTATTCAGAGACTGTACAGGTAAAACTCTAAGAATTTATGCTATTGATTTAGGGTACACTACAAACAATGAAGAAGATTTAGCAGTGGTGAAATTAGGACTGGAAATTGCTAATCGTGAGCAATATAATAGGCTGGAAATCAAATGAGATTCAGCAATGGCCACTAGTATTATTAGAAAAATCTTACAAGGATCAAACTGGAATCGATCACTAAGAGTTGGTATACAGGAAGATCAATACAATAAATTCAACAAGCTCTCAGGAGAATTGAATATATCATACCTTTGCATGCGAAAAGGCGAGGAAACAAGGCGACTGATTATCTTGCGAACTAGGCATGTGAAAACGTGGATATATATCTGGATCAACCATGGCAATGGGAGAAACTGAAGTCATCTCCTAGACTCTAGAATATTTTAACAGAGGATTGGACTTGGGAAGACAAGATAACAGTATTCCCCGATCAGGGTGTGGAAGGGGCAGAGGGGAGCTTACCAAATATGACCGTGACCCTCGGGTAATTTGTGGGGAGGACAACCACCACATGGTGGCAACATGCAACCACCAGGAGGTTACAATTGATGGGACCTACGACACCAACCCTCATGAATGCATTGTACTCTTTGGGGGATCCAGCTAGATCGGCCAGCAGGGATGTCAGCAGATACTTGGAAAAGCGCCGAAATTGTGGAGTTAAGGAATGTAAGGATGAACAACGATTCATTTTTTGTTGTTTTGTTTTGAATTTGTATCTCGAAGTCGACGGTGCTTGCAGAGGTTCTTACTACGCAATTTTTAGGGTGACGACTCAGATACAGTAGTGGTATGTATCTTCGTTCTTATCCCCTCATCTCCAGACTTTGCTCTACAGTCATCTGCGGATATTTGTAATGGTTTTCTTAGAGGATTTGTGTGAATGGAGGTTTGTTCAGTTCTAGTATGAACACATGTAGAAGATTTCAGAACCTGGTTGTCTCATCTTTTTTCCTCAACAGGATTCTGGTCTGTCTTCCAAATTTGTGTCTGCAAGTTGGTGAAGGTCTTTGTTTCTTCTGTTTGATCCTGGTATTTATAGAATTATGGTATTTGCACTATTCTATATGTTGGGCTTGTTGCATCTCAGTGATGGGTTCGTAAATAGGTGTAACGCTTTAGTATGGGTCTTCGACTTTAGATGTATTTCTCTCTCTATTAATTATTTCCCTATAGAAAATCAGAATTGGTATAGTCTGGATTTTTCTCTCTTTCTTTCATAATTTCGGGCCTTGTCGGGGACCCGCATGCAACAGCTTATGGGCCGCCTCTGTACGTTTAATCTTGACAATTATGTAATTAGGGCTCTGAGTTGTCATTTTACCACTCAGTTTTGTTATACTGGTTATGATTTCTGGGTCTTTGGTAGTGATTCTAGACAGTGGGTTGTGCTTCACTCCTTTTTTGACCCGTTCAGATGTAGTAGTGTCTGCTCTCTCTATTTACCTCTTATCTTACTCATGGTGACTAACTTGGGAGTTGGAATTGTTCTTCGAGCTCTGCCTCACATTTTATCTATGAAGCTGACTAGTGTTGTTGTTTGGATGGTAGTTTTAATAGATTTGTTAGGTCTCTTTAAAATGGTTAAAAGAGGAAGGAAGCCTGCTAGGGGAAAAGGTAAGCAACCTTCTTCTGAAATGCACCAGAAAAGAGGAACAAAGTCTGCTCAGCAACATCTCGAAGCACTGGTTCAAAATTTTATGGCACATATTCCAAATTCAGTTCATTCTTGCATTTATGGGTGGGAAGCTGAGGTTCTTAATAACATAGATATGGAAGATGATATGGCTCTAGAGGATATGCAGACTATCATTATTGACTCTGGGGACACTCGGGGTCGAACCTCTCTGTTTCAACAATCTGTTCAAACTTATTGGTTAATCAAATGTTTGTTAGCCAAGGCAGTTATGTCCACAGCTGAGATAAAGTTGGAATCAACCTTGGCAGATATTAATAGGAACATTCAGGAAATCAATTTACGTCAATAGCATCAACATGCGAGACTTGGGAGGTTGGAGAAGGAAATTAAGGCTATGCAATAGGTTACAATTGAATTACCAGGGGCTACAACCAAAGATACAGTGTCTGTCGAATCTGAGGAATATTAAGGGTTTCTTGATCCAATGTCTTCCTATCTTTTTAAATGGTTAGTCATTTTTGTATATGTTGTTGTCTCTAGACCTATATATTTAGTATCAACAGATATGGTATATACTGTTAAGACTTTTTATGGTTTGGTTGACATATTTTGAACTTTGATGGCCAAAATACTTGGTTTCCTGTGGGCAGGTTGAGGTCTAGATTTGTATCTTTTGCCCGACTTTATTAATAGAAAATAGAAGGAAGCACCTAAGCTTACAAAAAAATGAATGCCTCATTTGTTTCTAATTCTGAATATTTCATAATAACTCATGTAACAACAAATAAAAAATAAAAGAATAAAAAACAGAAAGTTACAGTTACTCTCATGGTCAAGGTTGGAGTTTTTTAGAACGGTGTAAAGATTTGACCATATCAATTTTGTTGTTTGGTCGTAAAACATTTTCAAGTGAAGAAAGTAAATGATGGAAAATTTCCTTGATTATGTGCTAAAAACTTTTTCAAATGAATAAACTAATAGTAAATAGTGGAAAAAGTTTGGTCGGAATAATTTTTTTTTAAATGGTATTTTTAAATATTTTGAAAAGTTCGATTTTTTCAATAATTTTTTTTAGTAAGAATTCAAATGAAAGAAACTCTTTTATTGTAATTGCTTTTCAAATGGAGAATTTAAACGGATAATAAAGTTTATATTAAGAAGAATAGAGTTTTTTTATTTGAACTTTTTATTAAAAAATTGTTACAATGACCTTGAACTTTTTTAAGGTTACATTTTCATTTTACTAATGGAAATCTAAAAAGTGGAATCCTTTATGGACTAGGTTGTAACTTTTTGAAATGTAGATAGTAAACTGTGGAAAATTTTGAGACAAATTCAAACGTTTTTTATTTAAAAATTTTAATGATCTAATTATGTATATATATATAAAGAAGTATAATTATTTTTTTGTTGATTTATATATAAAAATAAAGAAATATAACTTTTTTATTATAAAAATGTTGACTATTTTTTTAAATTGAATAAATAAATTAATATTTTTTTTTATAAATATAATAAATAAATTTCAAGTTATTTATTATTAAATTTATAGTTGAAATGTATTTTGTATAAGAAATATACAAATCTGATATGTATTTTCCATATATAACATATAAAAAGTAAGGAGTTGGTTAATATAATAAGATAATAAGGCTTTCACATAATATAACTTTGATTGCATACATAGAATTGTAAATTGAAAACTAATCCTCATTTCAATTAATCATTATTGGATAGTTAAAGATCATAGTTTATATAATGATCTTAGGTTGATTAATTCATTTCATCACATGCCAATAATGGATTCTTGTGACCATCCGAACAAGGTTAATATTTCATTGCATCATAGTCCCTATCTCTATCATTAATTAATTGATTCTCTTTGTGCAAAGGTTTCCATACATATATTTGCATAGTAATTTGTTCTTTGCACATGATTCCTCTGCACAACCACCATGACACAACTTCTTGTGTAGATGCTTCCTTCACATAGCTAACGTTGCACTCAATAATGTATGAACATTAAATGTTATTAATTGATGTGGGTCCCAAATATTGTATACCTTGATTATATGTGCATAGGCTTAGCTAGGGCTATAAATATGAGAACAAGCGATGTTGAATACATAATTTTGGTGTAAAAGATTGTGAAAAATAAAAATTCCTTTTATTTATCCTCATGTTTCTCACCAAAATTTCATATACTTATTAAAGTGAATATTGTGATTTGTTTTGTTAGTGAGGGGTCGAGTAGGTAGTGCACAAAAAACATTATTGTGCATATGATACATTTTAAAGATTATTATTTTGTTTCATTTGGGTCATATGAAAATGTAATTTACATAAAATAGTGGTCTCTTGTGCAAAATTCCATTTCGAGTTTCATGAAAGCATGTAGTGGGGAAGGAAGATTATTGTGTGAAAGAAATTTCAATGTGTACATATTTCCACAACTTCCTCTACGCAACCACCAGTACACAACTTCGTGCACACACATTTCCTCTATAAAACAACCTTTTCATTATTTAACATTCTTTAACATTCGAAGATATTATTAATTGATATGGTCCCATATGTTGTATACCTTGACTATATCTCCTGAGGCTTAGATAGTGGGATAAGTTTCAAAACGAGCGATGTCAAATGCATAATGCTACCATAAAAGATTATGTAAGATACAACTTGCATGTATTTATCATCATATTTCTCACCAAGCATTCATATTATTATTAAAGCTTCATGTGGTTACTTGGCAGTGGAGCAACTAAAGTGGAAGAAATAATATTTTTTTCTTTTACGGTAACAAAAGTGTCATTATATTATCATTCTAAAAGATACATTAGGATAGATCAAGTCTTCAGCACAACTAAGCATCATAGGCTTTATATAACACAAGGCTAGAGATATAAATAAAAAAAAAAAACCTGGAAGAGAGCCAAGACAACTAGTCTTTATAGTTATTACCACAAAAGAAATAGAAAAAAGGCGAGTTGCAAAAAAATACATCATGGAGGGGGATTTGGAGGAAATACAGGAGGTGTAGCAAAGAGGGTTTCTCGATCATGAATGTGATAATAAATGGGCTCGACTTGAATTTCAAGAGCTCAGAGGTGGTCATGGGAGTTCCAAAGACTCTCCAGAGCATGCAATGTCTCGTTATGCATATGGTAGAGGTCATTGATGTACGCGACAAGTTCACTACTTTTATCATACCACTATTCCAACACAATGTCCAAATTTAACTATATGTGCTGCAGTGGGGAAGTTATCGACATCAAGGTGACCGAGGCTCACACTTGGCCCGGGGAGAGATTTGGGGATACAACCATTGCCACCATTGATTGTTGGCTCTTTATAAACACAAATTCAGAGCTAAGGTCCCCAAATGACTCTCTCTCCTCCATGCGACGACCTAAACATCCACTTCGAGCTCGACCTCACTATTGCGACATGCAACCAAACCCATCACCACAAGTTGCACTACAGCTGAGTGGAGCCTCTTTTCCAAGACAAGAACTGACTATCAAATTCAAACTAAAATTTTTCACACTAACACTGATTACTAGACATAGGCCATCAGAAATTTCAAGAGCACTCATGGAAGGCCTATGTGGTGAAACTGCTCTGTCAATTGCACTGTAAACTTTTTTGGAGGGAGACATGCACTAGGATGACGGGCCCTTTGAGCTCCCCTCGAATCAAAACCAGAAAAACTCTCCGACCTCTCCCACTAGATTCAAGACCTATGCAACATAAATTAGATAGAAATATATTCACACACTTTCACAAATAAGATTAACCCCCACCACGAAGAGTTCAAGACCCAAACCAAAATCTTCTCTACTCACCAAAAGGAGAATAGTTACAGCACACCACCTCCATGCACAAAACCAGAGCCATCCAAACACACACTTGAATTTACATACCTCACCCTGTGTGGATGTCCCAAGCCCATGCTTGAGCCTGGACGGCAATACACAGGGTTCTGTCACCCAACTCTCAATCACCATCGCCCAATAATTGCAGATAACCAATCTACGACCCATAAACTTGTATATTATGCTTGTGTGGAGAGTGTGGTATATTTACTAATGATCCATTAAACCTGAGCATGTGAGGAGAAATGTTAAGGAAAGAATGTGGCGCATGCATGTCTGCCTGGTTCCACTATGAAAGGACACCTCCACCTATCCTTCTAAAATAGCACCCCCATCGAGGAGTCGAAGAAAGATTATTGTTCAAATGATACAAGTTCGATTCTATTGTTTTTTTTTTTGGTTCATATTAATATGAAATTTAAATAAATAAATTCTCTCTCATGAAAAATTATATTTTGGGTTTTGTGAAAGAGGGTAGTTTGGAAGGAAGATTATTTTATGAAAGGAAGTTCAATCTAGACAAGTTTAGCTCAACGTGTGGACTTGTGCACATTGAATTTCCTTCCACACAGTAATCCTTTCGGAGTTAATTCTTGCAAAAAAAGATAAGTCAACAATTTTTGTAATAAAAGAATAAATTTTACTTTTCAATACTTTTTTTAATCCTACATCTAAAACAAAGTGCACAAATAAGCCAATGTGTAAAACTGCTATCGTAATTTAGATTAATTATTGTATTGAAAAATATTATTTATATAAACTTGCATAAAGTTATAAAGGTTCATGAGATACTCTTACTATAGTTAATTTTAATGTTTTGTTTCATTTGGTTCATATAAACATGGAATTTAAATAATGTAGTGCTCTCTTGTGCAAAATTCCATTTAGATTATACCAAAGTTCAACTTGTTTCATAGACCTCTGCATATTCAAATTTCATTCGCCGTTACAAAAAAGATAAGTCCACAATTTTATAATAGAATAATAACTTCTACTTGTTGAAACTTTAATTAATCCTATATGTAAAACAAAGTGTACAAATAATCGTGCTGATATTAGTGCTATAATTGTTTAAATTAATCATTGTAAAGTAATTATTATTGTATTATAAAATATTCTTTAGATAAATGTGCATCAAGGTATAAAGGTTTATGAGATACTTCTAATTTAGTTAATTTTAATGTTTTGTTTCATTTGGTTCATATGCATATGGTAAAAAAATAAATTAATCTATCTCGTGCAAAATTTCATTTCGAGTTTCATGCAAGCAACTAGTGGGGAAGAAATTTTATTGTGTGTAAGGAATTTCAATGTGCACAAGTTCAACTCATTATGTAGTACTCCAGTGTAACACATCTCAGTTTCAATTTCAACATTTTACTATATTTGGACTAGATTTCTATTGAGTGATGTAATAAATAAATGTTATAAAATAATGGAAAAGAAAAAAAATGGAGACCGCTTGGGAAAGAAACACTAGAACAGGAGATTCTTTCCAACTGTAAACCATCACTAATGGAAAAAAACATCTCTAGAGATAAGAGATAATATTTAATGAGATAGGAGAGAAAGATCCATTAAATCATTTAGGTGGAGAAAAAAATCTAACTAAAGGGGAATAAAGCAATGTGGGAGAGAAAGGCAGGCTTTAAGGGAAGAAAAAAAAACCTAGGTAGCTGGCTGGTAGACCCACAAAGGCAAGATGGTACTTAGAAAAAACCACGCTAGGAATAATATTATAAAATGATATATCACACTGCAATGAGGGGTTCTTGAGGCAAGAAACCTCATCTAAGGGGGAAATAGTGGATTATTTTATGGTTGGGAGGACGTTGGTCTTCCCAAGTGGAGTTTTCTAGTAACATATTAAGGTTAGAGTTTGGATGCATTTCAATTCTGATTTTACTATTTCTATAAGTTATGATGTTACTAGTAAAATTATTATTTTGGATAAGGAATGTGATTCTGTGCATTTTAGTAACTAGAAATTGCATGTGTAATGATATGCAATAATTATAGGAATGGGCTAAATATTTAAATTCGAAAATTGTTCTTTATACTTTATGATTTTGGTGGAATGTGCACACACACACACACACGGACATATATATATATATATATATATATATATATATATATATATATATATATATATTCTCAAAACGACATGAAATGTTTGCTTAGAGGATATGTAAAACAATGCCCATTATCATATTAGTCTTCATGTAAATATTAATATGTAGTTACAAGTATATTTATTTGAGGGTGGAACTCGAATAGAGAGTTTCACGAATTTGAATAAGGCACTCTCATATAATTAGAGAGACTCAATAACGCACACCCCTTCTGCTATAGTGGAGTTGGGGAAATGGTATTGAACAAGCTTGTTATCAATTTAGTGAGTTGTGACATAGATAGGATCATTATAAAAAACAAGTAGTTTGAAATGTATATATATTTAGTATATTAAACCCACAATTAGTTAGTTGGTGGAAATAAGTTAGAAAGGTGGCTAAACAAACAATGAGAAAAAAATATAAAAATGACAATTCCCAAAATTCTAGAAGACTAAATCTCAAACGAGAACCGAGTTAGAAAAACATAAAAGGTAAATTCGTTCGAAATAAAATAAATGTCAGAGAGGGTTCTACTTATTAGAAGTATCATGAAGTGATGGGTATCGTTTATTTATTACATTTCAATTATGTACATAACAAAAAAAAAAAATATACTTCTTCGAACACAAGAGAGACCGTGAATTTATGCACAATGGCTTAGCATAGCCATTAAATTTAGTTCTGGAACTAATACATAGAGTTATTAATTTATTGCATAACTGTGAATTTAGATAATGAAAACTGTAAGAGGAATGATTCCTAGGAATTATTAGAATTATTGTGGACAAAAGGAAAAAAAATGGATATGAATCAAAGAGATGTCAAAATATAAAAATGAATTTAACATTGGAATTTTAGTACCCAATCCTTGAACAAAATTAATATTCATAAACACATCGAAACCATTGGAAATCTATACTCCAAATTATAAGAAATCCAATAGAGAAGATAAATGTGGGAGCCCCATTGAGAAGTGACCATTCTGTTGTAGGAAAAAATGTTGGAAATACATCGATTTATTTTTCGAACCTATAGCATTACATATAAAACTCATAAGTCCAGAAATAATATTGAAAAATATACAACTCAGAAGTCCAATAATAATATTTATAAATATAGAACTTTGAAGTCCAACAATATTGAATAATATGCAATTCATAAGTCCAGCCACAATATTGAAAAACATATAGTGCATAGGTATAACAACCAAGGGATAAACACAACACATGTCCCCGAATGGATTTGATGTAATTACATTGTTCTATTTCCTCTTGAAGGATATAATACTAGCTCAGATTTGCAAACCCAGTTCATCCC
This sequence comes from Pinus albicaulis, assembly GCA_034641835.2. Classification (NCBI taxonomy): domain Eukaryota; kingdom Viridiplantae; phylum Streptophyta; class Pinopsida; order Pinales; family Pinaceae; genus Pinus; species Pinus albicaulis. The sequence goes on along the minus strand of CM076577.1, from coordinate 338,175,913 downwards.
ATCACCCCTGAGGCTACATGCCTAGTGGATATTTTGTATTTATCCTTTGACATATAAATGAAATTCAAGGAAAAAATTTATTCACGGGATAGATAGTGACAAGGGCTTTGAATTTGTTGTGAACCACAAAATTATTCTTGTGTTGTAAGGAAAGAAAAGCCCTCCTAAAAGAAGGCATGGAGCACCGACTTGGGAGGAAAAGGAGTAGAGTTAGGCACCAAGAGCACATTTATGTTTCTAGTAACTCAACAAGGTAGGCCATTGTACGTATAACCATAAGAATAAAGGGAAACTACATAGCATGAGTCTCAGACTGTCGAAAACTATTTGTAGAAGACCACATGCAGAGTGAAAAGAATGAATACTTATAAAATGGGTCATACATGCATAAGGATGAATGATGGGTTGTTCTTGTCATACAAACAAGGTATGAGATGCTAGAACCATATATAGATACACAAAAGATAAGAGAAGGAAATGAAAACAAAAACCAAAATAAAATCAGAGGTGATCTATATCCTTTTCAAACAAATAAATAAATAAACCCAAATGATGAATGAACCTTGCATCAATCAATATAAATTAAACTTTGAATTCAGGGAACAAATTCCTTCCCATAACCTAACTCACTTCACATTGCATTTTCTAGAAAAAGGGTTCTTGTGGTGATTTGGATACCCTACCTTCCGCTAGTGACCTAAAAATGAGTAGAAAAATGGAAGTGGATTAGTCAGAGCACAGGTAGAAAAGGAAGAAAACAAATATTAGAATCATATAGACCCCTCCCTTGTCGCATAATGTTAAAGGGGTTACTCTAATATCACATGAGAAAGAACTTACATCAACTATATTATGTAGTATGACTCAATTCGAAGTGCACCCATCCACACCTAGGATAGAAGGAAGAAATTAAATACACATTACAAAATGTTTAGGGATGTTGAAGAATGAAACACAAGCACAGTGAATCAAAATACTTACCATGAGCCTACATAAATTCTATGTTAAGGTCCAACTATAAACATGGAACGAGGTGGTTTTGAGTAGTGGTTCTTGTCATGACACCTTCAATATGTCGAACAAACCAAATGAGACAGACAAGAGTGCCAAATTAGGTATTAGGGTTGTACCAGTCCATGTCTATGGTTGAATCATGGAGAGAGCATTGTGGACATCCACCTCACCCTCATACAAACCAACCTTGTGACTATCAAGTGATTCTAGTGAAGTGGAAAATTGTAGAAGGGTCACACAGTTCAAGGAGACGTACCTCGAGTTTTGAAAAATAAACCTTTGAGGGTCTAACATTATGCCAAGAAAAAAAAATTAACCTTCATAGAGCATTATGTTTCTTCTAGAGGGATCAATAATAAGCTCAAATTATAAAGTCCCCCAGCCTAAGTCGTAGCATAATATATGGTCGTCGGGTGTATAGTATATCCATGGAGTGTAGACTAATTATCAACGAAGGGTGGAGACCAACCATTAACCCTAGGTCACATTATAACTTCCTAGCTTCAAAGGTGTAGAGGCCGTGTATTAAATAAATTCAATTGATGTGATATAGTTAGGATTAGGTTGGGTTTAATGGGTTAAATCTTAAATGGGTCTAGAAATAAGCGTAGAAGAAAATTAAATGATAGATAAAATCAGCCAGTCCATTTTTATGATGAGGTCAAGACCATGAGTTAAAGTATATAGAAAAGTTGTACTTGTGCTTTCTACACTCTTACCTATTCCATGTGGGAAAACCTTTATAAGAATATTAATTTGAAAAACAGAGTGAACTTGCAAATAGTATGTATATATGCTAGAAATATATATATATATATATAATGAAGTCATGAACCTAGGTTTGTGACAAACGGTATCAGATAAAGTTCAAAATGGATCTCGAAGGAACCATCATAGTAATAGTTAGAAATGTGAAAAATTGAAATATAAATCAGGTGATGCATTACTAATATATGGTTTTATTTTATGGAAGGGTACTCCAAGTGAAGGCATACTAGGGAATAATGGTAGATGAACCCCCTCTAGTGATAGTAGGAGGAGAAGAAATATATATTGAGTTGGGAAATTGAAGCACCCCATCTCCGTCTAAGTTTATGAGTATTATGATAAATATGCAACAAAAGTTCGTTGACATGAGGGGCAACAATCAATGGCCGCTAAAGGCTCGTGAGGAGTAGGAAATGATGATAATAGGTTTGAATGAAAGTTCTAGCCATATAATCATAGAGAGAGAAGAAACACAAAGGAATAATTTGCGGACATAATTAGCGAAAAACAAAAGTGGACGTGTTTCATATAGAGCCTACCGAAAAACACAAAAAAGAAATTAAGAAATTGAACTGTAAAGGGAATTTATAAAAATAAAGCCCCCTAATTTTGATGGTGAAAATGAGGAGGACGAAGAAGCATGGCTTCTCAACATGAAAAAATATTTTCAGGTTTATGAGTATCAAAGAAATTTAACTGCTAGTATGGCCATTTATGAGTTTCAAGCTAGAATGGCTCTCTCGTGGAAAGAGAACAAATTTGTCCATAATTTGGAGGAAAAAAAATTTCTCTGTAGGAATTCTAGAAATAGTTCAAATCTCGATATATGAATGAGTGATATTATGATGATCTCACCAATTAATTTCATGATTTAAATCTAGCACACTTAACCATGGATGATTTTGTGGCTAAGTTCACCTTTTTTTTGCGATATGTCCCCTTTATTAAAGAAGAGAAATCCAATGGACAACGATTTTTGAACTGGTTACCTACCCTTATAAAGAAAGGATTGAGCTCGACAATCGCAAGACAATGGAGAAGGAAGTAAGAAAAACATGGTTATGTTACCAACAATTTAAGAAGAGAGGTGAAGTCTCAGAACCATGGCAATGTAAGCACAAGAAATAAGTGCAATGAGGTTGAGGAGGGAAGAGCCCCCTTATGTTAAAAGTTTTGGGAAGGGAAATCATTAGAAGAAATTTAGTATGTGGGATCTAACTAAATCGACACAATCCCAAACTGGGTCCAAACCCATGGACATGAAAAACAAAAATATCAAAGGGGGAAAGGAGATAGAACCATTGAAATGTTGGGGGTGTGGCGAACCCAACCTATTGAGATAATTCTTGCATAAAACCAAAGCTATCCATGAATGCTTGCTTAGAAGGGTTATGGGGGTCTTGATGTAGGAAAATTCAGTAGTGGCTGATGAGTCTAGGAAGCTAAAAACACATGAAAATAATTATGAAGTGTATGATTTAGAGCTTAAGTTTGTAATACATGCTCTAAAGATGTGGAGAATGTACCTACTAGGAAACAAATTTACTATGGTAACCGATCATATAATATTGAACTACCTTTTCATTGAACCATATCTTAATGCTCGACAAGCCAGATGGTTGGCTTTCCTTCGTGATTTCATGTTTGAGATTAACACATAAAAGGAAAAGAAAACAAAATAGAAGATTCCTTAAGCAAGCATGAACATGGTTGAATGCAAATATATGTTAACGATATTAGTACATATATTTACAGAGGATTAATTCAATGCAAAAATATCATAAATACCTCGAAATTAAACATAAATTATAGAAAACATAAATTCCACAATATGCTAAAATTATGAAAAATTGCTAATCTATAGAGATAGATTGTATGTTCTGAATGCAAGTACTTTTAAGCATATGATATTAGATGAATATCACAATAAATTGTATGCATGCCATCTTGGATATAAAAACATGATAACATCATTAAGAAAAGATTTTTTTTTGGTCGGTCATGAAAAAGGAGGTAGTAGAATACTTAATCAAATGTGTAGAATGCCTACCAGTTATGGTGGAATACCAACACGCCGCTAGATTGTTGAACCCACTCTCCATTCTTGAATGAAAATGGGAAGTGATTTCCTTGGATTTTATTACAGGATTCCCCAAGACAAAATGACAACATGACTCCATTATGGTGGCGGTAGACACCTTAAGAAAAGAAACATATTTTATACATGTTCATTCAAATTACGGAGAAACACATATTGCCAACATTTCTATGAAGGATATTTTCTAGCTACATAGAATACCAAAGACGAAAGTGTCAGATAGAGATGATAAATTCACCACTAAATTTGCGAAATCCTAATTTGGAGACACGGAGAAAAAACTAAATTTTAGCATAGCATACCACCCCAAAACAAAGGGGTAGACAGAGAAAACCAATAAAATTTGGAGGACATGCTATGAATAAAAATCATGGATAGACCTACCAATTGGGAAGAAGAGTAAAAATTAGAATGAGTCTTTTCAAAGCCTTATATGGTAGAAAATTCCATACGCCTCTCATATCGATTCATCATGTGGATCGATTGATATTGGAGCCAGATGCATTACTAGAAATGGAACAGGTGGTGCACAAAATTAGAAAAAATATACAAACTGCGCAGGACATGAAGAAAAGTTATGTTGATAAGAAGATAACTGATAATGAATTCAAGGTTTGAGAAAATTTCTACTTAAAAGTGATACCAATGAAAAGTACCTTAAGAATGGCAACCTCTACCAAACTAACACCATGATTTTGTGGGCCCTTTGCGATTTTGGAAAGAGTTTGGCGAGTAGCATATTAGCTGGCACTACCCATCCATATTAAATACACAATGTTTTTCATGTATATTTGTTAAAAAAATATGTACATGATAATTCTCATGTATTATATTGGAATTCGATACAGTTGGAACCAGAAGGATATTTCGTTGCAGCATTGTTTAAGTAGTCAAGAAAGTGAACAATGAGCATCGAGGATGGTGTGAATAAAAATGGGCGAAATATGTAATACCCCTAAGATTCTATTTTAAAGTTTTACTCTATTTAGACTGAATTATTTTAGAGTAGATGATGGGGACGCCATGAATTGGTTGAAATGAATGTGAAGGGTTGAAATTGTTTGATGTAATCAATAAATGTTATTAAATAATGGAAAAGAAAAAAACTTGAAACCACTTGGGAAAGAAACACTAGAATAAGGAGATTCTTGCCAATTGGAAACTACAACTCATGGAAAAATCGCCCCTAGAGATAAGGGATAATATTTAATGAGGTGGGAGACAAAGATCCATGAAATCAGTGAGATGGAAATAAAACACGACGAGAGAGAAATACAGGTTTTAAAGGGAAAAAAAACCTAGGTAGCGGGTTGGCAGACCCACAAAGATAAGACATTGCTTAGAAAAAATATGCTAAGAAAAAGAGTATAAAAAGATATATCATACGGGAATGAAGGGTTCGAGTGGGAAAAAACCTCATCTTGAGGGGAATTCGTGGATTAGTTCATGGTTGGTAGGGTAATGGTCTTCCCAAGTAAATTTTTTTGTTAAAGTCTCGATACATTTCACTTCTGATTTTACTGTTTATTTAAGTTATAATGTCACTAGTTAAATTATTATTGCGCATAAGGAGTATAATTATGTGCATGTTAGCAACTCGAAATATCATGTGTAAGACTCTACAATAGCTATAGGAATGGGCTAAATATTTTAATTGAAAAATTGTTGTATATACTATACGATTTTGGTGGACTATATATATATACATTCTAGAACTGTAGGACTTGAATATGTTTCCTTGGAGGATACGTAACACAATTTCCATTATTATTATGTAAGTGTGCATGTAAATCTTAATATGTAAGATATCCTTTTTTTGACGATGGAACTCGGAGAGAGAGTTTCATGCGTTTTATTGAAAGGCTCTCGTATCACGAGAGATAATCAACCACACACACCCCTTCGGCGGTAATGCAGTTGGGGAAATAATATTGGACAAATTGGTTACCAATTTAGTGAGATGCCATGCCATTAATCTCGTTGACCTTGTAATCTGAAACTATCCATACGAAATGTAGTGGACAGTGATATGTGCATGTACGTGAGAATTGCATAACCTTGCAATATAAAAAACAAAAAGTCGAATGCTCCAACATTGAAACTGTACATGAAGCTTCCAAATGAGTCAAATGCTCCAACATTAAAACTGTACATGAGGCTTCCAAGTGAAAAAATGACGGTTACCCCCATGGCCAAGGTTGGAGTTATTTAGAACGTTGTAACGACTTGACAAGACCAATGGGGTGGAGTGCGGTGGGGTGGGTAAAACATTTTCAAATTAATAATGGAAAATGGTGGGAAAAGTATGGTGGGACCATTATTATTATCATTGATTGTATTTTTCAATATTTAATAAGAAGTTATGTACGACGTATATTTTTTTTATTAGAAAAATAATTATCACAATATTTTGATTTGGAGATTTTCATAAAAATTTAGAATTTTTTAATCATATTTCTTTAAAATAAAAATTTAAATGATAGAAATTATTTTATCGTAATTTTGTTTCAAATGAAGAATAGATTTTCGTTTTAGCAATGGAAATTTAAAAGGTGGAACCCTCCATGGACTAGGTTGTAACTTTTTTAAATATAGATATTGAAATGTGGAAAATGTTTTAAATTAATTTAATCTCTTTTTATTTGAAATTTATATTGAATTGAAGATACAATTTCTAAACTAATTCAATTACTTGAATTGAAATTTCTAAACTAATTCAATTACCTTTAAGTTAAATAACTTTTATTTAAAATTCATATTGAATTAAACATATAATTTATATTGAATTAATTATGTATATAAAAAAAGGTATAATTAATTTTTTATTGATTTATATGTAAAATTAAAGAAGTATATTTTTTTTATTATTATAAAAGTGTTGATATTGATTTTAATTTGGGATTTTTTTGTTTAATAAGAATTGGAATTTTTAAATTAAATAAATAAATTAATAAAATTTAAAAAAAATATGATAAACAAAACTAAATTTATTTATTATTAAATTTTTTCTTTCTTTTAATTTTTTATATGTATTTTGTATATGATATAAAAATTTGATATTTGTTTTGTATATAACAAATAAAGAGTAATTGGGAGGAGGTAGTTAATATAACAAGATAATAAGGTTTCCACATAAAATAACTTTGATTTCATCCACAAAATTGTAAATGTAAAACTGTGTAATATTATCTTCTTTTCAATTAATTATTATTGGAGAGCTAAAGATCATAGTCTATATATTGAACTTGGGTTGATTAATTCATTTAATAAGACACTAATGATGAATTGTTCTGATCCTCAAAAAAAAGTTAATAATTGCATTGCATTATCTTCCCTACCTCTATCGTTAATTAATTGATTCTTCTCCCTACACAATGATTACGTACATCTCTCGTCTCCACAAATGCTTCCACAATGAACCACCCTAAAAGAACTTCTTCACGCACATTTCCACTTTACAATACACTAAATAACGTTTTTCAACCACTCATTAACATTCGAAGCTATTATTAATTTTTGTGGGTCCCGTGTTGTATACCTTCATAATATGTGTGAGGCTTACCGGGGCTATAAGTATGAGAACTAGTTATGTCAAATGCATAACACTTCCATTTGCAAGATAGAACTTCCTAGTATTTATACTTGTATTTATGACCAAACATTCATATACCTTTAATTAAGTCAATATTCTGTTTCGTTTGGTTATTTTGGAGTAGAGGAGGTAATGTGGAAGAAAGATTATTATTTATATGATATAAGTTTAAGACTATTGTTTTATTTTTTTTCGGTTCAAGTAATGTTGTCTCGTGAAAAGTTTCATTTATAGTTTTATGCAAGAGGGTAGTGTTGAAGGAAGATTATTTTGTGGAAGGAAGTTCAACGTGCATAATTTTGGCTCATTGTGTGGACTTGTGGACATTGGGTGCAAAATTTCATTTGTTGTTTCGTGTAAAAAGGTAGTGTGGAAGGAAGTTCAATGTGCATAAGTTTGGCTCATTGTGTGGACTTGTAGAAATTGGATTTTCCTTCAACACAATCATATTTTGGTAGTTAATGCTTGCAAAAAAAAGATAAGTCCACAATTTTTGTAATAGAAAAATAACTTTTACTTGTTGCAACTTTTATTAATCCTACATATAAAAGAAAGTGCACAAATAAACTTATGTATATTATAGCTATCATAATTTAGAGTAATTATTGTAAAAATAGTTATTATTGTATTTTAAAATATTGTTTAGATAAACATGGATAAATGTGTAAAGCTCCATTGGATACTTTTACTTTAATTAATATTAATATTTTGTTTCATATAAATATATTATTTAAATAATGTAATTCTTGATTGTTCAAAGTTCCATTTAGAGTTTCATGCAAGCAAGTAGTGTGGAAGAAAGGTCAATATGCCTAGGTTCAACCCATTGTATTGGAAAGGAAGGTCAATATGTCGAGGTGCAACTCATTATATAGACCTTCGCACATTGAACATCTATTGACAATTGCAAAAAAAAATAAGTCCAACAATTTTTATAATTGGATAATAGCTTTTAGTTCTTGTATCTTCTATTAACCTTACATGAAAAACAAACTTTACAAATTAAAGTGCTGAGATTAGGGCTATCATGTTTTAGAGTAATTATTGTAAAGTAATTATTATTGTAATGTAAAATATTATTTAGATAAAATTGCATAAATTTATAAAGGCTTATTAGATACTTTTACTTTAGTAAATTTTAATGTTTTGTTTCATTTGGTTGATATGGATACCATATTAAAATAAAGTAAAGTATCTAGTGAAAAATTCCATTTGGAGTTCATTGTACAAAATTTTAGCTCATTATTACTATATTTAGACTAAATTACTTTAAACTAGAAGGGGGTAAGCAATGAACATGTTTAAATGAATGTGAACTAGCAATTGAGATGTTGCAAAAGAAACATTGTAAGATTCCTAAAGACATACACGACATTGTGTGGAGTGGATTTGAATATGCAAGAATCAACAAAAACCAATTCAGTGTTGTGATCATTTAGTCAGAAAAATATATCAAGCTTATAAAACAAACCTAAGAAAATTTTGATATCATTGGTACTCGAACTCATTCCATATGTACTTCACACCATACCAATAGGTTAATCGTACTGTACAGACTACCAATGTTGGATTCGAGAGAGCAACAATATAACTTCTCTATCTTCTCACAAAGAAATCCATCTCCATTTCTCAAAGAAGAAATAGTTTTTAATCTCTTGAAAGGTGGGATTGTGGGATATTATAACACACGTGCATTTTAAATTCTGTGAAAATATATACTATCATGATTATTAATTTTTTTATTAATGTAGTTAAATTTAATGAATATGAAGTGTAGTTTATTCTTATATAGATTTATCAATGTATTATGATTTTAAAAAAAATTAGAAATATTTTTCAAACATTATGAAAAAATCTTATTAATTCAAAAACATTTTGTAACATCTTCACCATAAAAAAAATAAAAATCCTTACTTAACTAAACAAATTAAACATCATACTAATCTATCATGTATTTACACAAGGTTTTAATTCTTAAGCATAAAGGTATTTATATAAAGTTATGGTTAATGCTTATGATACTGGTTTAAATATTTCGTAGGCATAACATTAAACTCGTTATATTTCAGCATCCTTTGATTTCCTCGGTTGTGGATAACATTTAATGACACTGGTTTACCGTAGTGTACAAACCCCCGTTCTAATGGTGCAAGCTGTCATAACCCATAAGAAAATTAATTATATTGAATCTGATGCGGATGGCCATCCCTTCTTCACATGTCTCAAAGTCCTCTCCATGCTTGTTGGCCTCCTTGTTGGCCTCTTCTGGAACATTTCATTCACTCGTGCTCCAATCAACGATAGAGGATTTGCAGGGGTAGGGTTAGGGTAACTACCCACCCCGAGCCCCTCATCCTACGGTTCATTCGGCTTTGCAAAGTAGTAGAAATCTTCTTTTTAAAGCGATAGAACTTCTGTGTCTTATTCTTGACTGTTCTTCTTTAAGTTTTTAATGTCATCGCTCGATGATAGAGGTAAAATTTTTTGTTCTGTTCAATGTTTTTCGACCGTTTCTTCTAGCGTTTAAACCTTCATTTTCGATCTCGGATTGGTTAAATTTCTGACATTTATTCTTCACTCCAAGGTGTGCGACGAGGGTTGCCATATTCATATGGCTTCCAATATATTTACATCCCTTCTAGGAATGTTTGTTTGCTTTGGTTGGATAGTGGATTTTCTTTTCTTATCCAGGTTGTTCGTCGACCATCTCCACTATAAAGTAAGGGTTTATATACATGTCTTTGTTTTGTTTCATAGTTTCAATATTTTCTTTATTTCTTTTTTTATTTTTCGGGTATAACTCCTTTTTGTTGTACACGTAGGTTCAGGAGGATCCGAACAGTCAATCTTCGGCCTTCCTTGTAATCCTACCCCAACTTGGCGCTGATACAGAATCTCATGCTCGAGCTCAGTTAAAATCTACACCATGGTATTTACCCCGGTAGCATCAACTTAATAGATTTATCCTTGTTCTTGTAATGCAGGTAGGATTTTAGGTTCACGGATACGGTTGCATATCAACCGAGATATTTAGTTTCATTAAAATGTAATAATAGAACTCTAAAGTATTTCAAGGGCTTCACCTCTTTCACTCGAATATACAGACGTCGTCTTCAGATGATTAAACTTTAACTATAAAATTTGGGTTCATAGTAAATTTTGGCGAAAGCCTCTCTTTGTGGACAGTAATTTATATTGTTAATTGCTATCATTTACTCAATGAGAAATTTTCCAGAATGATTTCATCTCTGGTATTTTAGGAATTGCATATTTTTGCTTAAAACTAAGGAGAACTTATTATAAACTCTCTAATTTATTCCTTTGGTAGAAATACATGTCTCCTTTTATGTATTTGTGTTTCTAGATGTGATCAATTTCTTGTTTCGGTTACTATGTGCTTTCTTTTCCACAATTCTAAGGTGGCAGGTGATAGAGGGACTGGAATCTAGACCCTCCCTCTAGGTCAGGGTTCTAAACCCTCATTCAAGTGGTTAACCCCTTATAGATATTAAGACCACATAATTTTTCAGCTTCTCCTATCTTTTTTTCAAATGTTTATAAGGATTTTGGGTTTCACTGACATCTGGTTTATTATGCAGTTATCAATATTCTAGGTTAAAGAACTGAGTGTACATATCAATGCATATTATTCTATGTTTCAACTGGTAAACTTTCTATTATTTTTATATGGTGGAATGCTACAATAGAATATTGTGTTTTCCTTACCTTTTCGTATATGTTTACATAAACACATAGATTGAAAAAAATTAAGCACAGTCAATACGAACTAAATACACAATCTTGTTTTTCTAGCCTAGAAGTTTCTATTCTTTATAGCCCTGAACCCCTATATATGGTTCTCGGATTCTTTATAACTATTTTTCTATTATTCAAGAACTATCCTTTTTTTTCCTATGTATATAGATATTTGTTTAATGATTATACATTTCTTTTCTTGCGGTAGAAGATATTCTACTATCTTCTTTCTTATGAATAAATAATGACTGTAAGTTTTTTAAGAAAAATCACTAATAATTATTTCCGTTCGTCTTTTATTTTTCTGTGAGTAGCAATGCATTGTTTACTGTATTCAAGGAAAAACTCCATAACTTCTAGTTTTGTTTTTTTTTCTTCTTTTAGTACATATTCCTAAAGAAGCAGAAATAATCTCTATAAGAAAGGTTTTATTGGCCCCTCCCAATTCCCCAACTATGGTACCAAGGAGGAATCGACTAAGTATCTCTTCAATGAATGCAACATTGGCATTGAACTCTAGGATGAGGCGGTTCTGCTAAGCAAAATATCAGACATAATACCTGAATACATTCTTAACACCATTCAGAATTGGCCTTCTGCCCCTTTTCAATGTGCAATTCTCAATGCTCTCTGGATCATTCTCTCGGGGCACATCCTGTGGACTGTCTGGAAGGAGCGCAATCGCAAAATCTTCAGGGATCAAAAATCTACTTCTGATAACCTCTTGAACATTGTCTACGGAAACCTTCAAGAGAGCCTTGCTCTTCATCGATGGAAAGATTCAAACCTCCCCTCTCTCCCCGGGGACAATATTATCTGGACCAACTAGAACTTCCTGCTTCACTACTTCCCTGTTTCTAAGCCCCCTTCAAAGCAAAATCCGAATTCTCCGAGCCATTGGTCTCTGCTGCCTACTGGGCTTTACAAGCTTAAATTTGATGGAGCGTCTAAGTGGAATCTAGGGGAAGCAGGATATGTAGGCATCTTCAGAAATTCTTATGGTCAACTGTTATTAGTATTCTACAGGTTTATAGGATGGGACACCAACAACTCCGCTGAGATTGAAGGCATGCTCCAGGGGCTTAACCTTGCCAGAGACCATAATTTCTTCCCTTTAGATATAGAGGGAGGTTCCCAGATCCTCATTGACATGGCCAAGTGACTACAAGTTGGCACTTCAGTCACCAAATTAGCTAAGAGTTGGCGCCTAGCCTCACGCATCAATCTTCTCAAGCAGGGGATCCACAATCACTCTACAATTGACTTCCACCATATCAGATGCTCTGCTAACAAGGTGGTTGATAATCTTGCCACCAAAGGGGTCTCTCATTCTTCACCTCTCTCCTCTGGCACCCTCTCCTCCCTGGATGATGAAGCTCTTAAACATGATTTCACTTAGCTAGTGCACAAGGATCTTCTAGCCCCGGATGTGGGTGCTTGATAGGATCTTAAGGTGCCATGGGGCGGCCATGTGGATGAGCACACAATGCACCCACGTGATCTGCCCTTGGGATGCCAACAGTAATAACTCAAGGCATGGGGTGAGCTTTAAAGTTCTATACGCCACCCTTGAGGCGACGTACTCGGCAAGCCTTGAATTTAATCTAGCTCTGAGCATGAGGTTCGGCATATCCAATTTCTCTTCCACTTGGTCTCTTGTCCTCCCGACCACCGTGCACAACTTTTCTCTGGCTTCTCTCCCTCTGGTGTATTGCCTTCGTCCTTTCCCTGTTCATGTAGGCATCCATTGCATCACTGCTTTAGTCTCGGCTCCACTTCTGTCTAGTGTGTTCCTCCCTTGTAGCTTAATGCCCCGTCGACATAGAATGAGGTGCCAATGTGTAGGAGGGAGGGGCCTTCCCTCTCATCCTCCACTGTCCATCTCCCTCTCCCATGATTTGAATTTCTCCCTGGACTGGAATTTGCAAGACTCTCCTCCCCCGGCCATCCTGAATTCTCATCTCTCTCTCTAGGTTCCTGGTCCATCCCTCCTCCCATCCCCCTCTGGCAGTAAGAAAAGGGACCGCAAGTTGAATATCTTCGTGGAGCTGGCTTTCATCCTGCAGAAGCTCAAAGCCCTCCCCATTTAGCCTGCCTCCAACAACAGTTCTGATTCTAACGACATTGAGGACTACAGGGACAGGGATATCTCTGGTCCACACATTCCAGGCACCCAAGTCTAGACTGATGGTAGGTGCTACATACACCTCCCAGAAGCATGCGGCCACCTTGCAGGAAGATTTGTTTTTTACTGTTTCGGGGGAGTGCCTCAATCTTCCTTCCTATCCTCGCCCTCTGCATGACAACTCTGGGACTAGCTTTGACTCTTTGGATTATGGCTATATTTTCTGAATTCTGGATGAAGCTCCTTTGCCCAACGACAAGCATGAAGGTTCACCTTACTGCCACCACTCCTACTCTTACCATTTTCCTATGTAAAACTATTACATTTTTATTTTTATGCTTTATTTTGAAAACTATATTGGCTAGTTTCGCGCTATGGGCAGCTCGTATTTTGTGCTTTCTAAGGAATGGTTTCCCATCATGGGGAAATCCAGCTCTTGGCAGCAAACTCTTGTCTTTTCCCTTTGGCTTGGACATGTCCATTCCTTAGGAAGTGCATTGTAACTTTTTCTTTATGACATAATAGAATTAGCTTTACTTAGAAAAAAAAAGAAAAGCAGAAACAAATCTTCTTGGTGATTCAATCATAAATAGTACTTAACAGTAAATAAACTTACTTAAAATAAATACCTAATTTCGAGACCTGGTATTCAGTAACTGTTGGTCCACCCAACCATAAGCGAGGCAATTAGATCCTCGGCTCCCCACTAGCTCCACACTAGGTTGAGGTATTCTTCCTGAGACAGAAGTTAGACCTCAGGACTAAGTCTATTCTATTGCTTCTCCAGGTGAATATTGAGTTCCACTACTTCTCCCACCAGCTCAAAACATCTCAGTGCAACAATCTACAGCTCAATTCCACACCCTCTTTCTGCACAGAAACCCTTTCCCTCCTAGGATATTTCATTAAATATTTTTGGGAAGGTAACTTTCAGAACTGTCTCAACCTGTTCCTCGATTTCTTGGAATATTTTACCACACAAATACTTTCACCTTTTACTCAAAATAAAATTATCATTTAATTAGATCTTTTAAAGAAGATTCATGTGTTAATGTCATTAACAAATTCCTCATTCATTAATAATTATTAATGTGTCATAACAACTCCTATAACCATAAGTAAAAATAAAAGATTCAAAACAGGAAGTTACATCTTCCCCCACTGAAAGAAACGTCGTCATCGGTGTTACTCGTTTTCTGAGAACATCTCCGGATAAGCCTCATAAATAACCTTTTCGTCTTCCCAAGTAGCCTCCTCCGGGCCAAAGTGCTTCCACTACACTTTAACTTGGGGGATGAATCACTTCTAAATTGTTATTTCTCTCTAATCTAGGATATGTTGTGGTTCTACTAGGAACCCGCCGTCCGCTTCTACCTGCAAGCGGCAAGATATTTGAATTAGTTCAAATCAAAAACTTATTGTATGCAAACTGTAAGACTTTGTTGACTTACATGTATACCCTGCCAATGTATGATGTGCTTGGAATCATGCACATAACGCTTCAATAAAGACACATGAAGCACATTGTGCACTAATATGTGGCTTGGCAAAGGCAATCGATAGGCTATCGAGCCTATCCTCTCTAAGACTTCAAAAGGGCAACAGTAAGGATGAGCCAACCTAGCACAAGAATACCATCGCAGAGTGATTTTATTAGGCTTAATCCTTACATACACATGGTCCCCTACAACAAATTCCCAAAAGGTTATTTTCCTGTCTTCATAAACCTTTTGTCGGTCGTGAGTCGCCTTCAAACTCTACCTAATCGTCTTGACTTTCTGCTCCATCTCTTCCAACATATCGGGTCCAAGCATCATCTTATTCTCTGAGCTACTCCAGTTTATAGGAGTCTGACATTTTAGCCCATACAATTCTTCAAAAGGGCTTATATTAAGAGACTCATGATATTCGTTATTGTATGAAAACTCAACCAAATCTAGGTACTCCTCCAATTTTGTTGGCTGCTGCATTACATACATGTGCAGCATGTATTCTAAAACTTGATTTTCCCTTTGTGTTTTTCCATCCATTTGCAGGTGGTAGGCAATACTAAATTGTATCTGTATTCCCAGTCCACTAAATAGTGTATTCTAGAATGTTGATGTAAACTTCACATCACAATTTCAAATGACTGCTCGGGGAATAGCATGCCACCTGAAAATCTCCTTCATAAAAATGTCAACAATTTGCACTGTATTATAGGTAGATTGAACAAGGATAAAGTGTGCCACTTTGCTATGTCTATCGACTACCACCATAATTGAATAATTATGCTTTTTTTTTCTTGCTATTCCAGTGATAAATTCAAGGGAAATAAATTCCCACTTCCATTTAGGCACTAGAATTGGTTGAAGCCATCCTATAGGATGTTTATGCTCAACCTCAATTTGCTGACACTCCAGGCACTTCGTTAAGTATTACGCTATGTCCCTTCGCATTCCCGGCCAGGTGTAATATTTTCTGATTGCTGTTAAAATATTTTTGTATCTTGGATGCCCATCATAGGTGCTCCTATTATATTCATCCAAAGTAATTCTCTTTAGGCCATTCTGATTGGGAATATATATCCTCTTACGAAAAAGAAGAAGCTGTTTTTCATTGAGTTCATATTTGAACTGATTTTCACATCTTTCATCTTATTTTACTTTCTATCGCAAGTTTTGATATTCTGGGTCTTCCCTAGCTCCTTCCAACATATGATCTTGAAAATAAAATTCATTCTCGTTAAAATAAATTTCATAAATGCTGTGCAGTTTTATTCTTAAGGTATCTACCACCCTGTTCTCTTTTCCTTTCACATGCTGAATATGAAAATCAAATTCACTAATAAATGCATTCCATCTCACTTGGTGGGCATTCAAATCAGCCTGCTCAAAGTAGCAGGTTAAGCTACTACGATTGGTTCTTAGCACGAATCTCTATCCTAGCAGATAATGCCTCCATATCTGCAAGGCATGCACAACTACAGTTAGCTCCAAATAATATGTTTAATTCTCTAGTCATGATATTTCAACTTTACTGACTCATAAGCTATGACTTTTCCTTTCCGAGTCAACATTTCTCCTACACCCTCTTTACATGCAGCAATACATACTTAAAATCCTTTACTTGGATCTGCTACCTTCATAACAGGGGCAGTAGTTAACAGCTCCTTCAATAGCTCAAAACTATTCTAACAATCTTGTGTCCATTTAAAAACTCATGCTCTCCTTTGCAATGAGGTAATAGGATACACTATTTCAGAGAAACCATTAATGAATCGTCAGTAGTACCCAACAAAACCCATAAACGAGTGTATTTCTGCTACGTTCTTCAGAGCCCTCCATTCCATAATTGTCTTTATCTTTTCCGAGTCCACAACTATCACTTCAGCTAAGATCACATGCCCCAAGTATTGGATCTACTCCTTAATTACTGAACTTGGCATAGAGTTGATGTTCTCTAAGCATTTTCAGCACAATGCGTAGGTGTTCCTTGTGTTCCTCCACATTCTTGGAATAAATTAGTATATCATCAATGTAAATTAACACGAATTTATCAAAATATGGGTGAAATATTCCATGCGTTAAGCTCATAAATGTTTTTGGTGCCTTAGCTAACCCAAACAGTAACACCAAAAAATCATAATTTCCATACCTAGTACAAAAAGAAGTCTTGCTTATATCTTCATCCTTGATATAGATCTGATGGTAGCCAGAGCTTAAGTGAATCTTGGAGAATAGTATTTCTCCTTTGACTTGGTCAAACAAATCATCAATGCGCGGTAGGGGGTACTTCTTTTTAATAGTTAGTTTGTTGAGATGATGATAATCCATTCACATATGCATAGTACCATCCTTCTTCCTTACGAACATCACCGGTGATCCCCCTGGGGACACACTTGGTCGAATCTAACCTTTATCTATTAATTCTTGCAATTGCATCTTTAATTATGTTAACTCCAGTACACTCATTATGTATGGATTCTGAGACATAGGTGCTGCCCCAGGTATTAATTCAATAGTAAAATCTATATCCCTTTTTGGTGATAGCCCTAGAATATCCTTCAAAAAATATTTTGGAATTCTTGTACAATGGGAATATTTTCCATCATAGCAGTCTTATCTTTTTCCTTGGTGAATCCAACTTGAATTGCATAAAGCTAGCAACCTTTCCTTATACATTTACTTAGCTGTGATGATGTAATAGGTCATAACCTCAAAGGCTTTTTGATGCCCTGCTGTTCCTATCTTGTTACATCATTAGAATTAAAATGTATAACCTTATTCTTATATTCCACTAAGGACCAATGTCTCTCAAGCCAATCCATCCCCAACAATATATCATAAGATCCCAATGGTAGAACACTAAGTTCCACAATTATGTGCTAGTCCCCAATACTCAACTCACAATTGGGTACCTTTGTATGAACTCATCTTCTAGTCCTTGTAGCCAGCTCAACCAACCATGGATTTTTCAATTTCTAATCCTGTAACTTACTATTTTCTAACTACACAATGGTGTATGTAGCTCAAACTAGCACCAGGATCTACAAAAATAGAAACAACTTGGTTTTGAATCTCACCTTCTAATTCTATCATGGTTGGATGGTAATATGCTTGTCGATCCTCCAGCGCTCCATTGATTCTGGGTATGTTTCGAGCTACATCCCCGACCGTTGATGCTTCTTAAGGATTTTATGACACCTCATTCCATCCTCAGTGTGGACAGTTCTTAAAATAATGAGCTTCTCCACATCCCGAACTTTGCAATGGAGGTTTTTGGTGTTGTCCGATATCGAGTTTACTAGAAGCTTCATTAGGCATTTCTTCCCCAGTCCACTTGGTTCTGGTTTGGATTTTTCCATTATGTTTACTGAGTGGATGCCTTGCAGCATTCTTGAAATTGGTTGACTTTTTATTTTTGTTTTTGGTAAAAAACATTTGTCCCTTTTGAGGTGGCCAACTTTTCCCAACTTCTCCCTTCACATTGGACTGGTGATAACACATTTGCGCTTTCCTAATCGCTTCATAGATGGTTTTTGGATTTAAAAACTTAATTCTTTCTTTCATATGAGTTGGAAGACTTCTCAAGAAATGCTGCACCTTGGCCTTTTCATCAAGCATGTAAGGTGTATATCTTAGCAGAGACATGAATTTTGTAATAAATTCATCCATAGTCATTTTTCCTAGTTTCACATCATGAAACTCTCGGGATTTGTCATTGTAAAATCATTCAGTCAGGTACTTATCTTTATAGTACTACTAAAATTCATCCCAAGTTAAATTTTGATCTTCCACGCCTCGTACATTCTTCACTTCATCCCACCACAGTGTTGCTTTCTTCCTCAGTTAATAGATGGCTAGGCGGGCTTTAAGGTTGTTGTTATAGTCATACACTTGGAAGTACTTATTCATATTTATTATCCAAGCTTCTACCATTTCCTCTTCCTCTCCATCAAAAGTAGGAGGCTTGATCTTCTGAAATTATCCCTCCAATTCACTTTTTGATTTCTCAAATCCTACTCTTCCATAATATCTCTAGATTCTGCTTCATTATATGTATGACTTTTATTTCTTCTTCGCGTACGACTATCTTCAACATGATCATGTACTGTTTGGTGTTTTTCTCTATTTTCCTCAGTGTTTCTCTCGGGATTAGGTTGTCCACTGGGAGGATTTTGTCTATCCGACAAACTCTTGAATATCCTCTCCTATTCTCTCATCAAATTTTCATTATCGTTGCGAACTTTAAGAATTTCTTTTTGTAGCTGTTGTACAATTTCCAACAACTTGTTGGTCTATCTTTGTTGTTCTTCCATAATTCTACTTGTCTATTGGTACTAGTCCACACTTAACTGCACCCACATTTCGGGAGTGACCTCAGGATTTGTCACAAGATGGGTCTATCCCATGTTTCTGGATGGATGTTGACTTGATCCTCTTCTCATGGCTGGTTACAGGAACCTGTTCCTATACTTAACACAATATCAAATGATTAATTTTAATAGAATTCATAAAAAAACAAAACAAAAAGGAATATGGGTCTGGCCCATTTGGCCCCATTTTGTAACTTATGCTCCGATACCACTTGTAACATCTTCACCATAAAAAAAAATAAAAATCATTACATAACTAAACAAATTAAACATCATACTAATATGTCTTATATTAAATTATGTTTGCCTGTATTTACACAAGGTTTTAATTCTTAAGAATAAAGGTATTTATACAAATTTATGGTTAATGCTTATGATACTGGTTTAAATATTTTCAAGGCATAACATTAAACTCATTATATTTCACCATCCTTTGATTTCCTTGGTTTTGGATAACATTTAATGACACTAGTTTACCATAGTGCATGCACCCCCATTCCAATGGTACAAGTTGTCATAACCCGTAAGAAAATTAATTATCTCAAATCTGATGTAGATAGCCATCAACTCTTCACATGTCTCGAAGTCCTATCCACGCTTGTTGGCCCTCCTTGTTGGCATCTTCTAGAGAATTCGATTCACTTGTGCTTTAATCGACGATGGAGGTTTGGCAGGGGTAGGGCTAGGGTAACTACCAACCCCCAACACCCCCCACCCCCCCCCGCCTATGGTTCATTCTACTCACTGCCACTTGGAAATATCCTTTGCAAGGAAGTAGAACTTCTGTGTCTCATTCTTGACTATTCTTCCTTGAGTTTGTAATGCTTCTGTTGGAAAATATCCTTCTATGATTTCCAATGATAAAGGTAAAATTTTTGGTTCTTTTCAATTTTTTTCCACCGTTGTTTCTAGTGTTTAAACCTCTATTTTGTATCGTAGATTAATTAAATTTCTGATATTTCTTCTTTCGCTCCAAGTTTTGTGACCAGGTTTGTCGGATTTATATGGCTTCCAATCTACTTACATCCATTCTAGGAATTTTCATTTGCTTTGGTTGGTTAGTGGATTTTGTTTTCTTACCCTAGTTATTCGTTGACCATCTCGACTGTAAGGTAAGGGTTTATATATATGTCTATGTTTTGTTCCAAAGTTTCAATATTTTCTTTGTTTCTTTCGTTATTTTCTGGGTATAACTCCTTTTCTCTATACGTGCAGGTTCAGGAGGATCCGAACAGTTAAGCACTACAAGAAAAAAGCACATTGGTGAGGGACATGCTTGTGACAGACCTTTAAGTTTTGTCAGCAATGTCACATATGGTGACGATCCTTAAAAAGCCATCATTGTAAGTGTATATAGTGATGATCCTTTATGGTCTGTCACCAAAGACATTTTCATTGACACTTTTGGTGAGGGTCATTAAATTCCCATCACTAATTCTCTTTTTCGTGACACTTCTAGTGACAAAATTTTAATGACCCTCACCAATGCTCTTTTTGTTACTTTTGGTGACGGTTGAAAAATCTCTGTCGTCATTGATCATTAAAAAACCGTCACTGTAATTGCATATAGTGATGGTCCTTTATAGTCCGTCACCAAAGACATTTTCAATGACACTTTTGGTGAGGGTCGTTAAAGGCCCATCACTAATTCTCTCTTTGGAGACACTTCTAGTGACGAACTTTTAATGACCCTCACCAATGGTCTTTTTGTTACTTTTGGTGACGGTCAAAAAATGCCCGTCGTCATTGATCATTCCAATGATTTTTTGATGACGCTATGTGTCTGTTAATATATTTTTTGTCAAAAGATAATGATTTAATACAATTATTGTGGAGTATTTCTTATAATATCTCCAAGGCCATAGTGGTTCAGGTCTGTCAATTATTTTAGAAGTAATTAGTGTGTATCATTTCCCTCAAGTAATGACTAGTTGAATAGAGATTTCCTGTGAGTCAACACATGATTCATATATATTAAGTTTATCATCTAGCAAATACCCTTTAGATAAAGTTCCACTATTATGTGTAGGAAATATATTATTTAATACGTAATCAAGCTTTGACAATTCTATTAATGATAAAGACCTAACAATCCTCAACAATCTGGGCACACCTTAAATTAATGCTTTGGCACACACTAACATTTTTTAGCACCCCACATGTCTTGGAACATCTTTGTCCCTAGAACATCTTGTGATGACACTGACGCCCAAGCACATGGCAGCATGCGCTAGCACAACATGGAAGTCTCCTAGCATGTGTTGGCATGTTGCATATAGTCCCTAGCCTACCCTAAAACACCTTGGTTGAATGCATTGACATACATTAGCACTGGGCACACAATACCACTTGGCATGTATTGGGACCTATTATTAGTGTGCCTAGCATGCCCCTTTTCAAAAAGATAAAATCCTGACTTATTAACCCTCTTATTGGTTCTTACTTTTGTTTCCTTGAAACATATTGACATACCCTGGCTCCTTGCGTGACGTCCTTAGCACCTAGCATGTATTGGCATATCTTGGCACTATTAATTGGCACGTGATATAACTATCACACCCTGGAACTCCCAAGCACACTTTGGGAATTCTTGACATGCCTTGATATTCCCTAGCATGCCTTACCAATGCTTAAAATACCTTGTCACTCCCTCCTTGGCATGACAACTAACACTCATTAACACTAGTATCTAGCACACATTCCTCATATTCATTAACTTCCATGAATTTTTACCTATTGCTCCCTTAATGTTTTTTTCCTAGTAATCCTTAACACTCATCAACATGCATTATCAGTCTCTAGCACACCTTAGCACTCTCCAAAATTCCGTTCCACTTCATAACATGCATAACATTATTCTCTCACACATATTGGCATTTGGCATGTGTTGGTTCTTGGAAAGTCTTAGCATGTATGGAATACATTGAGATGCCTTGGTATGATTTTGCATGGTTTAATATTAAATTTATTTCTGATGATCAATTGTTGGAAAGTAGATGAGAAGCAACAAAGGAATACTTAGCACTAAGAATGGAATAAGACTTTTCACTTGGCACCTATTGCCACCTAGTGTTGCTGTGCCTATCATGCCCCTCTTGGAAAAGGTAAATTGATGACTTATTAACCCTCTTATGTGTTCATTTCCTTGTAGTTTAATTTTTTTCTCCCTTTTGTTGTCTTGACAGGCCCTGACACGCATTGACACATCATTTCACATCTTGGCATGCCTTATCACTCAATACATCTTAGCATGCTTGACATGTATTCCCACTATCTGGCACATCAAGGGGATGAAGAGAGATGTAGTCCTAAAGTAGGTTGAGTATGAGGGCCTAGTAAGGGTTGCTAAAGGGAGGTCATGATCATCCTCCAAGAGCAAGATAATCATGTGAGGGTTCAAAAGAATGTTGCATACCTTAATGGTTGGTTTGTGCTAGGAAGTAGGATGGCATATTGTTGGTTCTCTTCTGGAAGATCCAGCTTCAGAGAGGTTTCTCATGAGAATCTGGGCATGTGATTTCAATGGTGTCTTTGTGTGAAGGCCGCATCGAATTCTCAAAAGTGGAAATTTGCAACAAGAAACAGTGATATTGGAAACCAGAAAGGACAAAAATAAATGCACCCACACTGGTGAGAAATTTTGATGCACCAGGACTAAGGAATGTGGGGTGTCTAACTTTTTTTTCCCTTAAATAAATTAGACAATAAAAAGTAATTTCATCTCATAACAACTTGTGTTAGTTGATTAAGTCATGGTGACTGCGTTAGCTCAATAAATTCAAGTTGAGGGTCTAAGATGAGGCATCTAGAGGGATTCTAATATTTTTGGGGTCTAGTTGAAGTTTATGCCTTAGTGGGGTGCAAGTGTAATTAACTCAATTAAATGAGTTAAAATCAGGTGATAAGTGGATTATAGGCTCCCTTATCACAACCCATAACCCCTAATATGTTTACTCCCTTAGCTAAGGGTGCCCAAGGGTGTACCTGTAGGGGCATTGAGACCAAATTTTTGGGGGGTCATAACATTAGGAAAAGTGGAATGACATAACCAAAAAGTTTGTTTGTGGGGGGGGAGGGGGGTATCTTATGGTGTATTGAATGGGGAAAGGTGACACAAGGGTAGCATGTATGTGAAGAAGTCAAAGGTACAAGCATATTTTATTAATATCTATAATCCTAGCATAAGATAATGAGAAGGGGGCTTAACACATAATTTCATAGGGCTTAGGGGACCTAGAGGGAAGGCACCGAGAGAAATTAATATGGGAACCCAAAATAGTGGTGATAAGGGGATTAGGGGTCCAATTATCACAAAACATAAGCCCTTAACTCATAACCACCTAATTCTCTATCCCCTTAACACCCAATCCATATTCCCTTAACCCCTGCACTCATAAATCATAACCCATAAACCCCTTTATTCATTAAATCTTATGAAATTAAACCCTAACCTATAATACATGAACCTCCTAAGCCATAAATCCTTATCCTCTTAACCTGTGACCCTTAACCCCTAACCCTTAACCCCTAAACACCTTAACTACTAACCCCATAACCACTAAAACAACACCCCAAACTAGTAAATTGACCTCCTAGGAGAATCCTTCATCTCTAACTGAGCATATTAGAAACATTAATTGATTCTTAGAGAACTAGGTATTGGTTACATGGATATTTGTTTATCGGTAATGTCATTATTATCATGTATAGTAAATGTAGGAAATTGGATAATTTTCAAAGCCTCGATTTGAATTACTCACAATATATACACTTCATCATGTTGAGATGGAGCTTGTAGTTTTCTCTCACACAAGGAGTTGGAAATTAAAAGTAGCAAGCTCCCATTACAGGGAGGGTTTAAAGAGTCTAAAGAGGACCAAGGCTAAGGAGATAAGAGCGGGAGCGCAGTCCCAGTTACTTAAAACCTTGTTTCGAAAATTTCCTACTATGTTTCTAGCATACATTTTCCCTATCCTATTCACCACAACTTTTGTATTCATTATTTCTTTCATCACAACACCTATAATAGATATTGATGGTGTTCATAAACCTATTTATAATTTTGATAAGTGGATTAGGGGCTCCCTTATCACAACCCATAACCCCTAATATTTTTACTCCCTTTATCTAGGGGGGCCCATGTGTGTACTTTTAGGGGCATTGAATTTGGGGGGGTCATAGCATTAGGAAAAGTGGAATGACATAACCAAAAATCTTGTGGAGGGGAGGGGTATCTTATGGTGTATTGAACGGGGAAAGGGGACACAATGGTAGCATGTATGTGTAGAATTCAAAGGTGCAAGCATTGTTTATTGAGATCCATAATCCTAGCAATAGAGAATGAGAAGGGGGCTTAGGACCTAATTTCATTGGGCATAGGGGACCTAAAGGGAAGGCAGTGAGAGAAATTGATAGGGGAACCCCAAATAGTGGTGATAAGGGGATTAAGGGTCCAATTATCTCAAAAAAAAGCCCTTAACTCATAACCACTAAATTCCCTATCCCCTTAACCCCCAATCCATATTCCGTTAACCCCTACACTCATAAATAATAACCCATAAACCCCTTGATTCATTAAATATTATGAAAATAAACCCTAACCTATAATCCATGAACCTCCTAAGCGATAAATCCTTATCCTCTTAACCTGTGACCCTTAAACCCTAACCCTTCACCCCTAAACACCTTAACTACTAGCCCCTTAACCACTAAAACAACACCCGAAACTAGAAAATTGACCTCCTAGGAGAATCCTTCATCTCTAACTAAGAATATTAGAAACATTAATTGATTCTTAGAAAGGTAGGTACTAGTTACAAGGATATGTGTTTTTGGGTAATGCCATTATTAACATTTATACCAAATGTAAAAAATTTGATAATTTGCAAAGCCTCGATTTGAATTACTCACAATATCTACACCTCATCATGCTGAGATGGAGCTTGTATTGTTCTCTCACATAAGGAGTTGTAAATGAAAAGTAGAAAGATCCCATTACAGGGAGGGTTGAAAGAGTTTAAAGAGGAGCATGGTGAAGGATATAATAGTGAGAGTAGAGTCCCGGTTACCTCAAACCTTGTTTCCAAAATTTCCTACTATGTTTCTGGCATACTTTTTCCCTGTCCTATTGACCACAACATTTGTATTCAGTATTGCTTTCATCACAACACCTACAATAGATATTGATGGTGTTCATAGACCTATTTCTAGTTGTGATAATTGGATTAGGGGCTCCATTATCACAACCCATAACCACTAATATGTTTAATTCCTTAGCCAAGCGGGCCCAAGGGTGTACTTGTAGGGGCATTCAGACCACATTTGGGGGGTCATAAAATTAGGAAAAGTGTAATGACATAACCAAAAATTTTGTGGGGGGGGGGGGGGTTACCTTATGGTGTATTGAAAGGGGCAAGGGGACAAAAGGGTAGTATGTATGTGTAGAAGTCAAAGGTGCAAGCATGGTTTATTAAGATCTATAATCCTAGCATTAGAGAATGAGAAGGGGGCTTAGGACCTAATTTCATAGGGCCTAGGGAACCTAGAGGGAAGGCAGTGAGAGAAATTGATAGGGGAACCCCAAATAGTGGTGATAAGGGGATTAGGAGTCCAATTATCACAAAAAATAAGCCCTTAAATCATAACCACTAAATTTCTTGTCCCCTTAACCGCCAATCCATATTCCCTTAACCCCTACACTCATAAATCATAACCCATAAACCCATTGACTCATTAAATCTTATGACATTAACACCTAACCTATAATCCATGAACCTCCTAAGCCATAAATCCTTATCCTCTTAACCTGCGACCCTTAAACCCTAACCATTCACCCCTAAACACCTTAACTACTAACCCCTTAACCACTAAAACAACACTCCAAACCAACAAATTGACCTCCTAGCGGAATCCTTCATCTCTAATTGAGCATATTAGAAACATTAATTGATTCTTAGAGAAGTAGGTAATGGTTACAAGGATATGTGTTTGTGGGTAATGCCATTATTATCATTTATACCAAATACAGACAATTGGATAATGTGCAAAGCCTCGATTTGAATTACTCATAATATCTACACTTCATCATGTTGATATATAAACTATTTATTCCTTATGTCCCCCAGGTTTCCTATTCAAGGCCAAATTTTTTTATCCTAACTAAAACTTCAATTATTGTATTGTATCTCTTACTTTTTCTATGATGTATTTTCTGGCTTTACTCACCAAGCATCTCTTATTTTGAGAGGTTATTTCTATTGAGTTCATATCTATTGCTGGTTTCCGAGGATACTTCTTGTCGATCTGTTGATGGTGAGAGATAAAGTGATGATCCCTCTGTGCATTGGACATGGAGAGATTTTGTTGTGCTTCCAAATGCACTCTGATGACTATGTTAAGGACTATGTGGAGACTGCAAAGCTGCATTTCAGAATGGAGGATCTAGCACCTCTTCAGAAGAACAACTCTAAATTAAACAAAATCAAGGATGAAAGTGAGGGAGGATTTGAAAGAGATCTACAAGATTATGCAGAGGGACAACTTAGCACAGAGAACGAGAAGGAAGAAAAAAAAAAGCCAAAATTATGCTGATGGAGAACAAGGGATAGCTAGTGATTGAATGAAGCACAACTACGCTCGAAGTAGAAGCTCGAGATAGAGTGCACTTGCTGTAATATGAGTGGGTGAGAGGATGGAGAGATAAGAGCATAAAGGGAGGGGAAAATAGCATGGATAGAAAGGATCATTCGAGCTTTCCAGGGAGCGTAGTCTTGAAAAAGGTCAAGAATGACATGAAGAGGGAGATGGATCGAGCCCAACATGGAGGAGATTAATGCATTGATATGCTTAAAAGCACAAATCAGAGTGGAGAGAGTTGATGGGAAGGAATCCTTGGGCACGAATGCGATTGGGGATTTCAGGTGAATTGAGGAGGGAGACACTTTGGAAATTATATAAAGACAAGGAAATCATCGATTGGAGAGTCATATGAAAGAGGAGAGCCGAGAGTAGAATCCAAGAATGATCGATTTAGATATTGTTGGTACAAGAAGATATTTGGTTTGCTGGCTTGTTAAGGGTATCGTTGATTTGATTGAGAGAGATTCCTTTTCTGCATGCTTGATTTCTAGTATATTTTCTTAATCCTCACACATCCTACATGTTTTCCTTTTCCTCACTCCTATCTATGTATTTTCCAACTGCGTTTCCAACAGTTTTAATAGATTCATCGCTCGAGAAATGTAAGGGAATATGTGGTAGTCAAACCCAGACTAGGACAACATTCGGGACATCCAATTCGGGATCAAAGTCTACAGTCCATCTATTCAGATAGGTGCCTCATTTATCCATAAAGTATGGACCATTTTTGAAGATGGGGTCTCTATCCTTCGTTCTTTCGAAGTGAAAGTTGAAGTATCCCCTTCCGCAGAATCTGATGGCTACTTTCCCTTGTGTCACTTGAGACCAGTTTTTCTCTACCCACTTCTGTACTATTTTGGTGAGGGCCACAGTCCTGAGAACTGCCCAAAAAGTTATTTTTCTGATCATGAGAGGGTTTCTCTGTGTGGGAGTGTTGGAGTGAGAGTGGTTTCTAGTATTCCATCAAGTTTTTTCACAAATTTTGTCATATTTGACCATGATCGCAGAGGTCCCATTGAGGAAACCGAAGAGGCAAAAGTGATTGCAGATTCGTCGTGAGGAAGTTGTGCATCATTTTGAGGAGCAGTAAGGGGTGGTTCCCCACTGGGATCCAACTTTGGGAGGCCATAGTGGTGGAGGGTCGAGTCAGAATTCAAACACTAGCCTAGGTCAAGCAACACATGGAAGCTCCCGTGTAAAAACTATATTCCCTAATATAGTTTTTATTGATGCTCTAATTAAAATAACATTATTAATTTATGGGTCTTCAACATCATTAAAAATTAAATATAAATTCTATTTGAAATGATGAAAACCAAAAATACTAGATGACCTCCTTCTGCTCAAATAAAAAATAAAACTTAATGAAAACCAAAGCCACCATAGCAATTTCTTTATAATTTTTTACTATCTATTAAAATCTAATTTGGCCACTACTCTAAACTCTAAATGGACCTATTAAAATTTATTCCTATATGTGAAATGACCTACTTTGCTAAAAAATACTAGGTGACCTCCTTTTGCTTAAATAAAATTAAAACTTAATGAAAATCAAAATGACTATAACAATTGCTTTATAAGACTTTGCTACCTATTAAAATCTAATTTAGCAGCTTATTAAAATTTATTTTCAGGCGGCTATTCTCCCTTGCCACCTTCGGGACAGAGTTCGGTGATATTTCTGTGCTAATAATCTTTATGATTTTTCCGTAGATTCCATACCCTTCTATTATTGGCTACACTCTAGATTCGACTATATTTTTAATGCGATTTTATTATATTAGATCTGGTTTAGCTCTGTTTCCAATGTTATTTGAGATATTCTTCTCCTGATTTTCGGGTTTCCCTTCAATTCAGAGTAGAAAACATGTGGTCCATTGCCGGCATATTGAGATAAAATTGAAACCTCCGAGAACTCAGAGAGGGAGAGTGTGTATTGATAAGTTTAAAAGGTATTTTCCTGATATCTATGATTTTTATTGTTAAAATTTCAAAAGATTTAAAGTTGTATACCAAATTATGTAGAAGAAGGCAGCAGTAGGGTTGACAAGATTTTATAAAATAAATCATATTTTTTTTCGTGATTAGAAAGACCAGGCACTCCTTATAGCTGCTTTCATACGTTGATTGTTCGTTACTTTTGTTGTACGAATTAGCCTTTATGGCCCCTCCAACAAGCCTAATACTGACATGTGTTATTCCTGTAATAACTACAATGCCTAATACTCTCCTAAACAATAAATATGCCACCCCTTTTGGTACCAAAACAACCCTCCTGCCAAATTATTTACGCAGCTACTCCTCCACCTTGTTACATCTCCTAATCTGACCTCAAAACAGTCATTTCAGGCTTCATACTTCTCTTCTTCAAGATGTGGCTTACATTAGAAGGTGTTTTACTCCTAAATTTTTTCGCTTGGATGTTATCTTATCCTTTAACCTCACCTTATATTTATACACAATATAAGTCCTTCATTTGGGCATCCACATGGGCTTGACAAGTTGTCACATGGCTTATTAACATCAAGCCCACCTAGACTCTTCATGTTCAAACCCAACCATATAATTCAAAAATTCACAACTCCCTCTAAGCCTACACGATCTCCATTGGCTCAGTCTTGCAAGAACTCATCCTTTTAGATCAAATACCACTCATGAAAATCCCTCCAACCTTGGATATGCAACATCACTATCTGATGAAGACTCTAGCCTGCCAATATCTAGTCCATCACATGAATCCATCTCAATCAACCTCATCTCATCCATGCTAAAGAAACCCTTGAGTTTTCCTAAGTTCTAAACATCCATGAAAAATAAACGAAAGTCAATGATCAACAATCTGCCCTACAACAAACTTTTGTTCACTAGGCTCTCCACCAATCCACTAGAACTCCCAGCCAATCTCACCTCCAAGCCAGTCAAGACCACATCTCCATGTATTTAGCTGAACCTTCTACTCCTTGATCTAGACACCCACAACTCCCTCTAAGTTTCTTCGTTGAGCACACTTTGATTCTGTATCCCTCAAAGTAGCTCAGATACCCGCTGATACCATGTTGTTTTTCCACGATCTTGGGTCTAGGATAGAGTCCTAAAATATTTCATGCTACTAAACCAAGAATCACAATGATACTACTTTGGACAAAAAAATATAAATAGCCGTAAATATACCAATGCACAAAATATAAACAACCTCTTACAATTTTTAACCCAACTTCATTATATTAATCAACATATAATACAATAGTCTAGGGCTCCCATACTATGGATAACGGCCCTCATACGCCCATTCATACAAAATACAAAACTGGGCTTCGTGTCGTTCCATCGACAACCAATATTCCCTAAAAAAGATACTCTAACAATGTCCTTGTCGCATTCTCTCTCAGCTCTTCTCGGCCATACCATGTACCAGCTTGGTCCTTTGGCTCTCAATCTGCAACTATTGACTCTATCAATGCTCCAAGTCCATCTGGCAACTAAATCTTCGCTGCCAATTAGCTCACTAATTGTGCCTTAGTCCATCAAGGGAAAAACACATGAATACTCTTGTCGAATTGTTCACAGCTCCATTTGTGAAAAAATCTCAATCTTCTCATTGCTGCTCCTTAGTTACCTAGCGACTTCAACCCACTATGGTCCTCCTATGTTGCACCGATGAACACCAACATAGGGCATGAAGGTTTACCACCTGTCACTGCAAGATGTCTATATCCCACAATTAACATGGGCTAGGAGGACTTCCCTTCAACTGTTGTAGAAGTCCTTCTCCACACACGAGTCTAACGCTACACAAAACTGCTCCTAGTTGATCAGACCCTTGACTTATAGCAACCATCAAGGTCCATGAAGATGATGGACACCGGGCCCCAACATCGGTACTACCACACTATATTCAAATAGAACATAAATGCACAATCCACATTCACACTTGGCCCACTCTCACACTGCCCTCCAGCAGATCACGAGTGACCAATACTTTTTGTAGCATCTACCTCTGGCTAGGGCATCATCACACTTAGGAAACCTTCCTCTTGGCTACCTAGAGACTTCTCTAAAAGTCACGTCCTAGGACACCCATTACTTCATTGTGAGATCTACTCCTAGTTGGGGTTTCTTAACACCCAAGAGAACCCAAACACATGGCTTCCACAAGTTGCAATTGAATTTGATCCAATCACTAATAATTACACGGGTTAGGGCTTCTAACCAAAACATTAGCCCTCCCTTCTTTTCTTCTGCGGGCTGTACTAAAATGATCCAACTGTCCAAACTAAGACAAAAATTTAACAAAACAACATACCTTCTCATGTGTTGGTACCCTATTTTATGCTGCAATCTAGTTAGGGCTTAGCCACAGTCCATGTCAGCCTTCTCAACACTTTCCAATAATCCCTTCTATCAATGTGGCTTTCCTTCACCCTAGAGTTTCTCTCATACGCTGATTTTCTGTTAGTTGTGTTGTAGGAATTAGGCCTTACGACCCCTCCAACAAACCTAATATAGACATGTGTTATCCCTGTAATAAATACAGTGCCTAAGACTCACTTAAACAAAAAATATGCCATCCATTTTGGTACCAAAACAACCCTCCTGCCAACTTATTTACTCAATGACTCCTCAACATTGTTATATCTCCTAATCTGACCTCAAAACAATCATTTCAGGCTACGGACTTCTCTTGTTCAAGCTGTGGCTTACATCAGAAGGTGTTTTACTCCTAAATTTTTTCGCTTGGATGTTATCTTAGCCTTTAACCTCACCTTCTATTTATACACAATATAAGGGCTTCATTTGGGCATCCACATGGGCTTGACAAGTTGTCACATGGCTTATTAACATCAAGCCCACCTAGACTCCTCATGTTCAAACCCAACGATATAAATAAAAAATTCACAATTCCCTCCGAGCCTACATGATCTCCACTGGCTCAGTCTTGCAAGCACTCATCCTTCTAGATAAAATACCACTCATGCAAATCCCTCCAATCTTGGATATGAAACATCACGATTCAAGGAAGACTCTAGCCTGTCAATATCTATTCCATCACATGAATCCATCTCAATCAACCTCATTTTTTCCATGCTAAAGAAACCCTCCATATTTCCTAACCATCCTTGACAAATCAACGGAATTTGATGATCAATTACAACAAACTTTTGCTCACTAGGCTCTCCACCAATCCACCAGAACTCCCAACCAATCTCTCCTCCAGGCCATTCAAGACCACATCTCCATGTCTTTAGCTGAACCTTTTGCCCCTTGATCTAGACACCCATAACTCCCTCTGAGTTGCTTCGCTGAGCACACTCTTATTCACTATCCTTCAAAGTAGCTCAGATACTCTCTGATACCATGTTGCTTTTCCACAATCCTGGGTCTACGATAGAGTCTTAAAATTTTCCACGCTACCAAACCAAGAATCACAATGATACTACTTTGCACAACAAAATTTAGATAGTAGTAAATCTACCAATGCACAAAATATAGAAAAATTCTTACAATTTTTAACCCAACTTCGTTATATTAATCAACATACAATACAATAGTTTAGGGCTCCCGTACCAAGGATAATGGCCCTCATACACTCATTGATAGAAGATACAAAACTAGGCTTGGTGTCAGTCCATCGACAACCAATTTTCCCTCAACAAGATACTCTAACCATGTCACTATTGCATTCTCTCTCAACTATTCTCAGTCATGCCCTATACCAGATGAGTCCTTAGGCTCCCAATCTACCGCTCTTCACTCTATCAATGCTCCAAGTCCATCTAGACACTAAAGCTTGGCTACCAACTTGCTCACTAGTTTTGCCTTACTCCATCAAGGGCACAACACATCGAGACTCTTGTTGAATTCTTCACAACTCCATTTGTGAACAATTCTCAATCTTCTCATTGTTGCTCCTCAGTTACTTAGCAACTTCAACCCACCATGGTCTCCCTATGCTACATCGATGAAGGCCAACATAAGGAAAAAGGGCTACCACCTATCACTACAAGATGTCTATATCCCACAATGGACACGGGCTAGGAGGACTCCTCATCATCTGTTGTAGAAGTCCTCCACACACAAGTCTAGGGATACACAAAACTGCTCCTGGTTGATCAGACCCTAGACCTCTAGCAACCACTGATGTCCATGAATATGGTGCACACCAGGCCCGAATACGGGTACTATCACACACTCCTCCAACAAACCATAAATGCACAATCCATGTTCACACTTGGCCCACTCTCACATTTCCCTCTAGCCGACCACGATTTACCAATACATTTTGTAGCATCTACCTCTTTCTAGGGAATCCTCACACTTAGGAAACTCTCCTCTTGGCTACCAAGAGAATTCTCTAATAGTCTTGTCCTAGGACACCCATTACTTCATTACGAGATCTGATTCTATTTGGGGTTTCATAACACCCAAGATAACCCCAACACATGGCTCCCACACGTTGCATATGAATTTGGTCCAATCACCAATCATTACACTGGTTAGGGCTTCCAACCAACACGTACTAAAATGATCCAAATGTCCAAACTAGGACCAACAATTTAACACAAAAACAAATTCTCATGTCTTGGTACCCTGTTGTATTATGCAATCTGGTTAGGTCTTAGCCACAATCCATGTAAGCCCTCTCAACACTTTCCAAAAATCCCTTCTATCAATGTGGCTTTCCTTCACCCTAGAGTTTCTCTCATACGCTGATTGTTCCTTAGTTATGTTGTTGGAATTAAGCCTTACAACCCCTCAACCAAACCTAATACAGACATATGTTATCACTGTAATAACTACAGTTCCTGGGACTCTCACAAACAACAAATATGCTACCCCTTTTGGTACCAAAACAACGCTCTTACCAACGTATTTATGCAGCTACTCCTTGACCTTGTTATATCTCCTACTCTGACCTCAAAACAGTCATTTCAGGCTTCGACCTTCTCTTCTTCAAGTTGTGGATTACATTAGAAGGTGCTTTACTCCTAAATTTTTTAGCTTGGATGTTATCTTAGCCTCTAACGTCACCTTCTATTTATACGCAATATAATGGCTTCATTTGGGCATCCACATGGGCTTGACAAGTTGTCACATGGCTTATTAATATCAACCCAACCTAGACTCTTCTTTTGCAAACCCAACCATATAAATCAAAAATTCACAACTCCCTCTAAGCCTACACGATCTCCACTGGCTCAGTCTTGCAAGCACTCATCCTTCTAGATCAAATACCACTCGTGCAAATACCTCCAATCTTGGATATGCAACATCACAATCCAATGAAGACTCTAGCCTGCCAATATCTAGTCCATCACATGAATCCATCTCGATCAACCTCGTCTCGTCCAAGCCAAAGAAACCCTCGATTTGTCCTAACCATCCATGAAAAATCAATGAAATTCCATGATCAACAATTTGCCCTACAATGAACTTTTGTTCACTAGGTTCTCAACCAATCCACTAGAACTCCTAGCCAATCTCGCCTCCACGCTAGTCAATACCACATCTCCATGTCACTAACTGAACCTTCTGCTCCTTGATCTAAACACCCACAACTCCCTCTGAGTTACTTCACTTAGCACACTCTGATTCACTATCCCTCAAAGTAGCTCAGATACTCTTTGATGCCATGTTGTTTTTCCACAATCTTGGGTCTAGGATAGAGTCTTGAAACCTTTCACGCTACCAAACCAAGAGTCACAATGATACTACTTTGCAGAACAAAATATAAATATAAGTAAATATACCAATGCACAAAATATAGACAAATTAAAAATTTTAACCCAGCTTCATTATATTAGTCAACATATAATACAATAGTCTAGGGCTCTCGTACTAGGGATAATGACCCTCATATACCCATTGATACTAGATACAAAAATAGGCTTGGTGTTAGTCCATTGACAACCAATATGCCCTCAACAGGATACTCTGACCATGTTGCTGTCACAATCTCTAACTCTCTCAGCTCTTCTCGGTCATACCCTGTACCAGCTCACTCCTTCGGCTCCCGATCTGTAGCTCTTGATTCTATCAATGCTCCAAGTCAATCTATCCACTAAAGCTTGGCTGCCAATCTACTCACTAGTTGCGCCTTATTCCATCAAGGGCACAACACATCGAGACTCTTGTCAAATATTTCATAACTCCGTTTGTGAAAAATTCTCAATATTCTCATTGCTGCTCGTTAGTTACTTAGGGACTTGAACCCAATATGGTCTTCTTGTGCTGCACCGATGAAGGCCAACATAGGGCATGAAGGGTTACCACCTATCACTGTAAGATGTCTATATCCTAGAGCGAACACAGGCTAGGAGCACTGCCCATCATCTACTGTAGAAGTCCTTATCCACACACAACTCAAGGGCTACACAAAAATTCTCCTAGTTTATCAAACCCTTGAACTCTTGGAACCATCAAGGTCCATGAAGATGGTGCACACCAGTCCCCAACATGGGTACTATCACAATGTCCTCCAACATACCATAAATGCACAATCCACGTTCACACTTGGCCCACTCTCACGCTGCCCTCCAGCAGACCACGAGTGACCAATACTTGTTGTAGCATCTACCTCTGGCAAGGGAATCCTCACACTTAGGAAACCCCTCATTGTAGATTTCTCTACAGAATTATTACACCGAGGAAGGGTGTGAAAAGTGTTGAACCTTTAGTTGATCTATGGAAAATAAACATTTCGAACTAGTGGATAATCACTCGCACCTACAAAATAACCCTTGCATCTGTCTTAGAGCCTCATACATACCTTGTCTCAGTGCTATAAATTTGAATTGTGGTTTCATCTCTTCAGACTTGCGTGGTTGCAGTGAGGGTACTTCAATCTGTTTCGGATCAAAATATTCACCTCATTTCTTTTGAACCTGTGTTTTTAAGGTGTTTTTTGGAGGTTAGCTGGGGCTTTCTAGGAGAAGTGACATTTTAGTGAATATTTATAGTGCATTATGAAATTTCTACAATGTGTGAGTACTATGAATCTGCAATAATTTTGAACCTGATATGAAACGCAAAACACTAAACACATAATTTCCAAGGTTAAGTGTGAACGCCAATTCCTCTCTCAGGCCCATTACAACGATTCAAAAATGCCTTTTTAATGTTCACATTCAATCAAATTATTATATATTTTTCCCTCAAGACCACACATTCGGGCAGCTATGCATTCACTTGTGTGGCAACAAAAAAAATTTAACTTCAGGCTTTGTTAGATTGTCTTTGGATTATCAGGTTAGTATAATAAGTGGTCAACATCGTACGGAAGCACTGATCACAGATACACTATAACCTTGAGCAGGTCTATAATAAATTTTTCCCTTGTAGTCATATACTAGCAAAACAGTGGATTTCACCAACATAAATACACCATTAGAATGTTCTTTTACATCTGATGTGTCATTATATAGGAATGTTAATTTTTTGTTACAAATCTAGGCTTATTTTCAGCAACATCTATCTTTAGTTCACTTTTTATCTATCTTTAGTATCAACTAACTTATATACCTCTTTACAGATGCAATTTCAAAGGATCTTGGAACATATTATCAAATGGAAAAAAGAAATTGGATGAAATTGAAAAATAGGTATAGTTTCTATATTTGATTATTCATCATGATATGCCAAAAATGTATAAGTGGTAACTTGTGCTCAATTAAATTTATATGACTTGCAAATTGGTTATGTGGAGAACACTAAAATAATATAGAGATGGAGTTGAGGAATTCTTAAAGTTTTCCGAGGATCATTCAAGGAATAAGATGTCCACAAAATGTGCATGTAATAAATGTGTCATAGTGAAAGTACAAACATTTGATAACGTATGAGAGCACTTGATTTGTGATGGTATAATCAAACAATATAGCATTTGTTATTTCCATGGAGAGAGCATTCCCAATCAGGTATCTTGAATTTTTTTTGAATTGATCTAGTTTCAATCTCATATGTTTTACAATAAAGATATCACTTATTTTTATATGTGGAAACTTCAATTTTTTTCTTTGTCTCCTTTAGATTCCATCTATTATTGACAAGGACATGCAACATTTTAAGCCACATGAAGTTCTTGAGCATATTTCATCTCAACTCGCAAGCCATTTCATATTAGTCAATGGTCCTATTTGACTACGTTGACCAGATGCTATTGATTCTAATTTCCATAAAACCCATAAAATTATTAACATAAGTTTTGATTTTCTTATTAATAGGGTTATGAACATGTTTTGGAACATGATTATGATAATCAGGGTGATGAGCATGAAACCTTGTTTAGGAACGATAGTGAACCTCTAATTGATGATGATGATGCAACCATTGTCGGTGATCAAATTCTTGAAATGCTGAATGATGTCAATCGATGTCTTCATCAAAACATCAATGAGAGTTGTGATAATGAGGGGTTGGCATCAACAAATGTACTAAATGAAGTTAATTAATATAAGAATCTTATCGAAGATTCCAAGAGGCCATTGTACCCAGGTTTTGTTGAATTCACAAAACTATCAACCACTGTACAATTCTGCAATCTGAAAGTGAAGAATGGATGGTCTGATACAAGTTTTGAGAACATTTTAAAATTGCAAAAAAAGGTGCTTCCTAAAGATAACACATTTCTAGATTCTACAGATGCTGCAAAAAATTTGATAAAATCAATAGGGTTAAAATATGATATGATTGTTGGGTATGTGTTATATTCTTTCCATGACTAAACACGTGCAGGGGGGAGATAGCCCCCCCTTTGCGTTGGGCACAACGAGGGGGTAGTAGCCACCCCTGTCGAGATCCGGGGCAGCGCCCTAGAAAAAAAACTTTGGTCCTTAATTTCCAGTGGGTAGTCCACGCCCATGGTTTTGTGCATGGTTTTGCACATGGTTTTGGGGTACGATGGTTTTTGGCCCCTGGTATTTTTGTAGATCTAGTCAAGGGAACTACGATTATGTTCTAATCCAGGGTTAATGTATTAGGGTTCATGTATGCTTTGGCATGTATATATATGCGTTGTAGCACTAAAAGGAATGTAATGAAAAATCAAGCTGGTCGTCCTGATTTGGTATCCAGGGGAAAATATCTCTGTTTATCTATTTATGTTTTATGCTCTCGCTATTGTTTATTTTATGTTATAATATTTGTTTGTACATGATTTATGTTCAAGGTTAAAACCTACATTTCATATCAGAGCTATTTCGGCTTCAAGGGGATTCCTTTGCTACTAAGGGTTTTTCGCTCAGGCCTGAGGTAGACCCTATTCAGTGGGAGATCTGCGGGATCGATTCTTGCTGTGAAAGAAGATGGCGAGCGGCGGGAAGATAGAGATCAAGAAATTTAATGGTCAGAGTTTTGAGTTATGGAAGCTCAAGATGGAGGATCTGCTTGTGGATAAAGATCAGTCGATCG
Source organism: Pinus albicaulis (assembly GCA_034641835.2). NCBI lineage: Eukaryota > Viridiplantae > Streptophyta > Pinopsida > Pinales > Pinaceae > Pinus > Pinus albicaulis. Next base: position 338,137,659 of record CM076577.1, on the reverse strand, counting down.
CGATAGATCCAAGTACTAAACCAATGGCAATGTCAAAAGAAGACTGGAAGAAACTGGATCGGAAGGCTAAGAGCACAATACGGTTGTGTGTCTCGGATTCAGTATTGTTGAATGTATCTAGGGAAGCTAGGACGAAGAATTTGTGGGAAAAGCTTGGGACTTTGTACCAATCTAAGTCTCTGGTGAATAAGTTGTTCCTGCGGAAAAAGATGTATAACTTGAGAATGAAGGATGGAGACTCAGTGATAGAGCATTTGAACGCCTTCAATACTGTGGTAAGTTAGCTATCATCTGTTGATATTAAAATCTTAGATGAAGATAAGTGCATCAGTTTGTTGTGTTCTCTTCCAAACTTGTGGGACAGTCTGGTTATTGCAATAGGTAGCAATACAACTACCTTGAATTTTGATGACATTGTCTCAGCCTTGTTGTTAGAGGAAATGAGACAGAGAAATATGGAGGGCTAGAATGGAGATGCCTTATCTGTACGAGGAAGGTCCCAAAACATAAACAAGAATAAGGTTTCGAGTGGGAGATCCAAATCTAGAGGGATATCTAAATCTCCTAGAAAGTTTGTAATGGTATGCTGGAAATGCAGAAAGGAAGGGCACTACAAAAGGGAGTGCAAATCATGGAAAATTTTAGGGGCTAATATTCGCAGGTGGGCTAATTTTCCATGGTTTTTCCAAAAAAAGGATTCGCCAATTTCCATTTTTTTATAAAAATGATTCGCCCAAATTTTACAGTATAAAATCATTTTATGTTAAAAATCGCCAACATTATATAGAAAAAATTTATAATATCATTATAAATTTAAATAATTTTATAAATACATCAATAAACATTTTATAGTTCGCATATTAGGGACTAGTGAGATTCGCCAATTTTTTAAACTTGAAGATAATTTTCCATCCTTAAAATTATCCCTGGTGCAAATCTAATGCTCCTGAGAAAGGAAAGGGATCTGATGATTCTCCTTCTGCAGAGGCAAAAACCACCTCGGATGAAGGTGGGGATGTGTATTTGGCTTCTTCTACAAATACACATGTAGATCATGAGTCATGGATGATTGATTCAGGTGCATCCTTTCACTTCACTCCCCATCGGGAGTGGTTCTGCGAGTATGAGAAATATGATGGTGGTGATGTCTTCCTAGGGGATGATAGGAAGGCCAGAATCATCAGACGTGGAAAGGTCAAGCTAAATATGCAAGGTGGAAGGATTAGAACACTTCCTGGTGTTCTGCATTATCCCTCATTAGCTAGAAATTTGATTTTTGTAAGTAATATGGATGATGCAGGTGTAAAAACAGTGTTCGATAAAGATGGCTGCAAGATGGTTCGGGGAGCACTGGTATTAATGCGGGGAGTTTGAAATAGAACTCTATACAAAATACAAGGTAGCACTGTTATTGATGGGTGTAACAGTTCTATGGTTCCTGAATGTGGAGCGGAAAGCCTAGTTGTCTCTAGGGAAAATACCATGCTATGGCATCAAAGGCTTGGACATATTGGAGAGAAGGGCCTTCGGATACTGCATAGAAATGGTATGGTAGAAGGTATGTCTAATTTCTCTCTGGATTTCAATTTCTGTGAACATTGTGTATATGCGAAGCAGAATCAGGTGAGTTTTCCTTTTGGTGCTAAGAGGGCGAACAAGATATTAGAACTTGTGCATAGTGATGTGTTTGGACATGTGTGAGTTCCTTCACTAGGAAATTTTGTGTACTATGTTTCAGTCATAAATGACTTCTCAATGAATACATGGATATATTTCTTGAGGAAGAAATTTGAAGTCTTTGACATATTTAAAGAATTTAAGGCTCTAGTGGAAAGCTAGACAGAGAAGAAGATAAAGGCACTGAGGACAAATAATGGTGGGTAGTTCTGCAAGAAGGAATTTGAAGAGCTCTGTAAGAAGTGTGGTATAGCACAACAGAATACTACTCCATACACACCTCAAAAAAATGGATTTGCAGAAAGAATGAATAGAACACTAATGGAAAAGGCAAGAAGCCTGCTCAGTGGTACTGGGTTAGGACAAGAATTCTGGGCAGAGGCAGTGGAGATTGCATGCTATCTGATTAACAGATCACCTTCATCAATGTTGGAAGATAAGACTCCACATGAGGTATGGACTAGTAAGAAATCCTGTGTTTCACATCTAAGGGTATTTGGATGTGATGCATATGTACATGTTCCAAAGGAGAAAAGGACCAAGTTGGATAATAAATCTGAAAGGTGCATCTTTATTGGGTATAAGGATGGTTTAATAGGTTACAAGATTTGGAACTCGGAAACAATGAAGGTTGTGTACTACCAAGATGTGGTGTTTAGAGAGGTGAAATATGTTGTTAAACATGAAGTCATACCAAAGGAACCTGAGAAGATTGAGTTTGAGCTAAAGGAGTATGAATTAGACTCTACAACAGAAGAATATTCAGAAGAGGAAGAGCCACAAACTCCAGTTTTGAGAAGATCATTTTGGGAAAGAAGGCAACTAGAAAGGTATAGTCCATCTACTTTCTATTTAGGTTTTTCCTTAACTATAACTGATGATGATCCTAGAAATATCAGGGAGGCAGTAGATTCAGAGGATGGAAAACTCTGGAAGGAGGCCATGGTTGATGAAATGGCATCCTGTACAAAAATGAGTCATGGGATTTGGTGGAGTTTTCGGCTGGAAGGAAGCCCATCGGGAGCAAATGGGTGTTTAAGAAGAAGATGAATGTAGAAGGCAAGGTGGAGAAATACAAAGCTTAGTTAGTAGCAAAAGGTTATTCCTAGTTGCTAGGAATTTATTTTGGTGATATTTTTTCTCCTGTTGGCAAAGTTACTTCTATTGGATTAATTTTATCTGTTGTTGTTGCATTTGATTTTGAGTTAGAACAGATGGATGTGAAGACAACATTTCTTCATGGAGATCTAGAAGAGGAAATCTACATGAAGCAACCTGAAGGCTTTATGGTGAAGGGTAAGAAAGAACTGGTATGCAGGTTGAAGTTGTCTCTATATGGGTTAAAATAGTCATGAAGGATGTGGTATTAGAAATTTGATACCTATATACGTGGACTTGGCTTCACCAGAAGCAAGGAGGATCACTGTGTTTATTTTAAATTAATTGGTGACCATGTTATTTATTTGGTCTTGTATGTGGATGATATGTTGTTGATTGGAAATGACAAAGAAATTATCCAAGATTTGAAGACCCAACTGTTCTCCAAAATTGACATGAAGGATCTTGGTGCTGCAAACTATATTTTAGGCATGGAAATTAAGAGAGATCGGGCAAAGAGGAAGCTCTCGTTAAACCAGAGGAAGTATGTCGAGAGTATATTGAAAAGGTTCAATATGCAGGATAGTAAACCGGTGAATGTTCCTATTCTTGTAGGTGTAAAGCTATCTGCTAAATAGTGTCCCAAGACACAAGAAGAAGAGGAGGATATGTCCCCTGTTCCATATGCAAGTGCAGTGGGTAGCCTGATGTATGAAATGGTATGTACTAGACCAGACATTACACATGCAATGGGAGTATTGAGAAGGTTTATGTCAAACCCAGAGAAGGAGCATTGGATTGCAATGAAGTGGGTTTTCAGATATTTACATGGCACTAGTGATTATGGCTTGTGCTAACAAGGAAGACCAGGATTGGAAAGAATGTTGGACATTCATGGTTTTTTTGATGTAGATTGGGCTGGAGATCTAGACCAAATAATATCTACAAGTGGGTATGTGTTTAGCCTGTTTGGAGGCGTAGTCATTTGGATGAGTAAAAGACAGTTTGTAGTGGCTCTTTCAACAACAGATGCAAAATACATAGCAACCACTCATGCAAGCAAGGAAGCAGTTTGGTTGTAGAGATTTTTTTCAAGTATGGGGGTGGTACAACAAGCTATAAGGATAGACTTTGATAGCCAAAGTGCAATTTTCTTGGCTAAGAACCCTGCTTATCATTCAAAGACAAAGCACATTGATGCTCAATATCACTTTGTTAGAGATATGGTTGAGGCTAAAAGGGTGTTGTTAGTAAAGGTGGACACTTTGAAGAATGTTGCAGATGCATTGACAAAGTCTGTGAGCACTCAGAAGTTCTCTTGGTGTAGAGAAAGAATGGGTGTTGAAGAATTGGGCCAATGACTAAGCTCTCCTGTGGCCCCCTACGGAAAGAAAACAACAAGTGGGAGAATGTTTGGTATGTGTTATATTCTTTCCATGACTAAGCATGCGTGGGGGTGATAGCCCCCTCTTTGCACTGGGTGCAACGGGGGGGGGGGGGCAGTAGCCCCCCCTGTCGGGGTCCAGGGCAACGCCCCGGTGAAAATTTTTTGGTCCTTAATTTCCAATGGGTAGTCCGCACCCATGGTTTTGCACATGGTTTTGGGGTACGATGGTTTTCGACCCCTGGTATTTTTGTAGATCCGGTCAAGGGAGCTATGGTTATGTTCTAATCTAGGGTTAATGGATTAGGGTTCATGTATGCTTCGACATGTATATATATGTGTTGTAACACTAAAAGGAATATAATGGAAAATCAAGTTGGTCATTCTGATTTGGGATCCAGGGGAAAATATCTGTGTTTATCTATTTTATGTTTTATGCCCTCGCTATTGTTTGTTTTCTGTTATAAGATTCGTGTGTAGCTAATTTCTATTCACGGTTAAAACCTACAATGATACACACATGTCCAAATGACATTTTATATCGAGGAAGTTACGAAAGTAAAGATCAATGCCCAACGTGTGGAAAACCTCGATGGAAGGTGGATGCTCAATCTCAAAAGGTGCAGAAAGGTGTGCCAGCCAAGGTTTTAATATATTTTCCCATAGCACCAAGGCTAAAAAGAATTTTTTTATAGGTATGATCTTGATCACTATAATTTTATTCAAATTTTCCCCTCCTTATATTATCTTTACCGTTTTTCATAGTGTTATTATATGATAATACTTCATATAAATGATTTTTTCTTTCATTATAGCTCCGCAAATATGTCACAAAAAATGAGATGACGTCATGAGAATGCAAGCAATGATTGTAAAATGTGCCACCCCATTGATAACCCAGCATGGAAAACTATTGATGACAAATGGCCTAGTTTTTCTAGCGAACCTCGCAATGTACGACTTCCAATGACAATAGATAGATTTAATCCTTTTGGAGACTTGAGAAGTACATACAATGTTTGACCTGTAGTGTTAGTTACATACAACCTTCCACCATGGTTGTGCACACAAAGGAATTTTATTATGTTAACATTGTTAATACCTGGTCCCAAGCAACCAGGGAATGACATTGATGTGTATTTGGAACCCTTGGTAGATGAACTAAAGCAATTATGGGACCAAGGGGTATGGACATATGATGCTTATAGTAAGACAAAATTTAACATGAAGGAAATGCTTATGTGTGTGATCCATGATTTTCCTAATAATGGGAATATGGTTGGTTGCACAACAAAAGGATATAATGCATGTCCGATGTGTGGGAGGAACACAAAATTAGAGTACCTCAGTTGTAGCAGAAAATGTGTATACATGAGACATAGGAGATTTCTTCCTCAGCATCATAAGTTTTGCTCACAAAATTCACCGTTTAATGGGAAGGAGGAGCATTGTTATGCCCCTCCAATTGTAAAAGTGCCAAATATTTTTAAGGAAACAAGGTGAAATGAAGCAATATGGGGGAAGATCAAATAAAATAAAAGGAAAAGAAACAATAAAATAGGTTAAAAAAATGATGTTGTGGTGTGGAAGAAACAATCAATTCCATTCAATCTACCATATTGGGAGGTATGTAGACCCATGATCAACCATGCCTAATTATTGGACACAACTTGCTTAGTTGACCTCATTGATTAGATGTCTTGGTTGAATTGAATGTTTATATTTTTTTCAATATTACATATTGCTTTTATATTCTTGATGTGTTGGAATGCACAAACTCCTAATATTCCACAATTTAGATGTAATGCATGTGGAGAAGAATGTCTGTGAAAGCATTTTTGGAACCCTTCTGGATATAAAAGAGAAGTCCAAAGATGGAAAAAAAATCAGCTTGAGGAAATCACTATGGTCAGAAGTTAAAGGAAAGAAAATATTCCTTCCACTTGCACCACATACTCTTTCAAAGAAAGAGAAACAGACCCTATGTCATGTTCTTTTCATGTTAAAGGTGCCAGACAGTTACAAATCTAATCCAAAAAATCATATATCTATGGAAGAGCTTAATTTCCATGGTATGAAAGCACATGATTTCCATGTTCTAATGCAAAAACTCCTTCTAATGGCTTTGCATCATGGGTTACCAATTATTGTCCGAAAGATGCTTTACAAGATTTGTTAATTTTATAGGCAAATCTCTGCAAAATCTGTTTCAGTAGAGAGTCTTGATAAGCTGGGAAATGATATTGTGGAGACATTGTGCTTTCTTTAAAGGTACTTCACTCCTTCATTATTTGAAATAATGTTGCATTTGAAAGTAAATTTGTTACGTGAGCTTTGATATTGTGGCCCAATTGCATATATATGGATGTACCCCTTTGAGAGGTACGTGAAACTTTACTTTTTATCAAGCACAACAAATATTTTTTTTGAAAGACTTTGACATTACTTAATTTTTTTTTTTTTGTTAATTTTTTAGGAACATGAAAGTATATAAGAGTTATGTTAAGAAAAAAAATAGGCCTAAAGGATGCATTGTTGAAAGCTATACTGTGGAGGAATCAATAAAGTTTTGTGGAGGATACTTGAAAGGTACATAAGCTATTGGATCCACACATGGTCGAAATGAAGTGTGGGATGAGGAAGTTGAAGAAGTTATCCTTGATGGAAATCCATTATCTGCTCCAATTCCTTCAGAATTGGATGGCATTAGTTGGGAACAAGCCCATAGGTGGGTTATATTTCATGCAAAAAAAGTTGATCCATGGATAGAGTAAGCTACATATTTGGCTTGTAATTTTTATGTTTGTTTGTTTAAGGTTGTTTAAGGTTTAACATATTTGACCTTTAAATTTTTTTTATTCATATTTAATCAAAACACATTAACCACCATATCTATTTTCCATAATTGTTGAATTAGGATGCAAAAAATGGAGATTTCCAACTGAATTACCCAAACGAAAAAAGATGACGCTCTATTGCAGAAACTCCACACCCATAAATTTACTAGTTGGTTAAAAAAATAGGTAACTATATTATTTATATTATAAGTGTACTTAAAAATCATTATATGGGAATATTATCATGCAAGAAATTAAATATTTGTTTAGAGGTTGAATGTATGAATTCTAACTACATTTAAAAATCTAAAACTATACAGGTGGAGGGAGATGGAAATTTGTCTGATACACTTGAATGGCTACATGGCCCCAGGAAATTCGTGAATAATTACAAGGGATACCTAACAATGGTTATAGATTCCATACAAAAAGCATGGATATTGAGAGAACCACCCAAAATAGTGGCATGCGTATGGAAGCTCAAACAATGATGAGGTCAAGTTCCAAAGATGCAAACCCTATACTTTAAACCACAACATCTTATGGAGTGGTAGAAGAAATAATTACATTGGACTTCTTTTGTATGGAGTACACATTGTTCAAATGTAATTGGATTGATGTATACAATAAGCGAGGGATCAAAACTGATGATTTGGGTTTTACAATGGTGAATATGAAGAAATTCTTCAGTCAAAATCATTGGCAAGATGATCCATTTACTCTAACATCACAAGCTAAACAAGTATTCCATGTACAAGATCTAGTTGAGACTGACTAGTATGTAGTGCTAAAATGTCCTCCAAAAGGATTGAGAAATAATACATCATATGAACCTGAATATGAAGATTTTTCACATGTTGTGGAATTTCAAGAAACAAAATGTGTAATTGAAGAAGATATAGCTAATGTCGATGTCAACGTCGACGTGAATGTGGATTATGTCCATTCAGATTGTGAAGGAATATGGTTGAACCTTAAGAAATGAAATATATTGATTTTCTATCTTATTTCGAGAACTCCAAACTTGATATTTGGTTATGAAGAGAGATTCCTTTGTTTCTTATATATAACATGTTTTAGGCCCATTTAGTAGATATATTTTTAGTCCCTGCCTACGACAGCGACTATTGTTTTCGGATTGCACCATTAATCTTGTCCATACAAAAATTGAACACATAAAAATTTTATATGTGTGAAGTTTCTCCAATTTTTATATTTTTTAAGATTGAAATGAGAATTTTCTATATTATTATTGGATCATAGCCCTAGAAATTATTCATTTAAAAGAACCTAGAAAATACAAATTTCTTGGGCACATGACATTTTTTAGCCTTCTTCTGCGACTATTGGTTGCAAAATGAACTATTCAACTGTGGGTTGCAAAACAAACTATGGAGATAGAGGATGGCAATCATTGGGAGGGAAAAAAAGGAGCATAAAGAATCTGAGCATATTACTGGATGGTCAATTGAAGGATTCCTTAGCTTAAGCACAATTAAGCTAATAATTCTGCATTTTCCTCCATGTAGGTTATCAAAAACCAAGATGAACATTCAAAAATTTAAGTGTCATTCTCACATCTCAGTTTCTTTGTCAACAGTGTTGTAGGATAATATTTTCCTTTAATCTTAATATTTCTTGTTTCATTTCCTAAAGGTTATAGCTTTAAGAGACTATATAAGCTAATAATTCTAGGCTTTCCTCCTAGTCCTTGAGATAATGCTGACTAGTATTCCATCTCCATTCTTGGTGTTTACTAGTGCTTTAAAATATTACATTGACATTCTAATATACTGGGGATTTACAATTGTAGTTCAGATCTTCTTATGCTTCTTTATGTATTGTCCATCCGTGCAGTGATTGTTTTTCTCCAAATGATAAATTGCTTCTTCCATCAGTTAAAAAAAAAAGAAAATATGATTGTAAACTTGTCATTCAAATATAAATTTTTATTTCCTTAGAAACTATGTAGGTGCTCGATAAGGATGGTGGCTTTCTTTCAAAAGGTAACCTGGAAAGTGGTGCAAGATGGTCAGTGGAATTGGGTTGTCAAAATATTGGGCGCCCTATCATAGTGGAGAATATAAGTCAGCCCCAAGAATCACTTATAGAGTTTAGTTAAATTGTTAGATTAACAGGGTTTTTATATGCACTCAATAATTCAATTTTGTTATTTTGATACAAGGTTTAAAGTTCTCATGTTATCTTCTGTTGGTTTTCACCAATTTTGTAGATGCTTTGTGAGGAGTGGGGGCTCTTCCTTGAAATGGATGACATCATTTGAGGGTTGGGGTTTATGATTTAAAGGGAGTTATGGAAGCTCACAGTGACAAGATCTGGGATCACTTTATTGTTGAGGTAATGACATGGTTGCAAAGACCTTTCATTCCATGTAAATATTCCTCTCTTTTTTTTGTTTGGTTGCTTGAACAGACCATAGACTTCAAGAATTGGCATTGTTATTTATAATGAGAACAGGGTATGAAATTTATTTGAAGGTTGCATATGTTTCCAGAGACCAATCAAATTTCATGGTTGATTCTTAATAACTATCACTTGGAGATTGCTCTTGGGAATTTTATTGTGTAGGTCGAATAACATAATATATTCTAGCTATAAACCTCTATATTTCACCATATGTGCTCTATGTTCTGGCATATAAAATTCTTAGGGCACCATAGCCTGATTTGTCATGTTGTGAAAATCGGTAGTTTCATAATATTTTTTCATAGTAGTGGCTTCTTGGATTGGAAGTGAAACTATAACGATGTAAAAATATCCATAATGTTCTAATAACAACACAAAAATTTTAAAATCACAAGGTTGATCTTTAGTGAGCCCTGGACATGCATGCTATCAAAGACTACTTGCACTTAGCAAGAGATAGGTAAATCAATGAAACTGTTTTGTAGACTTAGTACTCTCACTTGAATTTTTACATTAGAATTATGGAAGTGTAGAAAGATGCACAGGGAGAAGTACTGTAGTGTTGGGTATGTGTTATATTCTTTCCACGACTAAGCACGCGCGGGGGGGTAAGAGGGGGGGCGATAGCCCCCTCTTTGCGTTGGGTGCAACGGGGGGGTCACAGGGAGAGCGGTTGCCCCTCCTGTCCAGGTCCGAGGCAGCGCCCTGGTGAAAATTTTTGGTCCTTAATTTCCGGTGGGTAGTCCGCGTCCATGGTTTTGTGCATGGTTTTGCACATGGTTTTGGGGTACGATGGTTTTTGGCCCCTGGTATTTTTTTAGATCCGGTCAAGGGAACTACGGTTATGTTCTAATCTAGGGTTTATGGATTGGGTTTTATGTATGATTCAGCATGTATATATATGTTTTGTAACACTAAAAGGAATATAATGAAAAATCAAGTTGGTCGTCCCGATTTGGGATCCAGGGGAAAATCTCTGTGCTTATCTATTTTATGTTTTATTCTCTCGCTATTGTTTATTTTCTGTTATAAGATTCATGTGTAGATAATTTTTGTTTAGGATTAAAACCTACATTTGGTATCAGAGCTGTTTCGGCTTCAAGGGGACGCCTTTTCTACTGAGGGTTTTTAGTTTGGGCCTGAGGTAGACCCTGTTCAGTGGGAGATCTGTGGGATCGATTCTTGCGGTGAAAGAAGATGGCGAGCGGTGGAAAGATAGAGATCGAGAAATTTAATGGTAAGAGTTTTAAGTTGTGGAAGCTCAAGATGGAGGATCTGCTAGTGGAAATAGATCAGTGGATCGCGGTAGATCCAGGTACTAAACCAACGGGAGTGTCAAATGAAGATTGGAAGAAATTGGATCGAAAGGCTAAGAGCACAATACGGTTGTGTGTCTCAGATTCAGTATTTTTGAATGTATCTGGGGAAGCTACGGCAAAGAATTTGTGGGAAAAAATTGGGACTTTGTACCAATCTAAGTCTCTGGTGAATAAGTTTTTCCTGCGGAAAAAGTTGTATAACCTGAGGATGAAGGATGGAGACTCGGTGGGAGAGCATCTGAACGCCTTCAATACTGTGGTAAGTCAGTTGTCATCTGTTGATATTAAAATCTTAGATGAAGATAAATGCATCAGTTTTTTTTGTTCTCTACCAGACTCGTGGGACAGTCTGGCTATTGCAATAGGTAGAAATACAACTACCTTGAATTTTGACGACATTGTCTCAGCCTTGTTGTCGAAGGAAATGAGAAGGAGAAATATGGAGGGTCAGAATGGAGATGCCTTGTCTGTACGAGGAAGGTCCCAGAATAGAAACAAGAATAAGGTTTCAAGTGGGAGATCCAAATCTAGAGGGAGATCTAAATCTCCTGGAAAGTTTGTAAAGGCATGCTCAAAATGTGGAAAGGAAGGGAACTACAAAAAGGACTTCAGATCTAAAGATCCTGAGAAAGGAAAGGGATCTGATGATGCTCCTTCTGGAGAGGCAACAACCACCTCGGATGAAGGTGGGGATATGTATTTGGCTTCTTCTTCAAATACACATGTAGATCATGAGTCATGGTTGATTGACTCAGGTGCATCCTTTCACTTCACTCCCCATAGGGAGTGGTTTTGCGAGTATGAGAAATATGATGGTGATGTCTTCCTAGGGGATGATAGGAAGGCAAAAATCGTCGGACGTGGAAAGTTCAAGCTGAAGCTACAAGGTGGAAGGATTAGAACACTTACTAGTGTTCTGCATATTCTTGCATTGGCTAGAAATCTGATTTCTATAAGAAAGATGGGTGACGCAGGTTTAAAAACAGTATTCGAGAAAGATGCTTGCAAGATGGTTCAGGGAGCACTGGTATTAATGCAGGGAGTTCAGACTAGAACTCTGTACAAGCTACAAGGTAGCACTGTTATTGATGGGTGTAATAGTTCTGTGGTTCCTGAAAGTGGGACGGAAAGCCTGGCTGTCTCTGGAGAAAAGACCATTCTATGGCATCAAAGGCTTGGACATATTCGAGAGAAGGACCTTTGAATACTACATAGAGATGGTATGGTAGAAGGTATGTGTAATTTTTCTCTGGATTTCGATTTCTGTGAGCATTGTGTATATGGGAAGCAGAATCGTGTGAGTTTTCCTTCTGGTGCTAAGAGGGAAAACAAGATATTAGAACTTGTGCACAGTGATGTGTTTGGGCCTGTGTCAATTCCATCCATGGGAAAGTCTATGTACTATGTTTCATTCATAGATGACTTCTCAAGGAATACATGGATATATTTCTTGAGGAATAAATATGAAGTCTTTGACAAATTTAAAGAATTTAAGGCTCCGAGGGAAAACTAGACAGAGAAGAAGATAAAGGTGTTGAGGACAGATAATGGTGGGGAGTTCTACAAGAAGGAATTTGAAGATTTATGTAAGAAGTGTGGTATAGCACGGCAGAAGACTACTCCATATACACCTCCGCAAAATGGAGTTGCAGAAAGAATGAACAGAACACTGATGGAAAAGGCAAGAAGCGTGCTCAGTGGTACCAGGTTAGGACAAGAATTCTGGGAAGAAGCAGTGGAGACTGTGTGTTACTTAGTTAACAGATCACCTTCATTAGCGTTGGAGGATAAGATCCCACAGGAGGTATAGAATGGTAAGAAACCCTCTCTTTCACATCTAAGGGTATTTGGATGTAATTCATATGTACATGTTCCAAAGGAGAAAAGGACCAAGTTGGATAATTAATATGAAAGGTGCATCTTTATTGGGTATAAGGATGGTTTAAAGGGTTACAAGCTTTGGAACCCAGAAACAAGGAAGGTTGTGTACAACCGAGATGTCGTGTTTAGAGAAGTGAAAGATGTTTTTAAACATGAAGTCCTACCAAAGGAACCTGAGAATATAGAGTTTAAGCTAAAGGAGGATGAATCAGACTCTACAATAGAAGAAGACTCAGAAGATGAAGAGCTGCAAACTCCAGCTTTGAGAAGATTAGTTCGAGAAAGAAGGAAACCATAAAGGTATAGTCCATCTTCTTTCTATTCAAGTTTTGCCTTAACTATAACTGATGATGAACCCAGAACTGTTAGGGAGGCAGTAGATTTAGAGGATGGAAAACTCTGGAAGGATGCCATGGTTGATGAAATGGAATCCTTGCACAAAAATGATGCATGGGATCTGGTGGAGTTGCCGGCTGGAAGGAAGCCCATTGGGAGCAAATGGGTGTTTAAGAAGAAGATGAATGTAGAAGGAAAGGTGGAGAAAGGTTACTCCCAGGTGCCGGGAGTTGATTTTGGTGATATTTTTTCTCTTGTTGCCAAAGTTACTTCTATTAGATTACTTTTATCTATTGCTGCTGCATTTGATTTTGAGATAGAATAGATGGATGTGAAGACAACATTTCTTCATGGGGATCTAGAAGAGAATATCTACATGAAGCAACCTGAAGGATTTATGGTGAAGGGTAAGAAAGAACTGGTATGCAGGTTGAAGAAGTATCTGTATGGGTTAAAACAATCATCAAGGATGTGGTATCAGAAATTTGATACCTATATACAGGGACTTGGCTTCACTAGAAGCAAGGAGGATCACTGTGTTTATTTTAAATTAATTGGTGACCGTGTTATTTATTTGGTCTTGTATGTGGATGATATGTTGTTTATTGGAAATGAATTATCCAAGATTTGAAGACCCAACTGTTCTCCAAATTCAACATGAAGGATCTCGTTGCTGGAAACTATATTTTGGGCATGGAAATTAAGAGAGATCAGGAAAAGAGGAAGCTCTGGTTAAATCAGAGGAAGTATGTCGAGAATTTATTGCAGAGGTTCAATATGCAGGATAGTAAACCAGTGAATGTTCCTATTCCTGTAGGTGTAAAGCTGTCTACCGAACAATGTCCCAAGACACAAGAAGAAGAGGAGTATATGTCCCGTGTTCCATATTCAAGTGCATTGGGTAGCCTGATGTATGCAATGTTCTGTAATAGATCAGACATTGCAAATGCAGTGGGAGTATTGAGTAGGTTTATGTCAAACCCAGGGAAGGAGCATTAGACATCAGTGAAGCGGGTTTTCATATATTTACGTGGCACTAGTGATTATGGCTTGTGCTACTAGGGAAGACCAGGATTGGAAAGAATGTTGTACATTCGTGGTTTTTTTGATGCAGACTGGGCTGGAGATCTGGACCAAAGAATATCTACAAGTGGGTATGTGTTTAGCCTATTTGGAGGCGCACTCAGTTGGATGAGTAAAATACAGTCTGTAGTGGCTCTTTCAACTACAGAGGCAGAATACATAGTAGCCACTCATGCAAGCAAGGAAGCAATTTGGTTCGAGAGATTGTGTTCAAGTATGGGGTTGGTACAACAAGCTATAAGGATAGACTTTGATAGCCAAAGTGCAATTTTCTTGGCTAAGAACCCTGCTTATCATTCAAAGACAAAGCATATTGATGTTCAATATCACTTTGTTAGAGATATGGTTGAGGCTAAAAGGGTGTTGCTGGTAAAGGTGGACACTTTGAAGAATGTTGCAGATGCATTAAAAAATTCTATGAGCACTCAGAAGTTCTCTTGGTGTAGAGAAACAATGGGTGTTGAAGAATTGGGCCAATGACTAAGCTCTCTTGTGGTCCCCTGTGGAAAGAAAATAACAAGTGGGAGAATGTTGGGTATGTGTTATATTCTTTCCATGACTAAACACCCCTGCAAAAATTTTTGGTCCTTAATTTCCGGTGGGTAGTCCGCGTCCATGGTTTTATGCATGGTTTTGCACATGGTTTTGGGGTACGATGGTTTTCGGCCCCTGGTATTTTTGTAGATCCAGTCAAGGGAACTATGGTTATGTTCCAGGGTTTATGGATTGTGGTTTATGTATGCTTTGGCATGTATATATATGTGTTGTAACACTAAAAGGAATATAATGAAAAGTAAAGTTGGTCGTCCCGATTTGGGATCCAGGGGAAAATATCTGTGTTTATCTGTTTTATGTTTTATGCTCTTGCTATTGTTTATTTTCTGTTATAAGATTTGTGTGTAGATAATTTATGTTCAAGATTAAAACCTACATGTAGGACTATATTTTATGAATTTTCCATAGGTACATCTGTAGGAGGCTGTGTGCAATCAGTTCAAGCTGTAAGTTGTAACACATATTTTAACCTAAGAAATGAAAATTTGCCACTTGGCATGCAATTTTGATACCTTTGGGTGCATTATAAGTATGGAATATGATGTTCCATGACATATAAGATAGACCTTTTTCCTTATCATCGATCAGGTTTTCTATTTATGTACATGGCATGCAGGTTTTAATGCAAGTGGATATTTTGGCACTATGAAAATAATAGGTAGAAAGCATAGTAGTAATAAGGAGACACATGACCTTGGAGATGCATTAGAGCTTAGGACCTTTGGAGGATTGTTTGACCTTGGGGACCAGTGCTCATGCCATGGAGGGCTTTCTTGTTAATCATTGTCACCTTTGATGCTGACACATGTCACGTAGAGCAGAGTGCTTCACATGTGTGGGCCTACTTGTGCCTTGAAAGTTTCCTTGTAGTGAGCTAGGTCCACTAAAGCCCCTTTACTGCTCATATAAAAAGAGGAAGGATTGATTTGTTATTATAGTTGATCATGCACTTGTGCATATTCCTTTCAAGATTGGGTTAGGGATGTAATAGAAGTGCTACTCTCTTTCTCTCGGTGAAAATATATCTGAGTTGATGTGTATGTTGGTGACAATATATCTAAGTTGCGCTTTGCTCTATATTCCTTACGAGGATTCCTTGAAAGATAAATAGATTGGTGAACATAAGTAACTAATTTGAACTATAGAAAAAAAACTGATATGAATCTACTATTAATTGAGGTTCTAATACCAATGATGTGAGCCAACCCAGAATTCTGTTATTATAACTAAAATTTGAAATCCAAAAATTCCACAACTAGATCTGAGATATAAAAAAAGAAGCAGACCAAAAAACCAAACAGTTACAAGTCGAGCGGTAGTCATGAAAATACTTAAAGTACTCCACTCAAATCTTGCATCTTTATCTGCATATGTCTCAGAGAGAAACCATCATCGTTTTTCTACAAGGACTTTATTGTCTCAAAAACCTATCAGTGTTTATAGTCAAGCTCAACGATAGTGACACAAGCCATTCTTCACGAACATTTTCTGTTGTTTGGGACTAGGTGCTCTTTTATGAAACAAATCTAACAGTGTTTTCAATAACATTCTAAAATTATAGCTATTGAAACTATGTGGCTATAGTAATTTTTCATGATGATTTCCTACTTTCTTAAGCAATAGGCACTTGTTTAAGAAACAACTGGATGGACGAGAGTTAATGGAATTCTTTTTAGTTCCTCCAATTTTCTTGATGACAGGAAAGAGAAATGAAACTTGGAAAGAACTTTAGAAGAGTTCCTTGACTAAATGGAGATGTTGATGAATGCACATAATGGATCAACATGTTGAAGTAGAAAAATCCATAAGATTCCCTACAAATAGTGCACATAGTGGGTCATCATGTTGGATAAAATATAAATATTATTGAAATAATAATAGCATGAATTTTACATTGATGGACTTGGACATTCGAGGAGGTTTACCATTTGCTGCTAGACCTTGTTTGAATGTTTGATTACATTCTTCCTAGAAGTTTTGGATTAGTATGGAGCTTGGTGACTTCATGTTGTTGATGCATGAAGGGAGTTTGTATGCTTGGAGTAGAGTTGGGTATTTCTCCATGACAAAAACATCCAAAAATCAACATGAGCACACAAAATACCTTGAAATGTGAACTCATGGGTTGAGGGAGTGGATATGTAGGTGTGGGAGTCCTTAAGGTGACACATTACCTTGGATATGTATTGTCTTGAAGGAGACACATGAACGAGGAGATGCATTGGAGCTTAGGAACTTTGGAGGATTGTTTGACCTTGGGGAGTAGTTATCATGCCATGGCTTGCTTGTTAATCACTGGAACCTTTGATGCTAACACATGTAACATAAAGTATAGTGCTTCACATGGGTGGAACTACTTGTGTCTTGCAACTTTTCTTGTAGTGGACGAGGTCCACTAAAGCCCCTTTACCTCTCATATAAAAAGAGGAAGGAGTGAGTTGTTATTATATTTGATCATGCACTTGTGCATATTCCTTTCAAGTTTGGGTTAGGGATGTAAGAGAACTCCTACACTCTCTCTCTCTCTGTCGGTGACAATATATTTGAGTTGATGCATATGTTTGTGACAATATTTGAGATGTACTTTTCTCTATCTTCCTTACAAGGATTCCTTGAAAGATAAACAGATTGGTGAACATAAGTAACTAATATAAACTGTAGCAAAAAATATGATATGAATCTGCTATTAATTGAGGTTCTAATACCAATGATGCGATCCAACCTAGAATACTATTATTATAACTGAAATTTGAAATCCAAAAATTCCAGAAGTAAATCTGAAATATAAAAAATAAAGCAGACCAAAATACCAAACAGTTACAAGTTGACCAGTAGTCATGAAACTACTTAAGTCCTGGACTCGAATCTTGTATCTTTATCTACATAAGTTTTAGAGAGAAACCATCACCATTTTTCTCCAGGGACTTTATTGGCTCGAAAACCTGTCAGTGTTTATAGTCAAGCTCAACGATAGGGAAACAAGGCATTCTCCATGAACATTTTCTATTGTTTGGGACTAGGTGCTCTTTTATGGAACAAATCTAACAGTGTTTTCAATAACATTCTCAGATTATAGCTACTGAAACTATGTGGCTATAGTCATGTTTCATGATGGCTTCCTACTTTCTTTAAGAGATATGCACTTGTTTAGGAAACAACTTGATGGGTGACAGTTAATGGAATTCTTTCTATTTGCTCCAATTTTCTTAATGACGGGAAAGATAAATGAAACTTTGAAAGAATTTTAGAAGAGTTCCTTGACTAAATGGAGTTTTTGACCAATGCACATAGTGGAGATTCCCTACAAATAGTGCACATAGTGGGTCATAATGTTGGATAAAATATAATTATTCTTGAAATAATAATAGCATTACTTTTACATTAATATACTTGGACATTGGAGGTGGTTTACCGTTTGCTTTTAGACCTTGTTTGGATGTTTGAAAGGCATTATTCCACAAAGTGTTGGATTAGTATGGAGATTCATGACTTCATGTTGTTGATGCATGAAGGGATTTTGTGTGCTTGGAGTAGAGTTGGGTATTTCACCATGACAAAGACATCCCAAAATCACTAAAAATCCCTTGACATGTGAAATATTGGGTTGCGGGAGTGTATATGTAGGTGCGGGAGTCCTTAAAGTGATACATTACCTTGGGTATGCATTGTCATTAAGGAGACACATGACCTAGGAGATGCATTGGAGCTTAGGAACTTTCGAGGATTGTTGGACCCTGGAGAGTAGTGCTCATGCCATGGAGGGCTTTCTTGTTAATCATTGTCACCTTTGATGCTGACACATGTCATGTAGAGTAGAGTGCTTCACATGGGTGGACCTAAATGTTTCTTTCATGTTTTCTTGTATTGGACTTGGTCCACTTGTTATTGTAAAGCCCCTTTACCTATCATATAAATAAAGGAAGGGGTGAGTTGTTATTATAGTCGATCATGCACTTTTGCATATTCATTTTCATACTTGTGCATATTTTTTGTGTGATATTTGAATTTCATAAATCTAGATTTATATTTCGTTATCTATATCAATATATAAGAATAGGATCATGGATTGTTCAAATTTCTCAAACTGTGGAGTTTCTCCTTTCCTATTTCATGTTCTTTTATATTTTTATGTTGTGATTCAAATTTCTAATTGTGCTTTCCAGTTATTCTCCTACAGAGTACATGGTTTGATAGATTATATCAAAATTCTTACCAATACGGTAACATTGATTGTTGTATGTGGACATTTTTCTTCAAGATGGTCCATTACAGAATAAGATGAGGAGCTGGATCATGCAATTACACTTTCTGTTTCTGAAGAACTAACCAAACCAGATGGTATATGATGGAAATTTCATTTTTTTTATAGTTACTTTTAGTTTAATTATATCATTTAGCTCGGTGATTTTCATATATTCAACTAAACTTCTGTTTCTTAACAGGACTTTGTCATTTCCATGTTTTAGTGAAACTGTTTATGGTTTGATACTCTCATACAACCTTTATCAAGTTACATGCACCCTCATTAGAAAAAACAAGAGAATTTTGCTTGCCATGACTATATTTCTTTGCCATTGTTGACTTAAGAAAGTCTTTTAGCTAAGGAACTAGTTTCAAGGTTATGGCATAACTTTTCATATAATTTGAACAAAAGTTATATCCAAAATGTTAACTTGTAAACTACTTAACTGGTTTTAGGCTTTCCATTTAAAATCTACTTCAGTTTGAACTTTGAAAGAGTTGTTCCATAGACTTAAATATTAAGATATTTTGGTGTAAGGATTAAAAATTATCCCATAAGGCCTCTCAATTATTCATTTATTTTATCTGAGTATAACATTTACTATTAAATTAGAAGCACTTGGCACAAATACATCATAGATCAAGATCATACTTTGTAGAGTGTCGTAGAATAAAAATAGGAGCAAGGACACTAAATTTTTTCAGTTTTCCTGGTTCTTATTCCTTTGGTGTACCTTTGCACTTTAGGGGAAATTGCTAGTTTAAAGTCTAACTCTATAAATGGTATTAGCTCAATGGACGAGCACCTGCTTTACACGTAGGAGGTTGGTGGTTCGATTCAATCGTGCCCTAATATTCATAGGGAATGATGAATATCAGTTTTTGGTGATAGATGCTCTTTTGACTATCACCAATGAGCTTATGGTGACATTTTTCGACCCTCACCAAAATATGAAATGGTGATGGCCAATGAATGCCACCATATATACGCATCAATAGTGAGGACCATTAAAGGTCTATCACCATAAATCGTTGTTGTTGATATGAAACGATGAGGGTCACTATTTGTAATTATAGTCATTATTTGTGACGGATCTTGATGTCACCAATGAGTTTATGGTGACGGTCACTTCCGTCGTTATAATCAATATTCATGACGAACCTTGAATGTCACCACAACACATACTTTCAGCGACGACACCTTTGGTAACGTTGTATTTTTTGGTGACGGAGGCTATTTTCCATCACCACTGCTCATATGAAATGGTGATAGTCATTATTAATCACTATAAATGATTATTGGTGAAGGAACTTGAATTTCACCACAACACCTATACTTTCAGCGACGCCACCCTTGGTGACGTTCAGTTTTTGGTGACGAAGGCTCTTTTGACACTCACCAATGAGCTTATGGTGACCATTTTTGCCCCTCACCAATGTGCTTTTTTCTTGTAGTGAAGCTTTGGCCTTCCTTGGAATCCTATCCCAACTTGGCACTGGTACAAAATCTCATGCTCGAGCTGAGTTAAATTCTACACCATGGTATTTACTTGGGTATCATCAACTCAATAGATTTATCCCTGTTCTTTGTAATGCATGTAGGCTTTTGGGTTCAAGGATACGGTTGCAGGTCAACCGAGATATTTAGTTTCCTTGAAATGTTGTCATAATAGTCTAAATTATTTCAATGCCTTCACCCCTTTTGCTTTAATATACAGATGTCATTTTTTGAGATGAATAAATTGGAACTATAAACTTTGGCTCCATTGTTAGTTCTGGTGAAAGCCTCTTTTTGTGGACAATAATTTATTTTGTTAATTGTTGTCATTTACTCAATGAGAAATGTGAAAGAATGGTTTCATCTCTAGTATTTTCGGAATTTCATATTTTTATTTAAAACTAAGGAGAACTTGTGACAGACTCTATAAGTTATTCCTCTAGTAGAAATACATGTCACCTTTTTTTTTTTTCTTTTTTTTTTCTTTTTTTTTTTTTTTCTGGATGTGGTCAATTTCTTGTTTTGGTTAGTATGTCTCAGCTTTCCTTTCCATAGTTCTAAGGTGACAGGTAATAGAGGGACCAAAATCCAGACCCTCCCTCTAGGTCAGGGTTCTAAACCCTCAGTCAAGCAATTAACCCCTTCCAGATATTAAGACCACATAATTTTTCAGCTTCTCGTAGCTTTTATTCGAATGATTATAAGGATTTTGGGTCTCTTCGACATTTTGTTTATTATGTAATTATCAGTATTCAAGGTTAAAGAAATGAGTGTAAATATCAGTACATATTAGTCTATGTTTCAACTGGTAAACTTTCTGTTATTTTTAAGTGGTGGACTGCTTCAACATAATACCGCATTTTCCTTGCTTTTCATATATGTTTACATAAGCACACAAATTGAAAAATATTATGCACAATCAATAGGAGCTAAATATATATTGGGAAAAATATCGAGAGAGGGGGTGAATAAGTATTTATAGCTGACTGAAATTTTTTTACTTTTTCTTTCTCTTAAAACCATACGCTACTTTACTGAACCCAAATCGCGTATACACGCGGATATCCTTAAGAAAACTTGCGTATGTCCAGAGATCTTATTATGCATTTAATTCTTTACTTAGACCATTGCATCATTCATTCATCAAATTTTTAGTAAGCAGTAAGCATGTGCAGTAATAACAGAATAAACCATCACAAATAAGAAACACACATGAACACCAGTATTTAAGGTGGAAACCCAATTCGGGAGAAAACCACTGTTGCTGTCGTCTCTGTCTTAAATATTTATTATAAAGAAAAATTCTTACAATTTTGTATTGGCGCAGACTCATACCAGCACGCAGGCACCCACCTGTAGAAGGATGCAACCTTCTCTCGTTCTCCAGCCACTACTGGAAGGGAGCTCCAACCCCTTGATCTTGTTTACCAGACTCTCTTGGAAGGGAGCTACTACCCCCTGCTCTCATTTACTAGCCTCTCCTGGAAGAGAGTTACTACCCCCTGCTCTCATGTACCAGCTACCACTGGAAGGGAGCTACAACCCCCTCACTGAAGGCTTCGACCCTCAGCACCACTGTGGACGATGTTTCATCAATTTTCATACTGGTCCAACAGCTTCCACACAACATAACTTGTAGGCCACTTTTGATCAAATTGTCAGACTGGACGCACTCCACACATTTAAGCTCAACATACATCAAACTGAAACTTATAACCCCATCAATTCATTCATTGAATCATCAACCAATCAACCAACAACTTGATCTTTAATCAACATAATCAGCAGCATAATCAAAATTCAAACAACCCAGATCTGTATGAATACATCATTGACAAATAGCAGTAAAACAACAAAACAGATCAAAAATTTCATTCCACACACTTCAACAAAACCCTAGATTCCATACGTGCTTTTACTTCACTGAACCTGCATATATACGCGCTTTCACAGAGACAAGCCTACGTATAGATCTGCAACTATTTCAGAACTGACCTTTGATTTCATACCCTCTTTTGCTAAAATGAACCTACATATATACGTGCTTTCTCTAAGATTAACATGTGTATAGATCTGTAACATTTCAGAACTATGCAGCTCTTCAGAACAGATAACTCAGATCTCAACCTTTACTTCAGCAAAGATTCGCCAGATCATAGATCTAAACATTCCATAAACAGATCTAGAGATTCCTCTTCATCATTTTCTTCATAGGTGCATTATTAATTCAGATCAATCAATAAATTGTGACCCATTCCATGCAGATATACTTCATAGTGAAGTATTCATTAAAACCCAGACCTATGCATACTCTTGCACGATGATCTTCTTCTCCTTATATAGATTTAGCCTTTGTGAATACCATGAGTCAAAACCACTCAACCGCTGATGGTATTCCTGGACGGGATCAAATAGATAATCCAACGCTCAATACAGTGGGCCAATACCATGGTAATGCCCTAGGTATCATAGTTTTTAGAGCACAAAAGGCATACGCGACTTGGAGCATTCGTATCCACATGTATACATGATTTATCTTCAACATAGATGCGTATATACTAGTCCTAAATGTATACGTGGGTTTCCCTCAAAAAATTAGTGTATACATTGAATCCATACGCGGGTTGCCTTCATAAAAGCAGCGTATACATTGTGACATATTATATTTATCATTTCTCTGGCACTTATTGAAATTCCTTTTTCTGCTACTTCTGAACTGATCTGTAGATACATCATTTTTACATCTTTAACAAATATGTTGCTATCAAAATGCAACTCATCGAGTCAGTTTCCATCAAGGACAACTTCATCAAGTAAGTTGCCATCAAGGACAACACATTGCATCATATTGCCAACAATCTCCCCCTTTGGACTTGATGGCAACCATGATGGTGTTTGATCACCAAAAAAAATAGATACATTGATTATAACCATTATTCAAACACCATGATACTCTCCCCCTTTGAAATCAAGGGCAAAGGGCGGATCAAAACCAAAACAAGGTTTTTCTTCTCTGGTAGAAAGAAAAGCTCTGTAGATCTGATGTGCACTGAAGTTACCATGCTCCCCTTGAGTTCACGCTGAATCTTCAAACTTATTTTTCAATGAAGTACATGAGTCTATGACCTTTCCTATCACCAAGGACTCATACTTACATCAATGATCCAACCAAGTGGATTTACATATGTGACTCAAGTAGCCAACCAAGTGGGTTTAGACATTTTGACTCAACTACCCAACCAAGTGGGTTTACAAATTTTCACTCAACTACCCGACCAAGTGGGTTTACAAATTTGAAGAAGTCCTTACATGACTGAATATAACAATTTACATCATAGGTCTCAACATAACCTTTTCATCAAATTACAAATATGACTTTTTATAACCAATACCTAAAATATCTCAAGAGAGAGATCATATTTCAGAACCATCATAATGCCAACAATGCATTACTCTGATCAAGGCTAATGCTCCCCCTAAAACTATGCTCCTGTCCTGGAGCTGACTCACTATTTTTCTTATCAGAAAAACATATGCTTCTATCTCCAATGGAACTCGCGTGTATACGCGGCTTTAGTTCACGAAACTCGCGTATGAAAAATGAAATACTAAAAATTTCATAGCTCCATTTTCTCCTGGATTTATACATTATGTACCTGTCTTCTGTTGTCATATTAGATGCACTGTTAGAAAGAAATACAACCAGAATTACCAAACCAACCATGGGAATCACCATATATTTCTCCCCTTCTGATGATACATTACTGATTCCTATAATGTATCACATCACTCCTGCAGTCATTATGAGAAGTAAGATTTAGAAGTGGAAGAATGTAGTAGGATTATTATCCCCTACGTTTTTGACCGGTCCTCCTTCTTTTTCCAGCTTTGCTTGAAATTTCTTATTGTGTGCTAGAAATTATCCAATTTCTTAGTTCTATTCATCCTGCATTCTTTTTCTACATGTTCATAATTGTTACAAACATAACATCTTGTGTGACCAGAAAAGTAAGCATAGGGATCATAGTGTATTTTTCTATTCTTTCTTCTATTGCAATCAACTGCTTTATGACCAAACTTGCTGCATGAAAAACAATATCCCTTAAAGAAACCTGAGTACATTTTTGTGTAGAATCTGTTTATTTGTGACTGAAACAATCTGCTTCTGCAATTGGCCGCAACATGCCCATAATTATGACATTTAAAGCATTCAACATTATTGATCAAAGGAGAGAATCACTTGATGCTTCTATAGTTAGAAGGGAATGATTTATTTTGAGAGTTCATGACTGTTAGTTGACCTTTTGTTTCTTTCAACACTTCAGAATATTTAGCACTTTCTTTTGAAATAGATTCTCCTTTAACAGTTTCATGAAAACCAAGACCAAATTTAATAGAAGGAGACCTTTGACTACTAAGAATATTGTCCAGAATCTTAGTACTATCTTGAAACCTGAAGAGTTTATCTTTTTCTTCTAATTTACCTTTTAAAATGTTTACCTCAACCTCCAATCTTTGACATTGCTTCTTCATACTTTCTTTGACCCTTCTTCCTTCTTCTACTTGATCATTCAATTTTAAAATATCTTCTTTCAACCCATTTTCTTGTTCTTCAAAATTTTGTAAAAGTTCTTCATTCCTCTTATTTGATTTTTCCAAATTTGTTTTGAGAGAGATGATTTCTGCTTCAAGTCTTTCACTTCGATTAGTTACTTTATCCTGCAGTCTTTAATACATTTCTATCTGTCCATTCATGCTAGAGATCATATCTTTGTAGATAGATTCCTTCTTTTTAAATTGATCTTCAACATTAATCTTGAGATTTGCTTCTAGACCCATACTGTTACTTTCATTATCATTTTCACTATCTTCACCATTGCTTGCATAAGGAAGTGAATCACAAGAACAAGGATTAATACCTTTTGCATCATCTTCATTTTCTACTGTACACGATTTCTAAGATATCTTCTTTCCTTGAGTAGCCCTCTTCTTTTGCTTCCTTCCCTTTGTCAAATTATCATCATCCATGGTGTATGCCATGAGCACTTGCAGATCTTGGTCAGAATCTTCTTCATAGATTTAAATGATTTTGTCCCATATTTCTTTTGCTGAATTTAGCTGCATCACTTTAACAAATTTTGATTCAAATATGCTTCCTAATAAAAAATTGATTGCTTTTCCATTGATTTCATATTTCTTCCTTTCTGCTGCATGAGTAGGAATAATTTTTGGATATTGATAACCCTCTTCCACGATTTCCCATACTTCTGCACCAAGACTTTGCAAATATGATTTTGTTCGTATCTTCCAGAATAACAGATTACTTCCATTGAATAGAGGTGGCCTTATAGAAAATACTACTTTATGACTTCCCATTGTGATGGATCTCCTTCAAGCAATCAAGCTTCTGTAGAAGGACCTGCTCTGATTCTAATTGTTGCGAAAAATATTGAGAGGGGAGGTGAATCATTATTTAGATCTGAATGAAAACTTTTTACTTTTTCTTTCTCTTAAAACCATATGCTACTTTAATGAACCCAACTCGCGTATACACGCGGATATCCTTAAGAAAACTTGCGTATGTCCAAAGATTTTATTAAGCATTTAATTCTTTACTTATATCATTGCATCATTCATTCATCGGATGTTTAGTAAGCAATAAGCATGTGCAGTAATAATAGAATAAACCATCACACATAAGCAACACACATGAACACCAGTATTTAAGGTGGAAACCCAATTCGGGAGAAAACCACCACTACTGTCGTCTTTGTCTTCAATATTTATTATAAAGAAAACTTCTTACAATTTTGTATTGGCACAGACTCATACCAGCACGCAGGCACCCACCTGTAGAAGGCTGCTACCTTCTCTTGTTCTCCAGCCACTACTGGAAGGGGGCCCCAACCCCCTGATCTCATTTACTAGCCTCTCCTGGAAGGGAGCTACTACCCCCTTCTCTCGTTTACTAGCCTCTCCTGGAATGGAGTTACTACCCCCTACTCTTGTTTACCAGCTACCACTGGAAGGGAGCTACAACCCCCTCACTGAAGGCTTCGACCCTCAGCACCACTGTGGACCACGTTTTATCAATTTTCATACTGGATCCAGCAGCTTCCTCACAACATACCTTGTAGGCCACTTTTCATCAGATTTTCAGACTGGACCCACTCCACACATTTAATCTCAACATACATCAAACTGAAACTTAAAACCCCATCAATTCATTCATTGAATCATTAACCAATCAACCAACAACTTGATCTTTAATCAACATAATCAGCAGCATAATCAGCATTCAAACAAGCCAGATCTGTATGAATACATCATTGATAGATATTAGTAAAACAACAAAATAGATCAGACATTTCATTCCACACACTTCAGCAAAACCCTAGATTCCATACGCACTTTTACTTCACTGAACCTGCGTATATACGCGCTTTCACAAAGACAAACCTGCATATAGATCTGCAACTATTTCAGAACTGACCTTTGATTTCATACGCGCTTTTGCTGAAACGAACCTGTGTATATACGTGCTTTCTCTGAGATGAACATGTGCATAGATCTGTAACATTTCAGAACTATGCAGCTCTTCAGAATAGATAACTCAGATCCCACCCTTTACTTCAATAAAGATTCGCCAGATCACAAATCTAAACATTCCATAAACAGATCTAGAGAATACATAGTCATTTCAAATCTAGAGATCCCTCTTCATAATTTTCTTCATAGGTGCATTATTAATTCAGATCAATCAATAAATTGTTACCCATTCCATGTAGATATACTTCAGAGTGAAGTATTCATTAAAACCCAGACCTATGCACACTCTTGCACTATGATCTTCTTCTCCTTATATAGATTTAGCCTTTGTCAATACCATGAGTCAAAACCACTCAACCGCTGATGGCATTCCTGGACGGGATCAAATAGATAATCCAACGCTCAATACAGTGGGCCAATACCATGGTAATGCGCCTAGGTGTCATAGTTTTTAGAGCGCAAAAGGCATACATGACTTGGAGCGTTCGTATCCGCATGTATACACGATTTCTCTTCAACATAGATGCGCATATACTAGTCCTGAATGTATAGGCGGGTTTCCTTCACAAAAGTAGTGTATACATTGAATCCATACGTGGGTTGCCTTCATAAAAGTAGTGTATACATTGTGACATATTATATTTATCATTTCTCTGGCACTTACTAAAATTCCTTTTTCTGCTACTTCTGAACTGATCTATAGATACATCATTTTTACATCTTTAACAAATAGGCTGCTATCAAAACGCAACTCATCAAGTAAGTTTCCATCAAGGACAAATTCATCAAGTAGGTTTCCATCAAGGACAACACATTGCATCATATTGCCAACAATATACAATCTTGTTTTTCTAGCGTAGAAGTTTTTGTTCTTTATAGCCCTAAACCCGTATATATGCTTCTTGGAGTCTTTATAAATTTTTTTTGTTATTCAAGCACCATTGTTTTTTTTTCCTGTGTATTTAGATATATGTTTAACGATTATACATTTCTCTGCTTATGGTAAAAGATATTCTACTGTCTTCTTTCTTATGAATAAATAATGACTATAAGTGTTTCAAAAAAAATCACTGATAAATATTTCTATTCATCTTTTATTTTTCTATGAGTAGCAATGCATTGTTTACTATATTCAAAGAAAAACTCCAGAACTTCTAGTTTTGTTTCTTTTATTCCTTTTAGTATATATACTTAAAGATGCAGAAATAAATCTTCCTGGTGATTCAATCATAAACAGTACTCAACAGTAAATAAAATTACTTAAAATAAATCCCTAATTCCGAGACCTGGTATTCAGTAATTGTTGGTCCACCCAACCATGAGCGAGGCTATTACATCCTCAGCTGCCCCCTAGCTCCACACCAGGCTGAGGTATTCTTCCTGAGACAGAAGTTAGAACTTAGGACTAAGTCCAGTCTACCACTTCTCCAGGTGAATACTGAGTCCCACTAGTTCTCCCACCAGCTCAAGAAATCTCAGTGTAATATTATCTTGCTCAATTCCGCACCCTCTTTCTGCATATAACCCCTTTCCCTCCTAGGATTTTTCATTAAATCCTTTTGAGAAGGTAACTGTCAGAACTATCTCAACCTCTTCCTGGGCTTCTTGGAATATTTTACCACACAATTAATTTCACCATTTCCTCAAGAAAAATTATCATTTAATTAAATCCTTTAAATAAGAGTCATATGTTAATGTCATTAATGAATTCTTCATTCGTTAATAATTGTGAATGTATCATAAAAAATCATGTAACCATAAGTAAAAAGTAAAAGATTCAAAATAGGAAGTTACACATTTATTCTGAATTCCATTCAATAAAGAAGTAAAACCTAATTTCCTATTGATCTTTGAAGGTAATTATATCTCGGTGCTATTTGCTAAAAATATCATTGTCACTAAACAAATTTGACTGAAAATACAACTTAGCATACATATAAAATATATTTTTAAATTAACCAAATAAAATAACAAGAGTTCTAATTGTACACATATTTACCAATATAAAAATCAAACTATTTTCCACACTATTAATATCACACACCTCACAAGTGATATTTTTATATATTTTTGGAAATTTAAATGGAAGAAAAGGAGAGAGTCGTTGAAACAATTTTTTATTGTTTAATGGAAGAAAATACTGATCGCACATCTACTTCCAATTATTTAAGAGGAAAATAGCTAACACGCAATATAAGCATCTCCTTTGAGATTGCTACTTCACTTGAATTTATCAAGCTCATTTCACTTGAATCACATGATATTCCACTGAAATATTTATTTTGTGAATTTTACTTCAATATGCAAGTATTATTGCTACATAATTGGAAAAGTAACAAAGATATATTTATTCATTTCAATCGAAGTTGACATTTGTTTCGAATCATATACAAATTTATGATTAATGAAAATGACTATATGTTTACCTAATAAAAACATATTTATGACAAAGGTTTTTTAATTTAATAATGTTATGTTAGAATTATACACTCGACTTTTGAAATCTTCACAATCTAAGTCTAACACTACTTTTTAAATAACTAAATCTATATATGAAATTCAAACTTTTCTAAATAAAAAAGATAAAAATATAAATATTTATCACCAAAAAAATCCAGAACTTACCTATTATTATTTTGGCTAAGGATACAATACAACGATTAAACATAACCACTGAAACAAGTGCACGAAGTGGTTGGACTACCATAAGAGAAGATACTCACACTCTGAAGTGGGGACCTAGTTTTTTATCCATGATGTTGCCAGCGATATGCTCAATTATATTACCATTCTAAATATTAAGAAAGAGAACTAGATGGGTGCTATAGCCAAGATAATATTGGTTTCCTCTACTTGAGTTACACATAAAACATAACATGGGTTTGGCTCTTTGCGTCTTCCTGTATCAGTATTCCATTCTGAAGAGTGTAGTACCATTATGGCCGCTTTGTCTAGAAACCCAACACATTTCCAATGAAAAAGAGAGATCAAAATAATTTGTTTGCATTTTCTTCCAAATTTTGTGGAAATAAGGTGACCCTTTTTCATTGAATATTTTGTGGAAGAAAAAATAAAATACTTACTATAAATTATTTTCTTTCACTAGAAACTTTTGTCTCGTAAAGCAAGCTTATGTCCGAAGACATCCTTATATTTCTTTAAATTTTTTTAAATAAAATTGTGTACAAACTATCTATTAAATTTTTTTTTCAGTTATCTATATTCAAGGATGTGATAACAACTTCATGAAATCCCTCAGGGCTCTCTTTTACAGCTCCCATTTCCTGCCCCTTGATTCTTGTTTCCAATTTATTACAAGTCAATGCCCCAAACTGTTCAACATGACGTTATACAAATCTTCAGACAAATCTTAAAATTGTTTAAAGTAAAAATTCATAATTAAGTTAACTCTATTTCCCAGTGCCGCTAGCGAAGGCCTTACCTTTTTTACCATCTATCATCAGGCTCTCACTAAGGCTAGGAAGCATTACCAGCTTAACAAACTCAATAGTTGCAATCAACACCAGGCTGACAATCGCAACCCATCTGAGCTTGTTGGCCAAGTTTTATTCAAAATATTTTTTAGCAACAGTTCAAACAATTTAGATAAGTTAATAGCTGCTCCTTCAATTTTCTCGATCACAATGGACATAACTTCCAAAACTCTAAATCATTGCAACGTACCAAAAGAAGAAATAAAAATTAGATAACAATTCATATGAGAACAATTCAGATCAGCTCATACTTGCTCTTTCAATTCAACTAATCACAATGGAATTAATTTTGCAAAGTGTAAATCATTGCATTGAAATGTAGAAGAAAAGGTTAGAGGGGAATGAGCAGTTAATCCATGAAAAAATGGTTCAGTAAATAGTTTTGATTAATTTTAAACATGTTCATTAAACCTTTTAGTTATTAGTTTTTTTTTAACTATTAATATTCAATCGTATAACATTCCATCCAATGGTGAAAAATAAGATAGAGTGGCACCTAGGAGAGTTGTTTTCAAATAGTGCACCTTACGACCTAAAAATAGAAATTGTGTGATGTAATAAATAAATGTTATTAAATAACATTCCATCTAATGGTGCAAAATAAGAGTGAGTGGCAACTAGGAGAGTTGTTTTCAAATAGTGACGGCTTATGACGTAAAAATAGAAATTGTGTGATGTAATAAATAAATGTTATTAAATAATGGAAAACATGGATAATTTTAAGGATGGAAAGTTATATTGAAGTTTAAAAAATTGGGGAATCTCACTTGTTCCTAATATGCAAACTATAAAATGTTTATTGATGTATTTGTAAAGCTATTTAAATTTATAATGATATTATTTATATTGTCTATATAATGTTGGCGATTTTTAATGTAAAATAATTTTATATTGTAAAATTTGGGTGAATCATTTTTATAAAAAGCTTCGAAAATAAACACTAAAGTCAGGAGATTGTTGCCAATCAGAAACCGTCACTAATTAAAAAATCATCCCTAAAGATAAAGAATAATATTTAATGAGATGAGAGATAACGATCCATTAAATCACTTGGTTGGAAAAAAACACAAAGTAAAGGAGAATAAAGCACCGTGGCTGGGAAAAGCGGGCATTAAAGCTAAAAAATTATCGTAGGAACTGGGTTCACAGACCCACAAAGGCACGTCACTACTTAGAAAATAATTTGTCACGAAAAAGATTATGCAAAGATATATCATACTAGAACGAGGGGTTCCAAAGGAAAGAAAACTCATCTAGGGGGAATTGGTGGATTAGATCATGGTTCGGAGGATAATGGTCTTCTCCTATCGAGTTTTCCAGTGGTAAATTACGATTAGAGTCTTGATAAATTTCACTTATGATTTTACTATTTATTTAAACTTATGATGTTATTGGTTAAATTATTATTGCACATAAGGAATCTAGTTCTTATAAGTAATTGAAAATTTCATGTGTATGTATGTGCAATAGCTATAGGAATGAGATAAATATTTTAATTAAAAGATTTTTGTCTATACTTTAGGATTGTAGTCGATTGTGCATATATATATATATATATATATATGAATTTTGAAATGATAGGACTTGAATATGTTTCCTTAGAGGATAAGTAGCCCAAGGCCCATTATTATATAAGTATGCATATAAATATTAATATGTACTTACATGTATGTTTTTTACTTAAGAGGCTCTCATATAACGAGAGAGAATCAACCACACACACCCGTTCGGCTATAGTGGAATTGGGGAAACAATATTGGACAAACTGGTTAATAATTTAGTTAGTTGTGACGTAAACATGAGCATTATAATAGTTAAGTAGTTTAAAATATATATATATATATATATATATATATATATATATATATATATATATATATATATATATATATATATATATATTATTTACTAGAGTAGTCCGGCTGGTAGTATGGTTGGTGAAAATGATATAGCGAGGTGGCTAAACAAACCAGGAGAACATGATAGAAAAATGACTATTCTAAAAATGATAGAAGACTAGATCTGAGACGAGAACTGAGTTAAAACACCATCAAAGGGAAATTCGTTCGAGATAAACAAATCACATAGACGGTTTTACTTATTAAAGGTATCTTCAAGTGATGGGTATCATTCTTTATTACACGTCAAGTATGTAGACAATGGAAACAACAACAAAAGAAACCTTTTAGAATATAGGAGAAACTAGGAATTTATGCACACCCACATAACATAGAAATTTAATTTAATTATTGAACTAATACATAGTCACTCATTTACTGCATAATTGGGAAGTTAGATAATGAACATTCTAAGAGGAATGACACCTACGAATTATTAAAATTGTTGTGGACAAAAGTGAAAACGATGATATGAACCATACATATGCCAGAATATAAGAATGAAATTATGATTGGCCTTTTCATTCCCAATTCTTGAGAAAAATTAATAGTCCTAAACACAACAAAACCATGGAATATATACTCCGGATTATTAGAAATATAATAGAGATGAGAAAAACAAGAGTATCATTTAAAAGTGACAATTCGTTTGCCGTAAACAATATTGAAAATATACAAATCTATTTATGGAATCTATAGTGTTACATCTACAAATCAGAAGTCCAACAATAATATTAGATAATATTCAACTCAAAAGTCCAGCAACAATACCGAAAAATATACAGTGCAGAAGTCCACCAAGAAAGGGAGGAACACAACACATGTCCTTCAAGGGATTTGATGTAATTACATTGTTATATTTCATCTTGAAGCCTATAATACTAACTCAAATTTTCAAACCCATTGCATCCCATCACGTCGAAGGCTACATGCCTAGCGGTGATTCATGATTTATCCTTTGACATATTAAATTAAAAATAAGGAAAAATTCTATTCACACGATAACTAGCGACGTGGATTTTAACTAGGTTAGAAACCACGATATTAATAACGAAATAAAAACCATCCTAAAAGAAGGCATGGAGCACCAACCTAGGAGGAAAAGGATCAGAGTTAGACAACGAGAGTGCCTTGCACTTGCTATGAATTCGACAAGGTGGTCCATCATACATGTAACCATATAAAAGGAAGGGAAAAGACATAGTATGAGTCTTAGAGTGTCAAAAACTATTTGTAGAATGCCACACACTGAGACATAGTATGAGTCTTAGAGTGTCAAAAACTATTTGTAGAATGCCACACACTGAGTCAATAGAACAAATTCTTAGAAAATGGGTCATACCTATGTAACAAAGAGTGATGGCCTTTTCTACTCTGCAAACGGGGTATGACTAGTTAGAATTATATATATATATAAGAGAAGAGAAGGAAAGGAAAACAAAAACCAATTTTTTTTTTGAGGTGACCTAGAGGTTTTGTTAAAAAAAAAAATGAAAGCTCAATGGTGAACAAGCCATGAACCATTCAATAGAAATTAAAATTTTAATTAAGGTAAATCCTCCGTTCCCATAGTCTAATTTGATCATCATTGTATTTTTCAGACAAAGGGTTCTTGTGGTGATTTTGATACCTTAAATGTAGTTGGTAACCTGAAATAGTGGAGCAAAAAGGATGTGGAAAAAGGAATAAAACAAATATTAGAAGCATAGAGACCATTCCCATGTTGAATAGTGCTAAAGGGGTTACTTGAATCTCACATGGGAAAAACCTTATAGTGACTAGATTCTGCATTTCCAACTCAATTGGCAGTGCACCCCTCCACACGTGAGACAAAAGGAAGAAAGTAAGCACATATTAGAAAATGTATGGAAAAATAAAACATCGAGAAGTTGAAGAATTAAACACAACAACGTTGAACCAAAATCATTACTATGAGCCTACATGAATTCCCCATTAAGGTCCAGTTGCCAAAAGGGAAAGGGGTGGCTTCGATCAGTAGCTCGCAACATGACACCTTTAATATGTCGAGAAAACCAAATGAGACAGATAAGAGAACCAAAGATATGAATAATAGTGGAATAATTATATAAATGATTAATTATTAATCAATAAATAAATGGGATCCATGTACTTGGGAATGATACACATAGAAATGAGAATATTTCCAAAAACAAAATCACATTGGTCAATGATATTCAATAACTCTTTCATGATAAGAATTCTAAATAAGATTATAAATAAGATGAATGGATTGGAGAGAAAAATCTGTTAAGTTTCTTAGTTAGAGAAATATGCTAAGCTTGGATATGCATAAAGTGTTGCGGGAGAAAAATGAGAGATTTTATGGAAAATCCTAGGCAAGTGGATTAAAAAGTCCACAAAAGTGCAACGCCACTAAAGGAAATTTTATCATGAAAGGTTGGTATTAAATTCCTATGGAAGGGATCGATAGAGTGGTTTATTCTTGTAAATTTCGCTCAGCTCAGAGAGCGCTGGAGGTACAGTTCATGGTTGGGTCTTTCAGCTAGAGGTACAGTTCATGGTTGGGTGGTGAGTGTGCTCATTAAATAGAATTTGGTATAGTGGTTTCTAATTAAAAAATCGATAGTTAACTCTTCTTGTGATTAATTCTGGTGTAGAAATATTCTTGTGATTAATTATGAATTTATTCTCATGCATCTAAGTCATGTAATTAGTTCTGATTCATATTATTATTGCGATAATTTTAACGTATATAAATTATGTTGTAAATTTTGATGTTTATCAATTATGGAATTATTACCTTCTTATTATATGGATTCTAGGATTTCTCTAATTGTATGTGATTAAAGGAATATTGATAAAAATGGAACTTATATATATTTATATATGGTGACTGAAATAATTTCATGTTGGAAATGGGTGAAGTCGATGGAGAACATCCTTGATCTATAATTATGAAATTTCCTATGTAAATACATAAATATGGTATGAGTGGTAAACCATGGTAAGCGATGACGCTATTAGGGGTAAATTTAATAAACTTAGAGAATGGGGAAGAAAATGGAGTTTTTAATATAATATATAATTTGTGTGCTTATCATATATTACCTGTATGAATTAAACACAAGAATTATTCGTATAAAATATTAAATCTAGAAAGGGTAAATGGCACTTAAATTTTGAACTCAACATCGTCAAGTTCTGAGGAAAGAATTCCACATAGGTATGATATCTTGAGATATAAAATAAATGCATAAAAATTTCAAGGACAAAGCGTAAAAGCATGAGATGTTCCTATCACTTACCTTGAATTATTTGAATAAGTATATTGCTAGTAAAATTCTAATGTTACTACAAGTATATTGAATTAAATAATACATATATATTGACTACAATAGGGAACTATTAAATTGGTAACTTCTTGAGTTGTCATGCTCAAGAATGTTTTTTAGTTAAACTAATATAAGTTGAAAAATGTGAAGGAGGAAATTCCTCTGGTGTTCTTTATTAACTGAAGAAGAAATTACAAATTCAAAACATAGATATAAAGTTATATGAAGAATAATAGTGCTTCAATACTCACAATGTGATGTTGAGTTGAATGAAAGAATAACATTAAGTAATTGTTAGGTACAAGGAGGTATATAAAATATCAGGAATAGGTTCATGAGTAAGTAGGAATAATATGTGAGTTTATATTCAATAATTATTTCTCTGACAACACTAAAAGGAAGGTGAGGAGGGGGATAATTCTAAGAACATAAAATCACCATTATCATATTTAGTACATATTGCATGCAATCTTCAACGTGTAGATGCCCATATGTAACATTACAAAATAGGAAAAATAGGAATATAGAACATTAAACTAGAAAATGCAGTAAAATATCAATACATCAATAGCATCATATTATAGAGTCATTTTATTACATATTGTAGTAGAGGAATGAGAAAAATACCTTGAGGAAAAAGACACTTAAGTTAGGAAAAATAAGCCTCAAATGACCGAGTACATTAAATGTGAAATGTTGCTGCTACATAGAATGTCGGAGGACATATGAATGTGCAGTCCTATGGAGAATAAGTGAAGTGTAAAACTAAAAATAAAAAGAACTACTGATCTAATTCTTAGAAAATGTTAGGATCAAAGATCTAGGCTTTCTAGCAACATTCCAAGACAACCCAGAAGGGCTTTACGAAAATACACAAAATGAAAGTTGCAGCCCTAGGGCTGAATAACGCACTATAACTATGTGACTAATCGGAGGTGACTGATAAGATATAGAAATGGCTGAAACTTCTCCCAATATATCCTCGAGATGAACGGATTCTCCCCTCACTAGAAAACAAACTCGCAAACTTGGGCACTAAGCCCTTCACTGCAACTACCCTGCAAGAAAATGTGGTTTCTGAAGTAGACAGTGTTGCTGAAGATCGATGAAGCTTGTATAAATTAAGCTCAATAACCTCCTAATTGGTCCTTAAAATGAAGGGTTTCTCCCCTTACTGGACAATAAGCTCACAAACTTGGGTACTTGACCCTCCACTACAACTACCTTGCAAAATAATGCAATTCTTGAAGGAGAATACGTTCGTTATGATGGATGAAGCTCAAAGGAACCTATCCTAAGTGGGAACTCAAAGTCCCCTAAGGATGAGGGTGGGATTTCCACTCGGAAACACCCTTGTGCTAAACATCACAACACACTCCTCTAAATAGTTGGAGCATGTAGAAATTCATAAAATACCAAACATAAAAAATAATCAGAATACCTTCAATGGCTACCATCCCCTTCCTTATATGCTTGGTGAGCTTCCTCACCCTTGGTCCCACTCATTAAAGATGCTACTCTCATTGAGATTCCGTCCCACTAAGACTACGTTGTCCTCCAATAACTCTCCACTACCTCCAGAACAGTGTTCTTGATTTGGTCAAAATTGACCCCATCCACATGCTTTAACCCTTATTCACACCTAAGAGTGCCTTATTCAATTGATAAGATGATCCACATTCAGATTAGTAGTGGTTTTATTCCTACTAAAGATATTTATGGGTCTCCCTACCCTCTTATTCCTCTAGCTTAGTGAAAAAAACAAAAATTAATATTCCAAATATCTAAAAGCTAATTTCAAATATTATAGTCCTCCCCTCCCAAATGTTGCTTGTCCTCAATAAATTGCAAGGGTGGATGCCGAAAAATATTCTCTCCTTCCCCTATGGCATCCTTATCCGATAAACTCCTCCGATGAATCAATATTTCTTCAATCAACCTGTCCCTTATTTGCCCCTCCCAATTCTCCAAGTTAGCCTTTTGTGAAAAAACCAAATGGATCATATCATAAAAGAGTGGGAGATACATGGTGTAAACTACATGTTGTCTAATGGCCGCATTGAGGCATGAGACATGAAATTTTTTGGAGATCTTACTCCCAAAGAGAAGCTCCAATCCATATGCTACTCCTTCAACAAGATGGATCACCATGTGTGGCCCCTAAAAAGGCTTCTCAATCTCCTTTTCCAACAATATAAATGGTCTATGTGGCTGAAAATGGAGATATACCAAAGTGTCCACCCCATTGTGTCTCTCTTCCCATCCATGATCTATGTAGGTCTCTTGTTTATCTTGGGTTGTAGCAATGTTCTCCTCAAGAGACCAGAATACATCCTGATCCTCTAGGATCTAATATTTGGTTCTAAGAACCTTTTCTCACCCGAACAATTCTAACAACAGTGACTAACACATCATCAACATATGGAATAAAAAATAGAGATGTATTGATGGCCATATAAAATGCTGGATGGTCAGAATAGTTCCCTTAGTGGAACCAACGCAATTTAATTCTTTGTACCCAAGAACACATTGTGGTAAGTAGCTTCCCAACCAATTTCTTGTTGCCTCTATCTATTCATCAGCCTGGGGGTAGTAACTAATGTTTGGTGTCAACTGAGTGCACCCTAAAGAAGACAACACTTGTCCAAAGCCCTCTACGATGTGGCCATTCCCATCACTGACTGTGGTCCCAAGAAGACCATGAAGTCCAAAGAGAGGCTTACCCACTTGTGCGGCAATGCATGGGAAATAACTGGGAAAGGAATGCAAATACTTTGATGGTTTATTAATAACTACAAATACAGAACCCTTACCATGTACTGTTTGCAAGTTGGTGACAAGGTACCTAGATGAGCTCTCCCATTTCTTTCCTGGAAAATTAAGTGGTTGTAACAACCTTTCAGGATGGTTTTCTCCCTCCTTATTCTTCAAGAAAGCTACACATCTCCTAATATAATGGAGAACAACCTCCTTGATACCCTCCCATGAGAATCTCTCCCAAATGACCCGATATGTCCTAATAAAATCTAGGTGAATGGAAAGGAGTGATTCATGTGCCACATGTAGAACCTTTTCCTTTAGATTGGAACCTATAGTTAAGAAGATCTAATCTATACCTCTCAAGCACTTCACATGTGAAGTGGTTCTTGGAATACTCCATTAATAGTTGGGACCCCCAATTTGGATCCATACTCACTAATGACAGTGCTACTGGCCTTTGTGATAAGGAACCTATCACCTCACTGCTCCCCTCTTTGACATGCTCAATGCCAAAGCCACATGCTAGAATACTTCCACCCCACCTTTGATTCCCTCCTTGCAGCTGTTTTTAGTTAAGAGAATATTGAAGCTTAGGGTGGTCAATATTCACTTGGAAGCTATTTCTCCTTCAAAATTTCCCGAGTTTTGCAAATGCATGTATGACTACCAACAACCTGTAACCATATATGGAAGGATCCTTCATATATGTAAGTGTCTCCTAACTCTCAAAGGCTATGGAGTAGTCCCTATGCACTAGAATTGTGCCATCATCCACTCCTGAAACATCACCTCTCAGTGCAAAAATCTTGGTCAGAGTTGGTGATACCAATACCAAAAAAACATCCATCCCATCCTTGAGGCTATCAAATGCCCTTTGCGCTATGCTAGACTCACCCAAGGTTCCCTTCTTAGCTATATCTATGAATAGTGCATATTTTTGTGAGAAATATTTAACCAACTCCCGGTATGGGGACCTTCCTTGTGAAATGCCTCCAAATAATATAACATTATGGTTTAGAGAAAACTGCATATCTAAGTGGACTAATGTGTCCTTTCTCCTAGTTCTCAAATGAAGCTACATATTATGTGTAGAGGCTTCTTGAGGTGGATAAGTGTGCATGCCCTTAATCATCTGATGCTTACCACTCTTCTTAATGAC
This sequence comes from Pinus albicaulis, assembly GCA_034641835.2. Lineage (NCBI taxonomy): Eukaryota > Viridiplantae > Streptophyta > Pinopsida > Pinales > Pinaceae > Pinus > Pinus albicaulis. The sequence goes on along the minus strand of CM076577.1, from coordinate 338,098,148 downwards.
CCATTCCATCTGCAAAGTCTCCCAATCCGTGGTGACCTTCCCCAATGTAATGAACCATTGCACAACCGATATCATATTGGTGTCAGGAATGTCAACCACAAACAAGTGATCAATCATAGTGTATGTCCCCAAGGTTACATACAATGTCAGAACATGCTTCATACATTGCATGGTTCTAGCTCCTGGAACCAAAACTAGGAATCACTTAAAATCATCAAGGGATATTGTTCTCCTCTACACTGACTGAGCATCAATAAAATTATGGGTAGCCCCACTGTCAATAACCATTGATACCATTTTCCCCTAAACTGTACCTCAGACTCTCAAAGTCAGATACTTGGGAACTCCCCGCAAGGATGAAAGGGCCCCTCCAATTGGAGCAAATGCCCCATTCACACCTCCTGGTGGTGGTGGATCCTCCCCTATTATCTCAATGTTGTTGTCTCCTTATGGCTCCTATTCCTCCTCCTCCTAACTATCCCATAACACCTCAATAAGTGTGCCTTCCCCATAACACACCAATGATCTGGTGCCCATGGTTCTTGGCATGTGAAGGAAATATTCATCCTCCTCAAGTCTCTTTGGAAATCATCACCAAGAGGCCCTTTGTTCTGGTTCTCCTTTGGAGGAAGAACCTTCACATATTTTCCCTTTTTCTGAAAAGTGGGCTTTCCCTAAAATAGAGATCTTTCCCTTGGAAAAACATCTTATAGATCTATAGCCCTCTTAATAGAATCTTTGAGTGTAGCTGGTTTAGTGGATTTCACCAACCCATGCAGAGGCTCTGCTAGCCCATCAATGAACATATAAACTCTCCTAACTGCAAATAAATCTAGCAACATGAGAGAAAGTTTTAGAAATTCAGAGATATAGGTCTTTGTATTACCGCATTGCTTGAGCTTGGCTATCTCAACAAAAGGTGCCTTTGGATCTCTTAGATCAAATCTTTCTACTAACCTCTGCGTGAATTTTGAATATGCAGTCACATTGGCATGCCCAAATGTAGAAGTACCATGAAAACACCAATCATGTGCCTCATCTTCAAGGTACAATGCTGCTACTTTAATGGATTCAGTCTTCAGTACTTGGTTCAAATGAAAATAGATGTTTAGTTTCTCCACCCAAGACTTGGCTATGGACTTGGATGACCCATCAAGAGCATGCATAAGAGATCTACCCATAGTACACTGTAGATCATTTTTCTGCATGTACCCTCCACTCCTATTATTATTATGGGGTCTCCTATTTTCCTTGATCTGACAAAAATCCTGAAAGTTCAGATTATATTTGAATCTCTGATATTGAGACTCATACCATAGAAAATAATCTTCAAGAGTCTCTTGTCCTTGAGGTCCCCCAATTCCATTTCGTACTGCTAGGAATTGAGGCATAGTGGAGAGTTGGGAAACTTTGTAAACACCATTTCATCCATTTCTCCTGATATTGGAGTCTTGTTTTTTCCTTCTTCGTTGCTTGTATAATAAAACCTTTTTCCTCTATTGATGTACCAATTTTCCCTTTCTATGAGTGGCTCTTCTTCTTTTGATGACATAGATGTGATGTCTCACAGATTGAGCCAAGATTGTGCTCTGATACCACTGTAATATTCCAAAATAGGAAAAACAAGAACATAGAACATTAAACTGGAAAATACAGTAAAATATCAATACATGAATAGGATAATATCATAGAGACATCTTATTACATATTAAAGCAGAGGAATGAGTAGAATATGTTGAGGAAAAAGACACTCAAGTTAGGCAAAACAAGCCTCAAATGACCCATTACATAAAATATGAAATGTTGCTGCTACATAGAATGCCAGAGGACATATGACTGCACAATCCTATGGAGAATAAATACAGGTTAAAACTGAAAATACAAATAATTTCTGATCTAATTCGTACAAAATTGTGGGATTAGAGATCTACGCTTCCTACCACCATTCCAAGACAACCCACAAGGGGTTTCCTAAAATACACAAAATGAAAGTTGCATCCCTAGGGCTGAATAACGCACTGAAACTAGATGACTAAAGGGAGGTGGCTAATATGATATAAAAATGGCTAAACATCCTCCTAATATATCCTCCGGATGAAGGGCTTCTCCCCTCACTGGAAAACAAACTCACAAACTTGGGTACTAAGCCTTACACTGCATCAGCCATGAAAAATGACGCAGTTTCTAAAGGAGAATGTGCTACTCCAGATGGATAAAGGTTGGCCTGATGCCGAGTGGTGTAAATGAAGCTCAATGAACCTCCTAATAGGTCCTTTGGATGAAGGTATGATGCCCTCACACAACAATAAGCTCACAAATTTGGGTACTTGACCCTCCATTGAAACTGCCCTACAAAATAACAAAATTATTGAAGGAGACTATGCTGCTCATGATTGCTGAAGATTGGAAAGATGCTGAATGGTGGAATGAAGCTCAAAGTAACCTCTTCTGAGTGGGGACTCGAAGTCCACCAAGGATGAGGGTGGGATTTCTGCTCGAAAGCACCCTTGTGCTAAACAGCACAACAGACACCGCTAAATAACTAAAATGTGAAAAAAGTCATAAAAGAAAAAACATGAAAAATAATAAGAATACATTCTATGGTTGCCATCCCCTTCCTTACATTCTAGGTGAGATTCCCCACCCTTGGTCCCACTCATTAAAGATGTTACTATCATGGAAAATCCCTCTAATTTAGACTGCATTTTCTTCCAATAACTCTTCACTACCTCCATAACATTGTTGTTGATTTGGTCAAAATTGACCCCATCCACATGCTTTAACCCTTATTGACACATAAGAGTGGTTTATTCCACTGATAAGATGATCCAAATTCACATTAGAAGTGGTTTTATTCCTATTAAAGAGATTTATGGGTCTCCCTGCCCAATTATTCCTCTACCTTAATGACAAAAGAAAAAAGTTATATTCCTACTAGCTAAAAACTAATTACGAATATTACAGCCTCGCAGCTAAAAAAAATGAAATCTAAGCATAGATGTTAGGTTTTAAGAATTACTCAGTGGCTGGCTAATATACAAAAAACACATTTAATTCCCTCTTCTAATAATAATGATTTAAATTAAATTACGCACTAGGTCTAACATATTTCATCATAGTCAAGATACCCAACAATATATGTAAATCATTTCTTAGAGAAGATGCAAAATCATGAATATATTTTCACAACATTTAAGCATCTCAGATGTTGAACAGTATATGATAGAATGTGGAGACATAATTAGAGGAATCTGGAAGTGGAGGTGATTCAGATAAAACATACCAAAAAATGCAAAAAAGAAAGAAAAAAAATGAAGTTGATAAGGGGAATTTAGAAAAATAAAACCCGGTATATTTGATGGTGAAAAGGAGGAGGATGCAAAATCATGGCTTCTCAACATGAATTTTTTTAGGTTTGTTAGTATGAAATAAATATAAAGTCTATACTGGAAATTTATTAGCTACAAGGTACAACCACTTTCTAGTGGGAAGAGGAGAAAAATATGCAGATTTTGGAGGAAAAATAGTTTTGTCGGAGGAATTCCAAGATCATTTTAAATATTGATATACATGTTATCACATTAGTATGAAATATTTTAAAATTTCTCACAATAGGAGTGTCATCACAAATCTGTAATAATCAGGGTTTAAAAACACTCACAATGGGGGTGTCAAAGTTATTGAAGTTTTAAAAAATTTAAAAATGGGCTGACAATACTAGTGTCAACGTTGTTGTTTGTCTAAAAATAAAAAGGGAAATTCAACTGATAACCAGAGTGTCAACACATTCTTGTAAAAATGATAAGTATAAAACTCCATTTCTCTATGTACAACACAATAATTTCGGGCATAGATTCGAAACAGTTGGAAAGGGAATATATATATATATATATATATATATATATATATATATATATATATATATATATATATATATATATATATATATATATATATATATATATATATATATATATATATATATATATTTGTTAGTAACAAGATCATTTAAAAAATTATCTTTCTCTTTTTAGACAAGTGTAATGGTTTGGGAGATTCGAAGGAATTCTTTGACACCTAGTTTTCAGAATTTTACAATTTAGTCTTTTCCTGTTGTAGAAATTGTTTTAAAAATATTTTTCCATCTAACTGAGCATTAAATTTTTAAAACAAAAATAGGTTTTTATTGAAAATAGACTCATTAAAAAAAATTGTCTCAGTTTTGTGAGAAATTCGTGATGGAAAAAATCTTGGAAAATTGTTGTCTTGGATGTCACAATCAAATTTGTCTTTATGATTATTATATCTAGTGATGTCTCTAGAAACAACATGATTGCTAGATGCATATAGGATTGGAAAGTTTTATATGCATGTATTTAAGATGTACGGTATGATTTTTAGAGTATATAATTAAAATTTTTCTAGAAACTTGGTTTTAGTTAGTTTCTCTTTTATTTAAAGACATGTTCTTTAAAATGAAACACGATTGGTTTTTACTTCAAAAAATAACATTCTGGTGTGTTATTTGAGAATATCTTAAATATATACATTCGTTGATAAGCATTTGCACAAAATTCTTATGTTGTAGTTCCCTGCTTGTTGTTTCTTTGCTTATAAAAAACCTTCCTCATGTTTATAACTTTTAGTATCTAACATTGGGATTCATTTATGCTCCCTGTTCATTATTTCTTAGGAATTATTTCTTATGGTTCAGTTAATTATAATATCGATTTCTTTCAGTTTTCTTCTGATAAATTTCTCCAATTGTAAAAGGAGTTATTTCTACCCTACATTTTGTGTCTCACTCATTAAATCTGTAGCATCATCTAATAATAGTAGACTCCATGCCCAATGGTGTATTTTTTATACAACCCAACAAAATTTCATCATTTCTCATAAAAATATGGCCTTGGATATTAAAGTGTAAATCTCAAATAGGTTTGAGGTTACCTTATATTTTATTCCAAAGCTAGGGTTTTATATAAGAGATAACAATATGAATAAATGATATTGTTATTAGTGTGCCAAGGAATTTCATGACTTAAATCTAGGACAATTCACAATGGATGCGTTTGTGGCTAAATTCACCAATTTGTTGTGATATGTCCCCTATATTAAAGAAGATAAATACAATGTACAGGGATTTGGAACTACTTACCTTAACCTTATAAATAAAGGATTGAGTTCAACAATCCTAAGACAATGGTTGAGCGCATGAGAAAAAAATTATTATGCCATCAATAATTCAAGAACATGGGTTAAGGTTCAAAACCTTGGCAAGGTAAGGATAGGAACACAAATTCAATAGGGATAAGGAGGCTAAAGCCCCCTTATCTTAAAATTTTTTGGGAACCACCATCAGTGGAATAAATTCAATAAGGGGAATCTAAATGAGCCATCACATTTCCAGGTCAGGTCCAAACACATGAAATTAAAAAACAAAAAGATCAATGGGGGAAAGGAGAGATAACCTCTAAAATATTGGGGGTGTGGTGAACCCTAACTATTACGAGACTTATCACATAATCCCATCTCTATCGATAATATTCAAGTTTTCCATGAAGTGACAAATGTGAATGATATTGCTAGTAACATTCCTAGGATAAGTGTCGCGCTCGAGGATAGACAAGAAAAGAATCAATCTACGATGATCGAGATAGAATATATCATTTAAAACCATCCTAATTATTTTATAATTGAATAAGGAACTAGTTTAAGTTACATTATTCCCCGGGTTGTGGAAAAAAGTAAATTACAAAAAATTAAAAATTCAAGAACACGTGGTTGGTACAATTATAAATGAGTACAAAAAGGAGGGTACCTATCCAAGTGAGATATTTTCATATAAGTTTAAATGGTTCTTCCACAAAAGTAAATTTTAACATAATTTCCTTAGGATCTTATGATGTATTAAGGCATGGACTCATTGGAAAGACATGGATTTTTTATAAATTTTCTAGATAAAATGGTGAGTTGTTTGAGCCAAGATGGTAAACTTAATTAATCAAGGGAATACCAAAACCAATATTATTTAGATAAATCCCATCCTTACAAATGAAAAATAATGCAAGAAAGTGGTGTCAATTAATTATGGTGTAGGTGGAAATAAATGAGTGACAAGCAAAGAAATATAATCTGGAGACTTTTCTGATCAACAAGGAGTTTTAGGTTTTTTTCTGGAGGAAATTTTAGGCTTACCTCCCGTAGAGATATTGTTTTATCCATTCATATAATACCAGGTAGAGTTCCATTATCTAGGGACCCCTACATGATGAGTTTACCTGAGTTATTAGATTTGAAGATGTAGTCACATGAATTATTAGACAAGGGCTATATCAGGCCCAATGTATCACCATGGGGAGCTCCTGTGTTATTTTTTAAGAAGAAGGATGACACGTCTAAAATGTGCATTGATTATCAACGATGAAATATGTTAACCATTAAGAAAAAATACCCATTTCCCTGCAATGATGATATGTTTCATCAAGTGAGGGGGGAAACAATATTTTCCCAAATTGATTTAAGAATAGGATATCACTAGCTAAGAATAAAAGATCAATATATTCAGAAGACAACTTTTCGGACCCAATACGGTCACTACAAATTTGTAATGTTACCATTTTGTCTTTCTACTGCACCAAAAACCTTTATGTGCTTAATGAATTGTGTATTTAGTGAGTACATCGATAAAGTTTTGTTGGTATTTATAAATAACATACTTGTGTAGTCTAAGAATGAAGTAGAACACTATGAACATCTAAATTTAGTGCTCAATATTTGAAGAGAACATCAAATATATGCTAAATTTAGCAAATGTGAGTCCTATAAGGATAATTTACAATATTTGGGACATGTGTTTTAAAGGAAGGACTGACGATTGATATTGAAAATATTAGGGCCATCATAAATTGGCCCATACCTAATGATGTGTCAGTTGTCCACTCATTAATGGGAATCACAGGATATTACCAAATATTTATAGATGGGTTCTCTAAACTAATCCACCCCATTAAATCCTTACAGAAGAAAAGAAAAAATTTTGAGTGCACAATCAAAATTTCTGGAAAATTATGATAAATATAAGCACTTACTTACAATGGGCCCTACCCTAAAAATTGCAATAAATTTTTGTTCTCATGGATGCTTGTTGAGAAGGGTTAGGGGTGTCTTGATGCAAGAAAATTCAGTAGCAGGTTATGAGCCTGGGAAGATGAAAACACATGAAAAGGATTATGAAGTGTATGGTTCAAAGTTGGATGTTTTAATACATGCTCTAAATATGTCAAGACAATACTTAATAGGAAAAATAATTACTCTAGTAACCGATCATATCACCTTGGAATATTTTTTCACCCAACCAAATCTTAATATTCGACAAGTGAGATGACTGGCTTTGCTTAGTGAGATCAAATTTGACATTAAGCAAATAAAAGGAAAAGAAATAAAAATAAGAGATGCCTTAAGCATTGATGCACATACTTTAATGGGGATATATTTTAAAAATATTAGTCCCAATTTTGTAGAGCGGATTAAAAATTCAATGCAAAAAAATCATAAATTCCTAGAAATTAAATAGAAATTGTAGAAAAAGTAAATTCTATGATATGCTAAAAATGATACAAATTCCCTATATATAGATATATATTATATGTTCCCAATGTGAGTGCTCTAAAGAAAATTATCTTAGATGAATATCACAAGAAACAGTATGCAGTCCATCCCAGATATCAAAATATGATAAGATCATTAAGATGAGAATTGTGTTGGTCGATCATGAAAAAGGAGGTCGTAAAATACTTAGCTAAATTTCTAGAATTCCAACAAGTGAATGTGGAACACCAATGCCCCACTCGATTGTTAAACCCACTACCCATTCTTGAATTGAAATGGAAAGTAATTTCGTTATATTTTGTTATATTACTTCTCAATAAAAAATGACAACATGACTCCATTATTGTGGCAGTAGACATCTTAATAAAATAAACACATTTTATACATCTGTAGTCTATTTACAGAGCAACAAAAATTGCTAACATTTTCATGCAGGACATTTTCTGGCTACATGGAGTACCAAAGACGATAGTGTCAGACAAAGATGCTAAATTAACCTCTAAATTTTGGAAAGGTTTATTTGGAGTCATGGAGACACAACTAAATTTTAGTAGAACATAGCACTCCCAAACTATTGAAAAAACAGAGATAAACAATTGATTTTTCAAGGATATGCTAAGAATGTACCTCATGCAAAAACCTACTAAATGGGAAGAATTCCTACAATTATAAAATTTTGTATACAATAACAACTACCAAACTTCAATAAGAATTAGTCCTTTTGAAGCCTTGTATGATATAAAATGTCATACACCTCTCAGATGGATTTAGCCTAAGGACAGACTGATATTCAGGCCAAATGCATTATTATAATGGAACAGCTGGTGTAGAGAATCAAACAAAATTTAAAAACTGAACAAGACATGCAAAATATTTATGGTGATAAGAAGAAAACTCACAAGGAATTTAAGATTGGGGGCCATTTCTACTTAAAAATGAAACCGAGGAAAAATAACATAAGAACCAGAACTTGTACAGAAATATCATTGTGATTTTGTGGGCCTTTTGATATTTTGGAAAGAGTTGGGCCAATAGCATATCAGCTAGCACTACCCAGCCATGTTAAAGTACACAATGTTTTTCATTTGTATTTAAAAAAAAAATATGTCCATGATAATTCTCATGCAATTGATTGTAATTTGATATAGGTGAAACTATAAGGATATTTCCTACCAGAGCCACTTTGTATCTTAGATAAGAATGAAATGTTTCTACGAAATCTAAAACTTTAAGTACAAAAATGAACTTTAAGTATCTGAAAGTTAGACTTGTGAAAGGAAAAAAGGGGGATTCGATAATGGTGGAATGTTAAGATGGAGCTTTCGAAGGGAGTGATAGATATGAGACGTATTTTAGGGGCTCCAAAATTCTGAAAGGTCAAGAATTTCGGAGGTTTGAACTTTTTTGTAGCAACTACAACATAACACTGATTATAATCAAGTCAAAGAATAATATAATCTAGTTAAGAAAAATACATCACAAATAGTTATGAAAGGAAGATAAATCACCTGATATAGCTGACTTATATTTATCAGTTGTTTTAGCCTTTCCTTGCCATTTATGCATAGCCATCGTGTGATGGGAGTCATTTCTCGATTGGGATTTTGATTTCCGAAAGGTTTGGGAGCTAGGTTAGGTGGTATCAAGAAAATTCCCAAGGGTTGGAGGTCAAGTTGGTTTAATCTTCGAGAAATCCATGATAAGTGGGTGGAGGCAATAAATTTATTTAATGTAATGATGAAGAATTTATGAGTTATCCAAGATTTTTTTGGGCTTAGTGATCTCTGGACCAGTTTTAGTAGGGTCTCGATAGCGTGATGGTGGAGAAGGTTTAATCTCTAGGAAGCCCTGGTTGTTTATGTATTGAGATCCCACATTCATGCTTGGAATATGGAGTGATGGTGATTTCCTAAAAGAAATATTTGGTTCAACCCAATCTATGGTGGGGTGGTACACGGACGTCTCTCACTTGGTCGAGATTTTGCATTAATTAATAAGATTTATTTTCCTATTTTTATTTTATGAGAAATTTCACTTCTTATTATGGTGACTTTATGGTTGCTATGTAATGGTTAATAATTTGGTTATATTTTTGTTATAAACATGGATTTTCAATGTATTCTAGCTATCTCTTGTTCATGATTTGATATGTATTTGATAGTTAATTAATGCGTGGGAAAAAAATTGTTATTGAAGCTATTATAAGAGGGAATTATAACTTCTTGGTGATTCTCAGATAGCTTTGAAACTCCTACATTCCTATAGGGATTCAAGACCTACAACTTACATGTTCACTACATGTCTTATGAAATTACTATCTTGGTTAGGCTAGATTAGGTCAAGTCCTAGATCAAATTTTGTATGATTAGCTTTTTCTTGAAGTCATTTATCGTTCTCAAAAAGTCTCAGGAATTTCTTGGCAGTGATCTATAGGTTGGCCTAGAATTGTGGCTTAGATCGGGGATGTAGGAACTAAAATGAGGATTTTGGGTCACAAATGAACTCAGAAAAGCTTTTGTATGCAGTTGGAGGGTCATAAAAGCACTCATACAGGCTTGTGAATGAAATTGGGTTGTTAGGTTGTAAAAAATAGATTAGCTTAGGTTTTTGTCACCTAGGATGGTTCTTTGGCCCTTGATTATCCTATAAGCCTTATAGGATATTTGTTTCTAGTCTGTAAGTTTGAGTTTTCAACGCCACTTCCGAAAGTGAAGCTTGGAGCTCGGTTCATGTCATAGTAATGCTTTGTCTCATGTTTACCTTGGAAAACTAGTGAAATTGGATAAATGTGGGAGGGGTGGATAGAAATCAAACATGATAAGTAAAATTTCTCAATGGAATTAATCGAGAAATTGACCAATGATAGTAATAGAACATTTAACTTTGATTTTCATTTTTTTGAGTTGTCTATAGTTTGGACACACATACCATGAACCATCCTTTTTTATAACTATCACCGCTAGTGAAGACAAACATCTTTAACTAGGTTGAATGATTCCAAAACCTATAACATCTCTTGAATCATATGCTTAATCTCACTCATTCATGTACATGAATAATTTTAAGGCATGATGTTACATGATACAGTTCCTGGTTGCAAATTAATAGAATGGTTGTGATCTCAAATATGTGGGAGGCCCTTACGAATATCTCCAAATACCTTCAAATGAATTTTGATAAATTTACAAACATCTAATGTAAGAGTGGATATATTTTTCTAAATATATAATGAGCATAACTGCACAATTAAACAATGGTGTCCCTTTTTTAGTAATATTTTAATGTTATTATAGTTTATCACTTTAAAAGGTTTTTGTTGGATACCTCTAATATTAAATCCTTTTTCTTCTTATCAAATATCATGAAGAGATCTTGAAAATGAAGGGTCATTGTTCCCAATGATTGTTACCTTTGGACCTAGAATAAAACATCAACATCAACTATTTAATCATCATACTATCCAATAAAAATTTCCCCATATTAAACTAAATATTGTGACACTTCCATAAACAACTTATGGTTCCTCTTTCTATGATCATTACATGAAATTCTAGTTTTGGAAATAGAAATAAATTGACAAGTTGTTTGAATTTGTAATTGATGAAGTTATGTGTAGTACCTGAACCAATTAACAATATTGTATATTTATTTTTTATAAATCCTTATACCTTGAGGTTCTTTGGAGAATTTATTCCAACTAAAGCATGACAATATATTTTTTGAGTGAAATATTCTAGTTGTATATGTTGTCATGACTCAAATTTCGTAATATTCATACTCTTCATAACCTATGTAGAATAATTTATTCCAATGCAATTTATACCACTTATTTTACTTGTTACCATAATTTTAAAATTGTGCCTTTTCTCCTCTTTCATCCATTTCTGAGGTATCAAACTTGCCTATTGAGTGATGTTAAGAGAGGGAGGATGATCTTTTTTATAGTTGTGAGTGACCACTCTACTAGTAGCCATATCTTTACTTAAATTTTTTTCCTAGAATAAAAACATGCTCTAAGGTTTTAGGTTCAAACTGACACACCTCCTTATTGATGATTTCCCTTAAAGTTCACATAAACAAGTCTAAAAAAGTATCCTATGAAATATTCTTTACTCTAATCTATGGAATTTTTTTTATTGTTAAATGTGCTTTGTAACCTTTCCATTTACCATTTGACTAAAGGGTGCATTTCTTTTAATATAACCACAATGTGATATAAATTTTTCCATAAAAATGTTTCAAAAAACAATAGAATTAATTATCCTTTCATAAATCCATTGGTACCATATAATGTTATTTTTTTCTAAAATCAAGGATACAATATTTACCTTGTGTAAGGTTTTTACTTGATGTAGATCAAAGTGTTGTTCCATTTGGAATATCAATGTTATTAAGGATTCTAACCAAAAATCATCTTTATATTAATCTACATAATGAATTAGTTCCTGGATGGTGCATTGAATACCTAATGACTTGGTCCTTAAGGTGATGAAAAAACATGATTTTGGGACTCAATATTTATTTCTTGTACATTTTCCCGATTTCTCTATTTCTTGATATCTCCTTTAGGAATCTTCTCCTCTTGCATATGAAAGAGGGGGAAAATTTAGATGGTCAAGTTAATTTTAAAGAATAGGTAGTATTCATGTGAAAAAATAACGATTCTCATATTTTTATGCTTTATCACATATTTTGAATCATAAAAGGTGGACCTTCCAAGTAAAAGTTAAATCACTTGTATGTCACGTAAATTTAAAGCCTTAATTTGGAGGCCATCAGGATAAATAAAATGAGTGTCTATACATATCTAATACCTGTTTTATTTTAAGTCTCAAATTTGATCCTATAGTACTCTACTATGTATTCTCTATAGTTCCACCAATATGACCAAAAATATGATGCTCCAAGTGAAAGTTATGGTAACATTCCAAAAACTTGTGTGTATCTTACATGTTCCCAAGAGTGAACTTGTAAAGTGTGTCATACCTCCAAATTTTCAAATATCATTCTAATTTTTTTTTGTGAGGTAAATTTTTATGTTCTTTTAGATATTTATGTTTTTTTAGATATTAAAAAACTTGAAAGTTTCAAGTATCATGTAAAAAAAATTATAACGAAAATTCCAATATCACTTGTTTGAAATTGATTTTAGAAACATTTAGAAACCTTAATTTCCACAGGGTATCTATATGACTATATAAAGAAATAGAATATAGAATTTTGAATAGATGCACCCCATTAATGTCATTAAATATGATCAAAGTTTCAATCTATGAAACTTCCCATAAATTTTTTTATAGTTAAAATGTCTGGGTGACTTGTTTGAAACTATTTGAAAACCAGCTAGAAACCCTAACTTCCACAATATATATCTCTAAATTTATGTCAAACCATAATATGAAATTTTGGATATGAGAAACATTTTTTTAGAGAAAAATCTAAGTTAAAATTTTTGAAGTAGAAAAACCATAGGTTCTTATGCTTTGATTCCAAATGTTATGAGCCCTAGTCCTTAAAAATGGTAAGAAACCTATAATTATAGCAAAATTCAAAAAGGGATACACTTTTTAAATGCATCCAATGTATATGGCAAGATATGTTGCCCCTAAGTGTATGTATTATTGATATGGTATGTGTGTGTGTGAAAAAGGGTGCAACAATGATGAAAGGATACAGTTAAATGTTATGACTAACCTAATAATATAACTATAAAATTGAAATAATTCAAAATGTAAAGCTTAAAAATAGGTTCTAGGGTTAACATGGCTATTTCTTAAGTGATTAACACCTAGAGATCTAGAAAATATTTCCGAAAAGCATGCGTTTTACAATAGGAAAAAAACATTTAAAAAAATTTCACTAGAACTCATTCACGTGAGAAGAGGTGGGTAAGACTTATTAGAAGCCAATGAAGTGTAGATTTTTGTAATTTATTTGAAACCAACTTGGATACCAAATGGTAGAAAGTCTCTTACAGGCACCTAGGTAGTTGAATGCAAGGTCTTTACATCATCACTATACTTCAGATATTCCTTGAAGATCTATGAGTCCTTTACATTTTTTCTCTTAGAGTAGAAACATAGTTATCGATCAAACGAGAAAATTACTTGCTACGCATTTTTTTGAGGTATTAAAAAAAATAGCCGATTTTGAAAAGTGGTGACATAGAATCACCCTTTTTTTGGAGCATAACTTTGGCACTTCTAATTTTCTTATGACTTTTTTTTAAAATGTCATGATTTTCATGTCGAATTTGAAAAGTGGTGATGTAGGATAACCTGTTTTTTATTTTAGCATATTTTTTGAAAATTAAATTTTCTTTGATTTTTTTTTTAAATATCATGTTGATTTATAAAAATGGTCATTTTTTTAACACTTTCATTCTTTTATTTATTAAATATTAACAACTGTTTTAAAATACTAATGATTTTGATGCCAATTTTGAAAAGTGTTGATATAACATCAATACTTTTTGTTTAGAGTGGTGATTTTCATCTTGGTAATAAGACATAAAATGAAATAGAAAAACATGACCAAAAAAATGAAAAGAAAATATAAAAAAAAAAACCAGTAAAAGTGTAAACAAAAATTAAAATAACTTGTAAAAATAAAAACTTTAAAGAAAAAAAATAAGAAATAAATAAACAAAAAATTCAAAAAATAAATCAAAATAGGAAAAAAAATATAAAAATAATAATTTGAATACAAAAAATAAAATTTGACCGGAAAAAGATGAAGTTAAATAAAAAAAGAAACAACATAATTTCTGAAAATGAAAAAAAATTAAAAAAGAAGAAGAAGAGAGATTTAAAATTATTTAAAATTAAAAAAAAAATCAAATAATCAAAATACTAAAAGTAAAAGAAACTAAAATTTGAAAATTTAAATTAAAAAAAAAAATAAAAAGAAAAAAAAAAACATATATATATATATATAGATATAGATATAGATATAGATATATATATATATATATATATATATATATATATATATATATATATATATATATATATATATATATATATATATATATTGCGAAATGTGCGAAAATTGTGAATCATTTCGCGGCAATTTATATTGACGCGTAATGTGTTTTTTGTAGGGGGCTCCACAAAACTTTCCGGCCGACGGAGAGTTACACAAAAGTTCTGCCGAACTGTTCAGAAGAAGTTCGGTCGAACTATTAAGACTTTAGATTTAGCGACTCATAAACGGAAAACATAGTTCGACCGAACTTGGACTAAAAGTTCGGCCGAACTAACGCGTCACCAATTACGCAAAAACCAGGCTCTGAAAACGTTCCGCAACTTCGGACTGATTAAACTCCATGAAAGGTTGTTAATTAACTATCAGAACCAAGACAAGAATTTTCATAATTGAATATACTTTCAGGAAATATAACTTTTATGGAATTTCATAAACGTTTATTAATTTTAATTATTTTTCTAATGAAATGGGTGCAAACAATTTCTGAGGGTCCTTGTGATTCAGTGAAATCAAAAATTTTTATCTCCCAAAATACATTGTAAAAAAATTTTAAAAAATTATGGGGCATTACATTGGTCCGTCGACTCTAATGGGTAGCTTTTAGATTTTTAGTTTATAACTTATATGTTAAGAAATTTCTTGCCACGCGAAACATATCCAAAATACGCAGTTTTTCGTATTGGACCACTTCAAAAAATCCTAGTAATTATGATATGCATCCATTGGCTTTGTAAATATGACTAAAACAAAGTAGACTCTGTCTAGATTGTTGTAACACATTTTGTTTTTTCAAAAACACAAATTTTCAATGAATACAGCATTGTGACATAACATGACTTCTTATGAATCCTTTGATTGTTATGAAACACAAACTCAAAGAAATGCTAAGTTGACATATCAAATCTACATAAAAAAATTTCAAAAAATAAGTAATAGAAAGCTAACAAAATTTCTCACAACTTTTATTTTTATCGCAAAATGAAATTCTACATAGAAAAATTGTTATAGTTTGCAGAAAGTTGAAGAACCGAAAAAAATGAAATTTTTTTCTCAAAAAAGGGCAAAAAGTGTAACCCCACTTCACATTTTCACTAATTCTTTTTTTTTTTTAATTAAAAAAACTATATATATATACTCAATTTAAAAAAATATTTCCATGATAATTCTCATGTAAATGATTGAAATTTGATATAGGTGAAACCATAAGGATATTTCCTACGATATCCACTTGATATCTTAAATCAGAAAGATATCTTGCTACGAAATCTGAAAATTTGAGTACAAAAATGAACTTTAAGTCTTCGAAAGTTAGACTTGTGAAAGGAAAAAAGGGGGATTGGATAGTTGGTGGAATGTCAAGATGGAGCTTTGGAAGCGAGTGATAGATATGGGATGTAGTTTAGGGGCTTCAAAATTTTGAAAGGTCAGTAATGTTGGAGGTTTGTTGCAGTGGCTACAACATAACACTAATTATAATAAACTAAAAGAAAAATATAATCTAGTTAAGAAAAAATACATCACAAATAGTTATGAAAGGAAGATAAATCACCTAATATAGTTTCCTTATATGTATCAATTGTTTTAGCATTCCTAGCCATTTATGAATAGCCATGGTGTGATGGGAGTCTTTTCACGATTTGGATTTCGATTGCCGAAATGTTTTGGAGCTCGATTAGGTGGTATGAAGAAAATTCCCAAGGGTTGGAGGTTGAAGTGGTTTAATCTCTAAGAAAATGATGATAAGTGGGTGGAGGCAATAAAATTTTTGAATGTAATGATGAAGAATTTCTGAGTGATCCAAGATTTTTTGGGGCTTAGTGATCTGTTGACAAGTTTTGGTGGGATCTCAGTACTGTGAGGGTGGAGATGGTTTAATATCTAAGTAGACCTGGTTGTTTTTGTATTGATATCCGACATTCATGCTTGGAATATGGCATGGGGGTGATTTCTTGAAATAAATAATTGGTTTAGCCCAATCTATGGTCGGGTGGTACACGGAAGTCTCTTAGTTGGTTGGATTTTGCATTAATTGATATATTTGTTTTCCTATTTTTGTTTTATGAGAAGTTTTACTTGTTATTATGGTGAGTTTATGGTTGTTATTTCATGATTAATTATCTGGTTATATGTTGGTTATAAACACGGATTTACAATGTATTCTACCTATCTATTGTTTACGATTTGTTATGTATTTGATAATTAATTAATGTGTGGGATAACAATTGTTATTGCAGCTATTATAATAGGGCATTATACCTTCTTGTTTATTCTCATATAACTTTCAAAAATCTATGTTCATATAGGCATCCATGAGTTATAGATTACATGTTCACTACATGTCTTACGAAATTGCTATCCTCTTAGGCCCGATTACGTCAATTCCTTGATCAAGTTTTGTATGTTTAGATTTTTATTGAAGTCATTTATCATTCTAAAAAATTCTCAAGAATTTTTGGGCAATGTTCTAGAGTTTGGCCTAGAATTGTGGCTTAGATCGGGGATCCAGGAACTAAAATAAGGATTTTGGGTCACAACTGAACTCAAGAAGGCTATTGTATGTAGCTGGTAGGTCACAAAAGCACTGATACAGGCTTGTGCATGCAATTGGGTTGTTAGGTTTTAAAAAATATTTTAGCTTTGGTTTTGGTCACCTGGCGTGGTTCTTTGGCCCCTGAGTATCCTATAAGCCCTATATGATGTTTTTTTTTGGTTAGTAATTTTGAGTTGTCAACCCCTGTTACATCCCTATATTACTAGTATAGTCCCTTATTGGTGTTAGTGTAATCCCATTATTGTTATTTTTGTACCCTGTCACTCGAATATTGTTATTATTGTGCCCTTACATTATTATTGTTAGGTTGGCTAGGATTATGTTGTGATCCCCTGGAATCCTATATATAGAAGGAGGTTTTGTAATTTGTAGAATCCAAGAATTGTTCATTTATGTAATGTATTCGAGGTTCCCCTCTTGAAGTGGTTGATTTCTAAGGCGTTTATCTCTCTTTTATTCTATTTTTGGAGTTGTTTTCATAACATTTCGTATCAGAGCTTTGGATTATAGGGTTGCACTGATCCAAATCGATCATCGTGGAATTTTCACTATACATTTTTTTATGAAGTTTCAGAAGCTTAAATTTTTATAGATCGAATTCGAAATCCTGAGGAACACCATGTAAAAATTTTAGATCTTGGTTCAAAAAAAATTCGGGGATATGATCTGTGCAATCTAGGGTTTTTTTAGGCTCTCGAATTTTACCTAAAATAGATCATCGTGGAATTTTCGCTATAACCATTTTTTCTACTAAGTTTCAGAATCTGTAATTTTTGTAGAGTGAATACGCCATCTAGAGGAATATCTTGTAAAAATTTCAGATATTGGTTCGCAACATCGTTGGAGATATAATCTGTGGAAGTTAGGGTTGTTTCAGGCTCTCAAATTTCATCTCAAAGAGGTGACTGTGGGAAAATCATGATAACTCTCTCACTGAGCACCGGATTGGAATTTTGTAAAAAATCACTGTAAGTACATAGACTATAGTTTATTCTATATCAATTTCAGAGCCAAAGGAGGAAACTGTGACATGTGGCATATCATACAAGTTCGCTAAACTAAACTAGTCCATAATTAGGTCATTGTGGGACATGGGCATAACTTTCTCTTGAAGAATCCAAGTCAGGTATGACTTGTAGAATTTGAAAGAATATTCAGAGGGCTACTATAGGGCTAAATTTCAAATATTGAAGATCTGCAATTACAGAGATAATTCAGTTTCATTATCGAGCTCCTTAAAATAAAGAAAAAGGTGTGTATTTTTTTCGAATTGCATAAGTCTTGTATGAAAAATTAGTTTTAATTCATTCCAAGGGCATATTGTAGAATAAATATCAGTATTGGGTTCTAAAATTCCTCCTAAAAAGAATTCAACACCCGTTAAGCCTTTATAATTCTCTACTATGACTCATGAAGATGAAGAACTACAACATGGCATGTCAAAATTACAAGAGCAAGTGCAGCAAATTTCGCTCTCGCAAAGAGCAAAAAAAAATGAAATGGAATTTTTGAATAAAGGCATGGAAGCTAAGATGGATGGCATGGAAGCTAAGATGGATGAAATGGAAGAAAAAATTAAAGAGAACGTGGAAAACATGAAGAATTGTCTAAAAATAGAAATGGAAGTTTTAACAAAGTTGATACAAGAAATGTTTCCTAATGGAAAAAATAAATGTTAATCGTGATTTTCTAAACTCTAATGTTGGATGGAAGAACCATCATATTCCAAATATGGATATGAGAAAGTTTTATGGAAATGATCCCATAACATGGATACTACAGATGGAGAAATATTTTGATCTCAATAATGTTAAACACACACAAAAGGTACGTGTTGCAACTTTACATTTAGAACAAAGTACATTTTTATAGTATTGACGGCTTTGCTCCCATAAAAAAATTGTCGCTTGGTCAATTTTTATGAAGGAAATGATAGCACATTATGAGGATACAAATAGCAACACCTTGTTTAGCAAATTGATAAATCTCCAACAAAAGGGTTCAGTGGTGGAGCACATCGAGGACTTCCAAAATTTGAATGTAAGGGTAGCTAATATTCCAGACGAACACAATATTGATTTCTTCATAGGGACTTTAAAGGATAGCATTGAATATGAAGTTCGTGTTTGGTAACCTAATTCATTGGAGAATGCATTCACATTGGCAAGAAAAATTGAAAGAAAAATTATGGCGACAAGGAAGCCTACAACTCACATCTATAAAGATGGAAGTGTTGCTCCTTATAGACTTCCAAAACATACAAGGTTAACACCACAATGATCGGAATAAAAAGAGAAAAAGAGCTTTTCTACAGTTGTGATAGCAAATACACTTAAGGTCATAAGTGTGCTGAGATGAAATTATTTTACATAGATTGTGAAGAGGAGGAAGAAAATGAACAAGAAACTTAAAGTGAAGAGGATATACACCAAGAACACACCCTAGAAGAAGAAAAAATGATTATGACCATATCGTGTAATGCATTGGAATGTATTACTGCTCCTTAAACTCTCAATATAAAAGGACATATCATCAATAAAAAGGTAATAGTGTTGATTGATTCAGGTAGTACCCATAATTTTATTCATTGTAAGGTAGCCAAGGAATTGAATTGTTTCCTATACCCAACAAGAGAATGTGAAGTGATGGTTCCAAATGGAGGGACTATAAATTTCTCTGGAAAATGTCCTAATATCAAGATAACCATGGGGAAATATGTATTGAATATTCCAATGCTTTCCATTCCAATGGTAGATGTTGATGTTGTACTAGGAGTACAATGGTTACAATCTTTGGGGACAATATCTTTTAATTTTCAAGAACTTTTATTGAATTTTTTTTCAGAAGGAAAGGAAGTCGAATCAAGGGGTATCATAGGGAATCTGGAAAATATAATAAGCTCTAATGTCATGAAAAATCTTCTCAAGAAATAACAACGAGGCGTAATTGCACAATTATGCTCACTAGAAGTTCCAACATCAAAATCTTCTATTTCTCTAGATCTCCAAAAAGTCTTGGAAAATAATTCCAAGGTGTTTGAAAATCCCAAAGGAATCTCACCTATTCATGATCATGATCATGATATTCATTTGATTCCAGGATGTGTTCCTCCAAACATCAGGCCTTACAGATATCCTTATGTACAAAAGAGCGAAATTGAACATATGATTGCAAAAATGTTAGAGGTTGGTATAATTCAACATAGTCAAAGTTGTTTCTCTGCTCCCGTGATATTGGTGTATAATATGGAGGGATCATGGTGCATGTGTATGCATTATAGGGAGCTCAATAAGCTCACTATTAAAGATAAATTTCCCATTCCTGTAATTGATGAATTATTTTATGAATTACATGGAGATATTTATTTCACCAAGTTGGAGCTTTGTTCAGGATATCATCAAATTAGAATGAAGATGGAAGATATTCCAAAAACAACATTCTAAACTCATGAGGGTCATTATGAATTTTTGGTCATGCCTTTTCGCCTTACCAATGCAACTTCTACATTTAAAGGGTTGATGAATTCCATTTTCAAACACTTAGAAAATTTTTTCTATTACTTTTTGATGATATACTAATCTACCGCAGGTCTTGGAAGGATCATGTTCAACATGTTGACAGGGTGCTCGAACTATTGGAGGAAAAATAATTATATGAAAAAACATCCAGACGTTTCTTTGGAGTACACGAGGTGGAATATTTGGGTCATATTGTATCTCTTGAGGGTGTTAAGGTAGACCCTAGAAAAATTAAATCCATTAAGGAATGGAAAGTCCCCACAACCATAAAGAAGCTGCCAGGATTTCTCGGGCTAACAGAGAATTATCGCAAGTTTTTTACGAATTATGGGCAAATAGCAACACCTCTAACAACATTATTAAATAAATATGCATTTTCATGGACTCCTGAAGAAAATAAGGCCTTTGAACTTCTTAAAGATGAAATGTGCCTAACACCAGTCTTAGCTATGCCAGACTTCAGAAAATTCTTTATTGTGGAATGCGATGCCTCAGGTAACATAATTGGTGTTTTTTTCATGCAAGAAGGAAGACCCATTTCTTTGAAGGTCGTCCAATTAAAGGAAATTATTTACAGAAAGCTATTTATGAGAAGGAAATGTTGGCTATACTACATGCACTAAATAAATGGTGACCGTACCTAATGGGAAGATACTTGAAGGTAAAAATTGATCGTGATAGTCTTAAACACTTTTTGGAACCAAGACTATCTTCAGAAGAGCAGCAAAAATGGGTCACAAATATGTTGGGTTATGACTTTGAAATCATCTACAAAAAATGGAAGCTAAATGTTGGTGTAGATGCACTCTCAAGAAAGGATGAAGAGGTGGAAGCATTGCTTTGTGCCATTTCTATTATCCAACCAGAATGGATAACCGAAGAAAGAAATGAATGGAAGAAGGACAAAGAAGTGTAGACACTCATTCAAAAGTTGCAGCAAGATCCTAGTACATATGATACATTTAGTTGGAAAAATGATTTCTTATGGTACAAATATCACTTATATATTTGTAAGAGTTCCAAACTAAAACAAAAGATTCTTTTGGAATTCAACAGTTATCCTTTAGGAGGACACTCAAGATATTTAAAAAATTACCATATGGTGAAGAAAGAATTTTTTTGGGATGGCCTTAAATCTAATATTCAAATGTTTGTGGTGGAATCTTTGGTTTTCCAAAAAAATAAAGTTGAAACAATTAAGACTCCGGGTCTTCTACAACCTTTATCCAATCCAAGTCAACGTTGGGAGGAAATTTCAATGGATTTTATCACAGGTTTACCTAAGTCCGAAGGAAAGAGTGTCATCATGGTGGTAGTTGATAGACTTACCCAATATGCACACTTTTGTGCATTATCTCATCTATTTAAAGCAAGTAAAGTTTCTACTAGATTTATGGAAACAATTCAAAATCTACGTGGAAACCCAAAGATTATTGTAAGTGACAGACATCCCATTTTTACTGGAAATTTTTGGATGGTATTATTTTCTTGTTTGGTTACTCAACTAGCTCATATCTCTTCTTGCCATTCTCAATGTAATGGTAAAACTGAGATAGTGAATAAATGTTTGGAAGAATATCTTTGTTGTTTTATATCTGATAAGAAAACACAATGGGTAAAGTGGTTACCTCTCGCTGAATGGTGGTATAACACTTCCTTCCATATTGCAACAAAAATGACTCCTTTTACAGAACTTTATGGATATCATCCACCGTCCATCACATCATATTTAAGAGAAATTTCTAAGGTTCAAGGAGTGGAATATCACATCGAGCATTAACAATAATTTCTCGAACTCTTAGCCTAAATTTGGCACAAAATCGAATGAAACAATAGCCAGATCAACATTGCAGCGAGAGAATTTTTGATGTAGGAGAATGGGTAGTTTTATGAATACAACCATACAAACAGATTTCCCTCAAGCAAGATAATAAGGATAATAAATTATCTCCAAAGTACTATGGTCCTTACAAGGTGTTGCTAAAGATTGGTACTATGAAATACAAATTGGAGTTTCCTGCTTCTTCGCGAGTGCATCTAATTTTCCATGTTTCATGCTTAAAGATTGTTATAGGTGACAAAATTCCAGTTCAAACAATATTGCTAGAACTTGATGAGGAAGAAATAATAATATTGGAACCTGAAGAAGCCATGGAAACAAGAACTTGACAGCTACAAAATCGATCAATTTCAGAGTATCTCATCAAGTGGAAGAACTTACCCACTGAACATTCTACATGGGACGATGAGAATTTTATAAGGAAGTATCCAGAGCTACTCAAACATTGAGGACAACACTTTTTTGAAGGAGAGGGGCATGTTAGGTCCCTATATTAGTAGTATAGTCCCTTATTGTTGTTAGTGTAACCCCATTATTGTTATTTTGTACCCCTGTAAACCCAATATTGTTATTATTGTGCCCTTATATTATTATTTTTAGGTCGGCTAGGATTATACTATGATCCCATGGACTCCTCTATATAGGTAGCATCCAAGAATTGTTCATTTATGTAATGTATTGGAGGTTTCCCCCTCGAAGTGGCTGATTTCTAAGGCATTGATCTCTATTTTCTTTTATTTTTGGAGCTAGTTTCATAACAACCCCACTTTTGAAAGTGAATCTTGGAGCTCAGGTCATGTCACAGTAACTCTTTGTCTCATGTTTACCTTAGAAAACTAGTCAGAATGGATAAATGTGGGATTGGTGGATACGAATCCAACATGATAAGAAAAATTTCTCAATGGAATTAATCGAGTAATTGACCAATGATAGTAATAGAAAATTTAACTTTGATTTTCATTTTTTTGAGTTGTCTATAGTTTGGACACACATAACATGAGCCATCATTTTTTATAACCATGACCACTAGTGAAGAGAAACCACTCTAAATAGGTTCAATTATTCCAAAACCTATAAAGTCTCTTGAATCATATGCTCAATCTCACTCGTCCATGTACATGAATACATTTAAGGCCTGAAGTTACATGATATAGTTCCTGGTTGCAAATGAACAGAATGATTGTGATCTCAAATAGGTGGGGGACCATTAGGAATCTCTCCAAACACATTCAAATGAATTTTGATAAATTTACAAACATCTAATGGAGGATTGGATATATTTGTTTAAACATCTAATGAGCATAATTGCACAATTACACCATGCTATCCCTTTTTCAGTATTATTTTAATGTTATTAGAGCTTATCACTTTAAAAGGTTTTTGTTGGATACATATAATATTACATCTTTTTTCTTCTTATGAAAATCTCATGAAGAGATCTTGAAAATGAAGGGTGAATTTTCCCAATCATTGTTACCATTGGAACTATAATAAAACATCAACATAAACCATTTAATCATCAGACTATCCAATAAAAAATTCCCCATATGAAACTAAATATCATGAAACTTCCATAAACAACTTATGGTTCTTGCTTCTATAATCATTACTTGAAATTCTAGTTTTGGACATATAAATAAATTGATAAGTTTTTGGAGTTTTCAATTGATGAAGTTATGGGTACTACTTGAATCAATCAACAATGTTGTATATTTATTTTGTATAAATCCTTATATCTTGAGGTTTTTTGAAGCATTTATTCCAACCAGCGCATGACAATATATTGTTTTAGTGAAATCTTCTAGATGTAGATGTTTTCATGACTCGAATTCATAATCTTCATACTCTTCGTAACCTATTTAGAATAATTTATTCCCATGGAATTTCTACGAATTATTGTACCTTTTATCATAATTTTAACATTTTCCCTTTTCTCCTCTTTCATTCATTTTGTGAGGTATCAAACATGTCTATTATGTATGCTAAGAGAGGGAGGATGATCTTCTTTATAGTTGTGAGTGCCCACTCTACTAGATTACTGAATTTTTTTTCCAAGAATAAAAGCATGTTATAGGGATTTAGGTTCAAACTAACACACCCCCTTACTGATGATTTAACTTAATGTTCACATAAATTTGTCTAACAATTTATCCTATGAAATTTTCTTTACCCCAAAACTCAATTTTTGTAATTGTTAAATGTGATTTGTAGCTAAAAAAGGAGGAGAGAGAAAAATTACATACTTGTGTACTCTAAGAATGAAGTAGAACAATAGGAACATCTAAAATTAGAGGTGAATATTTGAAGAGAATGTCAACTATATGCTAAATTTAGAAAATGTGAGTCCTATAAGGATACAATACAATATTTGGGCCACCCATTTTAAAAGAAGGATTGACGGTTGATCCTGAAAAGATTAAGGCTATCTTAAATTGGCCCATATATAACGATGTGTCAGTTGTCCACTCATTCATGGGAATCATAGGATATTACCGAATATTTATAGAAGGGTTCTCCTAATTGGCTTACCCCATTAAATCCTTACAAAAGAAAAGAGAAACATTTGAGTGGACAATGAAATTTCAGGACAATTTTGATAAACAAAAGTACCTACTTACAACGGTCCCTTTCCTAAAAATTGCACACCCAAATAAAGAATTTTTTGATCGCATGGATGCTTTTTTATAAGGTTCAGGGTGGTATTGATGCAAGAAAATTCAGTAGCGGGCTCTGAGTCTAGGATGATGAAAACACATGAAAAAACTTATGAACGATATAATCCAAAGTTGGATTTTTTAATACATGCTCTAAATATTTCGAGACACTACTTACTAGAAAACAAAAATTACTCTAGGAACCAATCATATCAACTTTGAATATTTATCACCCAACCAAATCTTAATGCTCGACAAGCAAGATGATTTTCTTTCCTTAGTGAGACCGAATTTGACATTAAACACATAAAAGGAAAAGAAATAAAAATACCATATGCCTTAAGCATGGATGCACATACTTTAATGGGGATATATTTTAAAAATATTAGTACAATTTTTTTAGAGTGGATTAAAAATTCAATGCAAATCAATTATAAATTACTGGAAATTAAATAGAAATTGTAGCAAACATAAATTCTAGGATATGCTAAAAAATATAAAAATTGCTCATCTATAGAAATAGATTGTATTTTCCCAATGTGAGTACTCTGAAGCAAATGATGTTAGATGAATATCACAAGAAACTGTATGCAGTCCATCCCATATATCAAAATATGATAATATCATTAAGAAGTGAAATGTTTTGGTTAGGTATGAAAAATGAGGTGGAAAAATACTTAGATAAATGTCTAGAATGCCATCAAGTGAATGTGCAACACCAACACCCCGCTTGATTGTTGAACCCACTACCCATTATTCAATGGAAATGGGAAGTGATTTCGTTATATTATTTCTCAATAAAAAACAACAACATGACTCCATTTTGGTGGTAGTAGACACCTTAATAAAAGAAACACATTAATACATGTGTAGTCTATTTACAGAGCAACAAAATTTGTGAACATTTTTATAAAGGAGATTTTCTGGCTACATGGACTACCAAAGATGATAGTGTCAGACATAGATGCTAAATTAACCTCTAAATTTTGGAAAGCTTTATTTGGAGGCATGGGGACATAACTGAATGTTATCAAAACATACCACCCTCAAAATGATGAACAAACAGATAGAACCAATCAAATTTTCGAGGATATGCTAAGAATGTACCTCATGGACAGAACAACTAAATGGGAAGAATTCTTGCACTTATAAATGTTGTATACAATAAAAAATAGCAAATTTCAATAAGACTGAGTCCTTTCGAAGGCTTGTATGGCATAAAATGGAATACACATCTCAGATGGAGTCAGCCTAAGGACATACTAATATTTAGGCCAGATGCATTACTCGAAATGGAACACACGGTGTAGAAAATTATACAAAATATAAAACTGCATAGGACATGCAAAAAATTTATGCTGATAAGAAGAAAACTCACAAGGAATTTAATATTGGGGGAAATTTATACTTAAAAGTGAGTTGGAGAAAAAATACCTTAAGAACCAAAACTTCTACAAAACTATCACTATGATTTTGTGGGCCCTTTGATATTTTCGAAAGAGTTGGGCCCGTAGCATATCAACTACCACTACCCAGCCACATTAAAGTACACAATTTTTTTCATGTGTATCTGTTAAAAAAATATTTCCATGATAATTCTCATATGAATGATTGGAATTTGATATAGGTGAAACCATAAGGATATTTCATGCAAGAGCCACTTTGTATCTTATATCGGAAAGATATCTTGATACGAAATCTGAAATTTTAAATAAAAAAATGTTAAGTATCTATAAGTTAGCTTTGTGAAAGGAAAAAAGGGGGATTGGATAGTTGGTGGAATGTCAAGATGGAGATTTGGAAGCGAGTGATAGATATGGGATATAGTTTAGGGTCTCCAAAATTCTGAAAGTTCAATAGTTTTGAAGGTTTTTTGCAGCGACTACAACGTAACACTAATTATAATCATGTCAAAGAAAAATATAATCAAGTTAAGTAAAATACATCAGAAATAGTTATGAAAGGAAGAGAAATCACCTAATATAGTTGCCTTATATTTATCAATTGTTTTAGCCTTTCCTTGCCATTTATGGATAGCCATGGTGTGACGGGAGTATTTTCACGATTGGGATTTTTATTGCCGAAAGGTTTTGGAGTTGGGTTAGGTGGTATGAAGAAAATTCAGAAGTGTTGGAGGTTGAATTAGTTTAATCTCCGAGAAAACCATGATAAGTGGGTGGAGGCAATAAAATTCTTGAATGTAATGATGAATAATTTTTGAGTCATCCAAGATTTTTTGGGGCTTCATGATCTCTTGACCAGTTTTAGTGGGATCTCGGTAGCATGAGGGTGAAGATGGTTTAATCTCTAGTAAGCCCTAGTTTTCATGTATTGATATCCCACATTCATGCTTGAAATATGGCATGGGAGTGATTTCCTGAAAGACATATTTGGTTCAGCCCAATCTATGGTTGGGTGGTACACGGAAGTCTCTAGTTCGTTGGATTTTTCATTAATTAATAAGATTTATTTTCCTATTTTTGTTTTATGAGAATTTTTACTTGCTATTATGGTGACTTTATGGTTTTATGTAATCGTTAATTATATGGTTATATGTTGCTTATAAACATGGATTTTCAATGTATTCTAGCTATCTCTTGTTTACGATTCGATCTGTATTTGATAGCTAATTAATGTGTGGGATAACAATTGCTATTGAAGCTATTATAAGAGGGAATTATACCTTCTCGGTGATTTCTCGGATAACTTTTAAACTGCTATGTTTATATAGGCATCCATGACCTATAGATTACATGCCCACTACATGTCTTATGAAATTACTATCATGGTTAGCCCCCATTAGGTCAAGTCATCGATCAAGTTTTCTATGATTAGTTTTTTCTTGAAGTCATTTATCATTCTCAAAACGTCTCACGAATGTATGGGCAGTGGTCTAGAGGTTGGCCTATAATTTTGGCTTAGATTAGGGCTCCAGGAACTAAAATGAGGATTTGGGTCACACCTAAACTCGGGAAGGATTTTGTATGTAGTGGGAGGGTCACAAAAGAATTCATATAGGCTTGTGCATGCAATTGGGTTGTTAGGTTTTCAAAAATAGTTTAGCTCAGATTTTGGTCACCTAGGGTGGTTTTTTGGCCCCTGAGTATCCTATAAACTGTATAGGATGTTTGTTTCCGGTCAGTAAGTTTGAGTTGTCATCCGCACTTCCAATATTGAAGCTTGGATCTCGGGTCATGTCATAGTAACCCTTTGTTTCATTTTTACCTTAGCAAACTAGTCAAATTGGATAAATGTGGGAGGGGTGGATACAAATCCAACATGATAATCAAAATTTCTCAATGGAATTAATCAAGTATTTGACCAATGATAGTAATAGAATATTTAACTTTTATTTTCATTTTATTGAGTTGTCTGTAGTTTGGACACACATACCATGACCCATCCTTTTTTATAACCATCACCACTAGTGAACAGAAACCACTGTAACTAGGTTGAATGATTCCAAACCCTATAACATCTCTTGAATCATATGCTCAATCTCACGTATCCATGTATATGAATACATTTAAGGCCTGATGTTACATGGTATAGTTCATGGTTGCAAATGAATAGAATGGTTGTAATCTCAAATAGGTGGGGGAGCCTTAGGAATATCTCCAAAAACCTTTAAATGAATTCGGATAAATTTACAAACTTATAATGGAAGAGTGGATATATTTTTTTAAACGTCTAGTGAACATAATTGCAAAATTACACCGTGGTGTCCCTTTTTGAGTAATATTTTAGTGATATTTGAGCTTATCACTTTAAAAGGTTTTTGTTGGATACCTCTAATATTAAATCCTTTTTCTTCCTATGAAAATCTCATGAAGAGTCCTTGAAAATGAAGGTTCATTATTCCCAATGATTGTTACCATTAGACCTATAATAAACATCAACATAAACCATTTAATCATCAGACTATCCAATAAAATTTTCCCCAAATGAAACTAAATATCATGACACTTCCAAAAAAAACTTATGGTGCCTCCTTCTATAATCACTACTTGAAATTCTAGTTTTGGACATACAAATAAATTGATAGGTTTTTTTAATTTCTAATTGATGAAGTTATGGGTAGTACCTGAATCAATCAACAAAATATTGTATATTTATTTTTCATAAATCCTTACATCTTGAGGTTTTTTGGAGCATTTATTACAACCAACGCATGAAAATATATTGTTTTAATAAAATCTTCTAGACATAGATGTTGTCATGACTCCAGTTCCTAATCTTCATACTCTTCATAACCTATGTACAATAATTTATTCCCATGGAATTTATAACACTTATTGTACTTTTTATCATAATTTTAACATTTCCCCTTTTCTCCTCTTTCATCCATTTTGTGAGGTATCAAACTTGTCTATTGAGTGATGTTAAGAGAGTGTAGACGATCCTCTTTATAGTTGTGAGTGACCACTCTACTAGTAGCCATATCTTTACTCAAATTTATTTCCTAGAATAAAACATTCTCTAGGGATTTAGGTTGAAACTGATACACCTCCTTATTGATGATTTCCCTTAAAGTTAATATAAATAGGTCTAACAAACTTTCTTTTGAAACTTTCTTTACCCCAAGACTCAATTTTTTTAATTGTTAAATGTGCTTTGTAACTTGTCCATCTACCATTTGAATAAAGCACAAATCTCTTAATATAACCACAATGTGATATAAATTTCTCCATAAAAATGTTTCAAAAAAAAATAGAATTAATTATCCTTTCATAAATCCATTGGTACCATACACAATTATTTTTTTCTAAAACCATGGATACAATAACTACCTTATGTAAGGTTTTCAATTGATGTAGATGAAAGTGTTGTTCCATTTCAAATATCAATGTTATTAAGGATTTTAACCACAAATTATCCTTATATTAATCTACATAATGAATTAGTTCCTTCATGATGCATTGAATCCCTAATGACATGGTCCTTGAGGTGATGAGAAAACCTGATTTTGGGACCCAATATTTATTTCTTTCTCATTTTTGTGATTTCTCTATTTCCTGATATCTCCATTACGAATTTTCTCCTCTTGCATATGAAAGAGGGGGAAAAAAATATAAATTTTCAAATCTTTTTTTATTGCTACATGTCTCCTTTTCTAGTTCATCCATTTTTCTTTCCAATTTCTTTTTCAGTTTTTAAATGTAGTGATACATTTCTTATCTTTTTTTTATTCATAGTAAGGCTCTCTAGGGGTTTATATGGTGAAGTATATTTTAAATAATAGGTAGTATTCATGTGAAAAAATAGCAATTCTCCTATTTTTATGCTTTATCACAAATTTTGAATCATAAAAAATGGATATTCCAAGTAAACGTTAAGTCACTTGTATGTCATAAATTTAAGGCCTTGATTTTGAGGCTATTGGAATGAATAAAATGAATGTCAATTCATCTCTAATACTTGTTCTATTTTAAGTCTAAAATTTTATCCTATAGTACTCTACTATGTCTTCTCTATAGTTCCACCAATATGACTAAAAATATGATGCTCCAAGTGAAAGTTATGGTAACACTCCCAAAACATGTGTGTAAAGTGTGTAATGCCTCCAATTTTTCAAATATGATTCTAAAAGTTTTATGTGAGGTACATTATTATGTTTTTTAGATATTCAAAAACTACATAGTTTCAAGTATCATGTAAATAAAATTATAACGAAAATTTCAATATCACTTGTTTGAAATTGATTTTACAACCATTTAGAAACCGTAATTTCCATAGGGTATCTCTATCAATATATAAAGAACTAGAATATGGAATTTTGAATAGATACATCCCATTAATGCTATTAAATATGATCAAAGTTACAATATATGAAACTTCCCATAAAAAATGTTATAGTGAAAATGTCTAGTTGACTTGTTTGAAACTATTTGAAAACTTGAGAGAAACCCTAACTTCCGCAATGCATATCTCTAAACTTATGTCAAACTATAATATGAAATTTTGGCTACGAGAAATAATTTTTTTAGAGAAAAATCTAAGTTAATATTTTTGAAGTAAAAAAACCATAGGTTCATATGATCTTATGCCCAATTTTATGAGCCCTAATCCTTAAAAATGATAAGAAGCCTATAATTATAGTAAAATTCAAGAAGGGATATATTATTTAAATGCATCCAATCTATAAGGCAAGATATGGTGCCGCTAAGTTTATGTCTTCTTGATATGGTGTGTGTGTGTGTGTGACAAAGGGTGCAACAATGATGAAAGGATACAATTAAAGGTTATGAATAACCTAATAATATAACTCTAAAATTGAAATAATTCAAAATGTAAAGCTTAAAAATAAGTTTTAGGGTTAACATGGCTCTTTCTTAAGTGATTAACACCTAGAGATCTACAAAATATTTCCAAAAAGCATGCGTTGTAAGGTAGGAAACAAGCATTTCAAAAAAATTCACTAGAAATAATTCATGTGAGAAGAGGTGGGTAAGACTTATGAGAAGCCAATGAAGTGTAGACTTTTCTAATTTATTTGAAACAAGCTTAGATACCAAATGGTAGAAAGCCTCTTAGAGGCACCTAGGTAGTTGAATGCAAGGTCTTTCCAAGATCACTATAATTTAGAGATTCCTTGAAAGATCTATAAGTCCTTCACATTTTTTCTCTTAGAGTAGAAACATAGTTACCGATCAAATGAGAAAATTACCTGGTACTTGTTTTTTTAAGGTAGCAAAAAAAACACTTGATTTTGAAAAGTGGTGATGCAAAATCACCCTTTTTTTTTTAAGCATAGCGTTGGCACTTTAAATTTTCTTATGCATTTGTTTTTCAATGTCATGATTTTAATGTCGATTTTGAAAAGTGGTGATGTAGGATAACCTATTTTTTTTTAGCATATTTTTGGAACTTTAATTTTTCTTTGATTTTTTTTTTAAATATCATGTTGATCTAGAAAAACGGTTGTTTGTTTAGCACTTAATTTTTACTTATTTATTTATCAAGTATGAGCATTTGTTTTAAAACATTAATGATTTTTTGGGAATCACCACTGCCATGGGTCAATTTTGGAATCATCGCCTCCCTGCGTCGATTCCTAGAATCACACCTGCCCTGTGTCAATTTCAGGAATCATTGCCTCCACCCTAGGTGCCGCGACGCTCGGCCGACGGGTGATGGATAGCTGGAATCTCTTCGTCGCCCATCGACCAAGCCCCGCGACCCCTAGGGTGGCGACGATCATTATTATTTTAATTTTTATTTTTTAATTGAATTTCTATTTTTTTTAAATTAATTTTTATTTTTTTATTTTTTTAATATATTTTTTATTTTTTAAGTTTTTTTATTTTTAGTTTTTATGTATTTTTTATTTTTTATGTTTAATTTGTAGAATGTTTTTATTTTTAATTATTTTTTTAAGTAAAGAAAAAATAATTTTTTTGTTAATTTTTGTATTTAAAAATGTATTTTTCATAGATTTATATGCATTTTTTTTTCAAATTAAATTATTATTTAAATTTTGTTTTTAAATTTTAATTATTATTATTTTTTTTTAATTTGAAGTTTTATTATTTTAAATATTTTTTTGGTTTTTTATTTTTATTTTTAAATTTAAATTATTTTTTATTATTATTTTTTTTAATATTAACTAATTTTAAATTTTAAATTCTATCATTTTTTTTAATTATGTGTTTTTTTTATTATTAAATTTGTAATAGCTTAAAAAATTAATATTTGTTTTCTTTTAAGTTAACTTTTAATTTTTTTCTTTAAATTGTGTTTTTTTTTTTTTTTTTTCTTTTCTATTTCATTTTGAAATATTTGATATTTTTTTTCTTAATTTTTTATTTATTTTTTATTTATTTTTACAAGTGATATTTTATCTTTAATACCATGCCTAAAAATCATTGGAATTTTATTTTCTTGAAGGTGATACATTATCTTAAATATCATCCTTGGATTTTCAAGGCTTTTTAGAGACACAATAATAGATTATCTTTAATACCATGCATAAAAATTGTTGCAATTTTAAGACATGATATTTTATCTTTAATGTCATGTTTATCGTTGAAATTTTAGGGTTTTTTCAAAGTCACAATATTTTATCTTCAATGTCATTATTAAAAGTTGTTAACGATTAACCCGAAAGAAAAAGACGTTATTCAAACATTAACAATTTTTGTTTTCAAGGTGTTTTCTGCACACAAAAAATTGACGATGTTATTCCAGCAACAACGCTTTTCGTTTTCAGGCTACCTTTTGCACACAAAAAATTGGCGGCATTATTCCAGCATCAACACTTTTTGTTTTCAAGTTGTTTTTTGCGAGAAAAAAATTGGCGATGTTATTCCACCATCA
This sequence comes from Pinus albicaulis, assembly GCA_034641835.2. Classification (NCBI taxonomy): domain Eukaryota; kingdom Viridiplantae; phylum Streptophyta; class Pinopsida; order Pinales; family Pinaceae; genus Pinus; species Pinus albicaulis. The sequence continues at coordinate 338,064,671 of CM076577.1, read as the reverse complement.
ACACTTTTTGTTTCGAGGGTGGTTTTTCAATCCTTTTTTCAATAAAATATTTGGGGTTTCGCATAATTTAAAAAAAAATTGTGGAAATTTGACTCTAAAAAAAAAAACATTGCGTTCTAGAAGACACACGTTTCGTTTTTGGGTTGTTTTTTCATGTCTTTTGAGTTTTTTTGGACTACAGTTCTTGTTTTTACGTTATAGTTCTCGTTTGATCGGTAACTATGTTTAGAAGATATTGAGGTTTCTTAAACATGGTAAGTTCTTTACTATTCCTAGCTTGTTTTTACTCCAAAAACCCTTATAGTTTGAAGATACAATCTTCATCATTTATTTAAGATTTTAAGTGTTCTCCCCATTGGGAGGATTAGATCCAACCTCCGTCTTTAGCTTTCCACTCTTTCATTATGATTGATTCTAATGTAATATGAATAATATAAATATTTCTTTATCTACAATCTATGTTACCAGAAACGTGAAATAAGAAATGAAATGAGAAACAAGAACTGTACGAGAAACATAATTTGGATGTTTCGGGTATAAGAAAGGGGGAGAGAGAAAAAACAAGATTAAAATGAATAGTATAAAAAAAGGAATTAATTTTAAACATCCAATGTTTCCAGTTGTGAAATTGTAATGAAACATTTTTAAACTTGTGTGAAATTAATGATTTTTTATAATATTTGATTTAATTCAATGAAAAGTGAGCCTTAATTCTTAGGCACGGATCTCTAAGGGGATCAACTTCTTCTTTTTTCAAGACTATTGAACTAGAAGGTATATAGCAAAAAAAATTGGGTGTAGAGCAACATATATGTTATTCTATTGTTGACGAAATTGCATATATAATAATTTTTTTACAAAAAAGGTAATGAATGGAAAGCAAAATAAACACAAAAATTGGATCAATCATGTATAACGTATAGTGATTTTATGAGAGAAATATCGGTAAATCTACTCTCTTTTTCAATGAAAAGAACATGTTTTTTTCCTTATCCCACTTTACTCATACATATTATTGCATTGCTAGATACATATGACTTACTAGAATTCATGTTTATGTAAGTAATCTTCCCATAACCCATAATAAATTTCTTGGTTTATGGGAACTAAATATTTTTTATAAATTCTAAACATGCAAATGTTTCACAATGTACACACTCGTTGGGTTGGGTCTCAAACTCCGAGGTGTTTTAATTTAAATTTATTTTCTCTGAGTAAGAAGATTACAAAAACTTGATGAAGCAAAATTCTTTGTGAACTGACATAGATGGCTATAGAGCATGCTTTTGGAAACTTACAATGTCTCTTGAACTTGGTCATTGAACAAGTAAGAAGTTTGGCTTCTCCGGATACCTACATACACACTGGCCACATACACAGTAAATACACACTAGATGTTGGTTATTACTCTAATTTTTTTGATATTACAATAGGATACATGTAACTGAACCACACACACAGTGAACATTTATGATAATAACTACAGATTACTCTGGAAATATATTAACTAAAATTTGTATCTTATTGAGTAAAGGAAGCTAAAAATTCAGAAAATATGATAACTAAATTTAACTAACAGAGAAACTTAATCAACAACCCACTAAAATTTGTTAAGGGCAAGCGTTTCGCTTGATTCTCATTTAACTAAAGGACTTTTTTTAATCGTTGCATATATTCGTCTAGAAATAAAGTTATCAAGAATGAATTTTGAATTAAAATGAAGGATTTTTTTTATGACGGGACGCATATTCATCCCGTAAAGTGAAATCTAAAATTGTTGATTTACAATAAGAAAATAATTTTGTGTCCAAGTATCTCAGCATCAGATTCATCACTATGTTTTTACTTGCCTACTAGTCTTCATATTATATGAGAACTAATGCAAATACGGTAAAAGAAATTGTCTACAAAGAATGCATTTTCTGCTTTACTCGACCATGTTCTACTTTAGATCTCCAGAGTCTGTTCACAAGACACTTAGGTCTAACGATGGCACTGAAGCTAATCGCCTTGGGCGTGAAGCTTCTCAGCTCTGGAGTAGGCTCTGATCTAAAGTTGCTCTTTTCAAGCTTCGGCTCTAATTTGTGCATGTGCTTCATCTGATGAGCGATGATTTTTCTTTCCTCTGTAGCCTAAATCATTGAAAACCCTTAGGAGGTGCACAACTTTAAAAAATGAAAAATAACTTGCATCATTTCATGTACAGCTAGAAAACGGGATTGGTATTTTTGGAACTTGGGTTAACTTTAGTTTGGAAAGGAAATACAGAAGCCTAGAAGAATTTGGAACTAAAGTTAACAATAAATTCAAATGGAGAAGAAAAATGTTGTAAGAAACGAAAAGTTTCGCAAGAAACAGATTTTTGGCCACTAAAATCGGCAACTGACATTTCAGAAGATAGAATTTTCCATGTCAGTTTCTTGTGTGGTTTCTCCAAGAAATGTTGCCCAACATCCCCTGGTAACAAAGTCTAAAATCACCTTCCACACTTTTTTTTGTTTTATGACCTAATTTTCTTATTGGCATGTCTTAAATGATTTTTTTCCAACATCATCTTCTTCAGAGTTGTAAATAATTGACCCTTCTCATGAAATGGTGGGGGGAGTTAGGTCTAGGGAGATGGATTTTAGGGAGGAGGCAATTGTGTTGATATAAAGTTTCCCCTATAGTATGCAAAGGTAATAATATTCCACACTGGGATCTATGGTGGAAAAACAATAGAAAATTCTTATGTCAAGCATCATTGATTTCTTTTATAACATTATCCAAGTTGGAATTTTAAATTGAAGTTCAACTACTTAAATAAAAATTGGATGATGGTTATTTGTTTTTGAGAGTTTTTTAAGTTTTATACATATGTATAGCTGTCAAATAACTTTATTTTATTATATGGTAATTCTAGATCATAACATCCTATACTTATTTTTCTTTTATGCATGTTTCAGAAAATAGCATTCATACATAACCTAACATAATTGTGATGAAGTAAAAGAAGCCTATTTTTTTTGGAATTTACCACCAAATTGATATTAAACATTTTCTAACTTAATAATTGTGTTTGAGTAAAAAAAATATATTTTGCTTAGAATTTACAACTACTTTGATGTTAAAAAAGTTCTAAAATCCAACCTTACACTAACATTATAATATAGTACACTAAAAATAAACAATATGAAAAGAACTAAAATAATTCTAACCTTATAAATATAATCTACCATCTATTAATGAGAAATTTAAATACACAAACGAAACAAAAGAGAAATGAATGTCCTGTTTTACCTCTAAATTCATTGTAAAGTGATATCTTACTCTATCCAAGCTACATTGTGAATATAGGCCAACAAGCAGTTGGTGCTAAAGCATGAATCAACCATACCAGGATCGTTGGCAGAAGAAAAATAGTAGGAATTATGCATGACAAACATCATTGAATTCTTTTATAAAGGATATTTTCTCTATCCAGGGTTGGAATTTTAAATTTGTTTTTGTGTAGTCAAGATAATTATGTGTTTTTTTTTTAAACTTCATACATATGTATGTCCCAAATTATTTTCTATTAATATAGATATATGTGTCAATTTTACATAGTAGTATCCCATATTATATAATTGTCATTCAGTAAAATACTTTCAAGGTCCACTGCTTTAAACTTGAAAATTTCCATAACTTGAGCACCCATTAACATTAAGGAAATGCACTATAAATGAAACATGAGAAACTAATTAAATATAGAGGAACTCCATAAAAAAATTCCAAACCTTGAGCTCCACGATAACATTAAGGAACTCCCCCGAAAATCAAACATGTGAAACTAATTAAATATAAAGGAACTCCCCTGTAAATGAAACCTGCAAAACTAATTAAATATAGTTCAATATCTGCTAAGGACAAGTTAAATGATAAATGATAAACAAAAGCACAAACCACTGTAGTTTCTGCACAATCTTTGATGTAACATTTTTCTTGATCACCAAGAAGCCATTTCCTTAAAAAAATCCTTTCCAATTTCAACAAAACTTTGACGTAACGTTTTTCTTGATGACCATTTAAAAACAAATTTCAAGATTCAAGAGAACTTTGATGTAATGCTTTTATTGATAACCATTTAAAATTATCGAAAGGAACAACTTTCCCCTCTAATTGCATTGTAGATTGATTTTAGTTTATCAACTGCCCAATATATTCCACCATCCATGGTACAATATGGATATAGGTCAACCAGCAGGGAATCCAGTGCAAGAGGAACTACCATGCCTACAGCCATTGACTTGTTGAATGAACAAGGAGGAGATAACTGTCATTGTGGAACAAGGACGGATCATGGGGCACATCTCAGCAAACATGAATGCCACATTTTTGGCACTCATCCCCAAATTGTCTAACCCCAAGAAGTTTTCTGACTTCAAACCGATTGCATTATGAAACCTTATGTATAAAGTATCCTCCAAAATCATTACCAATAGGATCAAGATGACATTGTGGAATTTCATTTCAAAGGAGCAGTATGGATTTTTGAGGGGTTAGTCTATTCATGATGCCATAGCCATCACTCAGGAGGCTATACACTCAATGCACTCAAGAAAATTGGATGCTCTCATTTTGAAGATCGATTTTTTTAAAGCATATGACATAGTTGACGGGTCTTACATTAGAGTAGTATTACTCAAGTTTGGGCTCTCAGTGCATTCCATCAAATGGATTATTTTGCATAACAACCGCTACATATGCAGTGATTATTAACTTCTTTCCGACAAAAAATTTCAGGGCTGAGCGTGGATTAAGGAAAGGATGTGCCCTATCCCCTCTCATATTCATATTGACCATGGATGGATTCAACAAGCTTATGGAGATGGTGAGTAGTTCGGGCTTTATTTTTGGGCTCTCTTTCTCTAGTGTTGTAATTATCATTCATTCGCTCTTTGTGGATGATCTTCTTATATTTTGCCAGATTATTAGAAATCATTGGTTCTACATACATTTCTTGTTGTCTCATTTTGGAAAGGCCTCCGGGCTATTCATTAACAAATGGAAATCTTGCCTCATTTGTGAATATGGCGATGAGGAAGAGATAAAATTCATTGCTAATTTTCTTGGTGTTCATATTAATAAGGAAAATGAAGGCTTCCTATACCTTGGATACATAATCAAACCATGTGGGTATAGGGTGAGGGATTAGATGTGGTTAGTAGAAAAATTCAAAAAAAAGATCAGTAAATGGACTCACAAGTGGTTGTCACTGGGTGGTATATTCATTATGATCCAAGCGGTCCTTACACAATTTATTGTGTACTGGGGACACCTTTTTTATATCCCGGAACAAATTGTGTATCGAATCAATCAAATTATGTCTCAATTCTTATGGGGAGGCGCTGGTATGGCTAACAAACATCATCTTTTCAAGCTTGAGTTTTTCTGTGTTTCAAAAAAGCAAGGAGGATGGGGCATCTTGAACACAAGAGCTTTTAATTCTGCTCTCCTCATCAAATATCTGTGGAGGGCCATCAAAGGCAACATAATATGGACTAATATCATAAATTTTAAGTACTTAATAGGGGATTCCCTCCACAGCATATATTAAAATCAATTTACCTATCCTTGGGACATTTCGGCAATTTGGCATGGATTCAGGAAAATAGTACCATCATTTGCTAAAAGACTAGTATGGAGGTTCAATAATGGACAGAAGATCATCCTGGGCTATGATTGTATTTATGGTATGCCTGCAAATTCACTTCCAAACAAACGTATCGTTCACCAAATTGCATACAGAGGCATCATACATTTATTTTAGGTAATTCACTACTGGGTACATGGAGCTCCTATATTGAAATCTGCTGAGCAAATCAGCCTCACTTGCTAGGATGCGGTGGAGTGGAGGGCGTATACCGGCTGCTAGATTATGTTATATGAATGAGGGTGACAAAATTACATGGGATGGTGAAATCAAACAGGGCTCAATGGTGGTAAAGGATGTACATTCCTACATAAATTTACAGTCTTTTCAGAGGAACATGTCCACGGATTTCTGGTCCTTTTGGCATAGAAGAATACTAACAAAGATTTTATTATTTGGATGGTTGGTATGGAGGAAGAAAATCCTAACATGGGATTCACTCATCATACATGGGTTCTATGGACTCGGTAGATGTGCTCTATGTCTTCTACAAGAGGAAACAATTGATCATCTTTATTTTCATGCCCAATGGTTCTTGTTATTTGGAAGCTTTTCAGTAACTATCTTATCGACCCATCATGGATCCCAAGGGACTTCATGGACTCTGCTCAAATATGGGACAAGATCTCTGGAAAATTTCAATCCTTGCCTTTTTTCCTCATTTGGAAAGTTTTCCTAGCAAGGAACAAGATTTTATTTAAAGGAAAATGGTTTTCCACCTCCCATATATATACTGCTATCATGAAGTGGATCAATGATCAGGAATCGGTTTAGGATATCATAACAGACTACTCAATAAGGATTAGACCTCATCCCATTTCTATCCCTGTGATTTATTTCAGTGGAGCATATCAGGATGGTATGATGGGATGCAGAGCTTGGATCAAGATATCATAGGCTAAACAGATTCATATATGCTGGAATGGAGGCGTGGGATCTAATATTATGGCAGAATTGATGGCCCTATGGAGTGGTCTACCAGCTTCCCATAACATGGGTATAAACGAGGTCAACATCTTTGGCGATTCAAATATCATCATCGAAGCCATGGTTGGGAATGTTGTTCTATCTTCTCCAAGGGCACAGGGTTGGCTTTTGAGAACTCAGCAGCTATGGACTAAAATGAACAAGCCGCCTATAAACCACATTTTCAGAGAAAATAACACCAGAGCAAACCGACTCTCAAAAAAGGATCTCAGCATGAAATTTGGAATTCTATAGGTAAATCAATACATAAATGGACAAATTATATGGGCTACTGAAAAACCCATCCCTTGAATTTCAAGTGTAGGGGATCTTATGGTTTGCTGCATCAATTTTATGTTTTTCATGTGTTATCATTGCAGGGTTTACGTGGCAGGATAACGGCTGCAAGTGAGCCTGGAACATATTGTTGCGCCCTTTGCTTAATATGTGTATCAACACCTGGTTTACATGGGATGAGCAAAATGGTTGATTCTGTTTCGAAATTTTGTTTTTGTCTTATTTTGATACCATTCTCTAGAATTATTGCATGTTGTTATTGTTGGATACTTTTATATTGCAAATCTGGACTTTTGTTTATTTCTGTCTGAGGATAGATATATGCAGGCAATGATGTATCTCATTGCTGAGATATATTTCAGACAATAAGTCTTGATGTTCATGATATATACTGTTTATACTTTTAATAGACAATGTTTTTTTCTTTCTGAAAAAAAAACAACATCTAAACGCTTATGAATTCGTTCCACTAAACATCATTAATCTCGTTGACCTTGTAATTTCGCGAACCATTAAACTATCCCACTTCCTTACGAAATGTAAAGGACAGTAATATGTGGATCTACGTAATGGACAGTAATATGTGGATATACATGAGAATTGCAGAACTTCAAAATATAAAACATAAAAAGTCAAATGCTCCGAGGTAGACACTGTACTTGAAAACACTGTACATGATAGTCCAACATAAAATGACGACGTTCACTCTCCTGGTCAACGTTGGAGGTATTTAGCAGTGTGTAAAAGTCTGAAACTATCCTGCTTCCTTACGAAATGTAATGGACACTGATATGTGCATGTACGTGAGAATTCCATAACCTTCAAACATAAAAAAATAAAACGTCAAATGCTCCAAAGTTGACACTGTACCTCACTCTTCCATGTGAAAAAGAAGCGGTTTACCCCCATGGTCAAGGTTGGAGTTGTTTATAACGGTGTAAAGATTTGACAATATCAACTTCTTGTTGGGTGGTAAAACATTTTCAAGTGAAGAAAGTAAATGATGGAAAATTTCAAATGAATAAAGTAAATAGTAAATAGTGGAAAAAGTAAATGACGGAAAATTTCAAATGAATAAAGTGAATAGTAAATGGTGGAAAAAGTTCGGTGAGATAATTTTTTTTAAATTGTATTTTTAAATATTTAATAAGAATTTATTTAGGTGGGATATTTTTTTATTCGAAAATCATTCATCGCAATATTTTGAAAAGTTCTATTAAAAAATAATAATAAAAAAAATTTAAATGATAGAAATATTTTTATTATAATTTTTTTTCCAATAATTTTTTTTTTAATAAAAATTCAAATAATAGAAATTTTTTATTGTAATTCTTTTTCCAAATGGAGAATTTAAACGATAAGAAAGTTTATACGGAGAAAAATAGAGTTTTTTATTTGAAATTTTTATTAAAAGACTGTTACAATGACTTTGTACTTTTTTAATGTTACATTTTTATTTTACCAATAGAACTTTAAAAGGTGGAAACCTTTGTCTACTAAATAAAAATTCAAATAATATAAATATTTTTGTTGTAATTTTTTTTCCAAATGGAGAATTTAAACGATAAGAAAGTTTATACGGAAAAGAATAGAGTTTTTTATTTGAAATTTTTATTAAAAAAAATGTTACAATGACTTTGTACATTTTTATTTTGCCAATGGAAGTTTAAAAGGTGGTATCCTTTATCTACTTGGTTGTAAAATGTAAATAGTAAAATGTAGAAAATTGTTAGACAAATTGAAACTCCTCTTATTAGAAAATTTTAATGAACTAATTATGTATATATAAAAATAAATATATAAATATATATATTTTTTCTATTTATATATAAAATTAAAGATGTATAATTTTTTATTATAAAGTGTTAATATGATATTTTATTTGGATATATATTTTTTTAGGGTTATTAAAAAATTCAGAAATAGATTATTCCTCTCTGCTAGGAATAAAAAATATTAATGTTGAATATTTTTTTAAATTGAATAAATAAATTAATAAAAAATTTAAACATAATAGATAAAGTTGGATTTATTTTAAATAACTTTATATTTGAAATGTATTTTGTGTATGACATGTAAAAAGTCTATATGTATTTTGTATATATAATATATAAAGAGTAATTAGGAGGAGTTGGTTAATATAGCAAAATAGTAAAGCTTGCACATAAGATAACTTTGATTGCATACATAGGATTGTAAATGTAAAACTATGTAATATTATCCTTATTTCAATTAATCACTACTGGAGGCTTAAATATCATATTGTATATATTGATCTCGAGTTGATTAATTCACTTCATCACATGGCAATGATGAATGGCCGTGACCACCAAAACAAGGCTAATAACTGCAATGCATCATAGTCCCTACCTCTATCATTAATTAATTGATTCTCCCCACACAAAGCTTTACGTACATATCTTTGCATAGCCATTTGTTCTCCGCACATGCTTCCTCCACACAACCACCATGACACAACTCCTTGTGGACATGCTTCCTCTACAAAGCAACCTCAACACTCAATAATTTTTTTCAGTCAGTCATGAACATTAAATGTTATTAATTGATGTGGGTCCCAAATAGTGTATACCTTGATTATATGTGCAGAGGCTTAACTAGGGCTATAAATATGAGAACAAGCGATGTTGAATACATAATCTTGGTGTAAAAGATTGTGAAAAATAAAGCTTCCTTGTATTTATCCTCATGTTTCTGACCAAGCTTTCATATACTTATTAAAGTGAATATTTTGTTTTGTTTTGTTAGTAGGAGTCAAGTAGGTAGTGCAAAAAAAAAATTACTATGCATAGGATATATGTTCAAGATTATTATTTTGTTTCATTTGGGTCAATGAATATGTAATTTAAATGAAGTAATAGCCTCTTGTGCAAAATTCCATTTTTAGTTTCGTGCAAGCACGTTTTGGGGAAGGAAGATAATTGTGTGAAATAAATTTCAATGTGGACATCTTTCCACAACATCCTCTGTGCAACCACCATGACACAACTTCGTCCACGCACATTTCATCTATACAACTACCTTCGCACTAAATAATGATTTTCAAATAGTCATTAACATTCGAAGCTATTATTAATTGATGTGTATTAGAGATTTTGTATACCTTGACTATATCTCTCGAGGCTTAGATAGCACTATAAGTATGAGAATGAGTGATGCTAAATCCATAACGCTACAGTAAAATATTGTGTAAAATACAAATTTCGTGTATTTATCCTCGTGTTTCTCACCAAGCATTCATATTCTTATTAAAGCTTCATTTGGTTACATGGGAGTGGAGCAGGTAATGTGGAACAAAGACTTTTTGTTATGGTAAAAAAAGTGTCATTATATTATCATTCTAAAAGATACATCAGCAAACATGAACTCTTTAGTACAACTAAGCATCACAGGCTTTAGAGAACACAGGAGGAGAGGTCTACATAAAAAGAAGCCTGGAAGAGAGGCAAGACAACTAGTGTGTGTGGTTATTACCACCACAAAAATGAAAAAAAGATGAGTTGCAGAAAAACACATCATGGAGGAGGATTAGGAGTGAATGCATGAGGTGTAGAAAAGAGGGTTGTTCGATCATGAATGTGATAATAAATGTGCTCCACTTAAATTTCTAGAGCTTGGAGGTGGTAATTAGAGCACCAAATACTCTCTAGAGCATTCAGAGTCTCATTATGTGTGTTCTGGAGGTCTTTGATGTATGCGACAAGTTCATTCCTCTCCTCATACCGCTATTCCAACATAGGCTCCAGATTGAGCTGTATGTGCTGTAGTTGGGATGTTATCGACTCCAAGGTGACTGGGCTTCCACTTGGCTGGCGGAGCGGGTTGGGGATACAGCCATGGCCACTGCTGGTTTTTGGCTCTTTGTTGACATAATGTCATAGGTGGGATCCCGATATGACTCTCTCTCCTCCATGCGATGACCTAAACCTCTTCTTCGAGCTTGACCTTGTTGTCATTACATGCAACGAGACCCACCACTGCAGGTTGCGATGCAGCTGGGCATAGCCTCTATTCCAAGATGATAACCGAATATCGAATTCAAACAAGAAATTTTCACACTAACACTGCTTAACAGACCCAAGTCATCAGATAAATCAATACCACTAAGGGCAGTTCTGCGCGTCAAAACCAATCAGTCAATTGCACTACAAATTTTGTTGTAGGGAGACATGAACGAGGATGATGAGTCCTCTAAGCTCCACCCAAACAAAAACCGACAACGCTCATTGGCCTCTCCCACTCGCTTCAAGACCCATGCAACATCAATTAGCTAGAAATGAATCCACACACTCGCCCAAATAAGATCATCCCCCACCACGAAGAGTTTGAGCCCTGAACCAGACTCTCCTTTGATCGCCATAGGGAGATCAGTTATAGGACAACACGTCCATGTGCACAACCAGGGCCATCTCCACACACACTCATGTTTACATACCTCACCCTACGTAGATGTCCCAAGTCTTGGCTTTAGGCTGAACGCCAATACACAAGGTGTTATCACCCATCTCTCTCTCACCATCATGTAATAAATGAAAATAACCAAACTATGACCCATGAACCTGGATATTATGCTTGTGTGGAGAGCACGGTATAGCTACCAATGATCCATTAAACCTGAGCGTGCGAGGAGAACTGTTAAGGAAAGCATGTGGCATGTGGAGGTCTTCCTAGCTCCATTGTCCAAGACAACTCCAACTATCCTTATCAAATAACACCCCCATCGAGAAGTGGAAGAAAGATTATTATTAATATGACACAAGTTCAATATTAGTGTTTTGTTTTGTTTGTTTCATATGAATATGGCATGTAAATGAAGCAATGATCTATGTGAATAAGTTTAGCTCATTATGTGGACTTGTGCACATTGAATTTCCTTCTGCAAAATTATCTTTTCAGAGCTAATGCTTGCAAAAAAAGATAAGTCCACAATTTTTGTAATAGAAAAATAGCTTTTACTTGTTGCAATTTTTTTTAATCCTACATGTAAAGCAATGTGCACAAATAAACATATGTATATTACTACTATCATAATTTAGAATAATTATTGTAAAATTAATTATTATTGTATTGAAAAATATTATTTAGATAAGCTTGCATAATGTTATCAAGGTTCATGAAATACTCTTACTTTAATTAATTTTAATTTTTTGTTTCATTTGGTTCATATAAATGTGGAATTTAAATAATATAATGTTCTCTCGTACAAAATTTCATTTAGAGTATATGAAATTTCAGCTCAATGTATAGGCCTCCGCACATTGAAATTTCATTGCGTGTTAGAAAACAGATAAGTCCACAATTTTTATGATAGAATAATAACTTTTACTTGTTGCATATTTTATTAATCCTAAATGTAAAAAACAATTTACAAATAAACATGTTGATATTAGTGCTGTAATGATTTGTAATTATTGTAAATTAATTATTATTTTGGTGTAAGATATTCCTTAGATAAGTTTTCATAAAGGTATAAAAGATTATGAGATACTTCTAATTCAGTTAATTTTAATGTTTTTTTTCATTTGGTTCATATGGATATGGTAGAAAAATAATGTAATGTTGCAAGAAAGTAGTGGGGAAGCAGGATTATTGTGCGTAGGGAATTTCAATCTGAAAAAGTTCAACTCGTTATGAAATAATCCAGAATAATACCCCTCAGTTTCTATTTTAATGTTGTACTATATTTCGACTGGATTATTTTGGACTCCACTTCAGGGAAGCCATGAACTGGATGAAATGAATGTGAACAGTAGAAATGGGCTAATGTAAATAATAAATGTTATTAAATAATTGAAAAAGAAATTCGAAACCACTTGGGATAGAAACATAAGAGTAAGGAGATTCTTTTCAATTGTAAACCATCACATATGGAAAAAAGGTATCTAGAGATAAGGGATAATATTTTGATATGGGAGAGAAAGACCCATTAAATCACTTAGCTGGAGAAAAACTTTAATTGAAGGGGAATACAACACCATGGGTGAGAAAGGTGGGCTTTAAAGGAAAAAAATAAAAATAAAAACTAGGAAGTGGATTAGTAGACCCATAAATGCAGGATGCTACTTAGAAAAAAATATTCTAGGAAGAATATCATAAAAAAATATATATCATATAGGAATAAGGGGTTCCTAAGGAAAAAAACCTCATCTAAGAGGTAAATGGTGGATTAGTTTATGGTGGGGAGGATAGTGCTTTTCCCAAGTGGAGTTTTCTAGTATCATATTAAGGTTGGAGTTTGGATAAATTTCAATTGTGAATGATGTTACTGGTTAAATAATTATTTCCCATAGGGAATATAATTCTATGCATGATAGTAACTAAGAATTTCATTTTTCATGATCTACAATAGCTATAGAAATGGTCTTTATATTTTAATTTGAATATTGTTTTTTGTACTTAATAATTTTTGCAGAATTTGCAGTGTGTGTGTCTTTTTTCAAAATCGTATGAGTTGAATATATTTCCTTAGAGGATAAGTAAACCAATGCTCATTATTATATAAGTCTGCATGTAAATATTAATATGTAGTTACAAGTATATTTTTTCTTAGGGTGGAACTGGAAGAGAGAGTTTTAGGAATTTGATTAAGGGGCTCTCATATAATTACCGAGAATCAACAACACACGCCCCTTCTACTATAGTGGGGTTGGGGAAATGGTATTGGAGAAGCTCGTTACCAATTTAGTGAGTTGTGACATAGATAGGAGAATTATAATAATGAAGTAGTTTAAAATGTATATATATTTACCACAGTAAAGTAGTAAGTAGTATAGTTGGTGGAAATAAGTTAGAAAGGTGGTTAAACAAACCATGAGAACAAATAGAAAAATGAGAAATCTCAAAATTACAGAAGAATGAATAGATGAAAACCGATTTAGAACAACACAAAAGTTAAATTTGTTCAAAATAGAATAAATCACAGAGACGGTTTTACTTATTAAAAGTATCGTGAAGTGATGGGTATCGTTTATTTATTACATGTCAAGTATGTACATAAGGAAAAAAAAAAACCTCTTGGAATGGGGGGGAGACCATGAATTTATGCACACTGGCTTAGCATGGCCATTAAATTTAATTCTTGAACTTATACATAGAGTTATCCATTTACTGCATAACTATGAAATTAGATAATGAAAACTATTAGAGGAACGATACCTAGGAATTATTAAAATTCTTGTGGTCAGAAGGAAAAAAAATTGACATTAACCATACATATGACGAAATATAACAATGAAATTAACATTGGATTTTTTATACCCAGTTCTTGAGCAAAATTAATAGTCCTAAACACAGTGAAAACATTGAAAGTATATACTCCAAACTATAAGAAATCCAATAGAGAATAAAAATACAAGAGCATCATTGAAAGGTGACCATAATCTTGTCGGAAACAATATTGGAAATACACCTATTTATTTTTGGAACCTACAACATTACATATAAAACTCATAATTTCATAAATAATATTGAAAAATATACAACTCAGAAGTCCAATAATAATATTGATAAATATACAACTTAGAAATCCAACAATATTGAATAATATCCATCTCAGAAGTCTAACCACAATATTGAAAAACATACAGTGCAAAGGTCCAACAAGCAAGGTAGAAACACAACACATGTCTCTGAATGGATTTGATGCAATTAAATTTTTCTACTTCCTCTTAAAGGCTATAATACTAGTTCAAATTTTCAAACCAAGCTCATCCCATCACGCCAGAGGCTACGTGCCTAATGGAGATTTGTTATTTTTCCTTTTACATATAAATTAAAATCATGGATAATTTGTATTCATAGGATGGCTAGTGACAGGGATTTAACTTCATTGTGAACCACAACATTATTCTTGTGTTGTAAGGAAATAAAAAGCCTTCTAAAGGAAGGCATGGAGCACCATCTGGGAGGAAAAGGAGTAGAGTTAGACACCAAGAGTGCATTTCTCTTTCTAGTAACTCGGCAAGGTAGGCCATTTTACCTATAACCATTAAAAATGAAGGGAAAATACATAGTATGAGTCTCATACTATCGAAGACTATTTATAGAATACCACATGCAGAGTGAAAAGAATAAGTTCTTAGAAAATGGGTCATACATGTGTAAGGATGCGTGATTGGTTGTTCTTCTCCTGCGAACTATGTATCACAAGTTAGAACTATATATAGATATACAAAATATAAGAGAAGGAAACGAAATCAAAACAAAAAAAAATGAGAAGTGAGCCAGAGTATTTTCAAACAAACAAATAAATAAGCCCCAATTGCGAACAAACTTTGAATCATTAACTAGAAATTAAACCTCGAATTCAGGGAAAGACTTCCTTCCCATAACCTGATTCACTCAAAATTTTATTTTCTAGAAAAAGGGTTCTCCCAGTGATTTGGATACCCTACATTGAGCTGGTGACCTGAAACTGAGTAGCAAAATGTAAGTTGAATAGTGAAAGAATAGGGAGAAGAGGAAGAAAAAAAATATTAGAAACATATAGGCCCTTACCCTATCAAATAATGGTAAAGGGGTTACTTGAATCTCACATCAGAAATAACTTAAATCACTAGATTATGCATTTCTGACTCAATTAGAAGTGCACCCCTCCACACCTAAGACATAAAGAATAAATTAAGCACACATTAGAAAATTTTTGGAGAAATAAAAAACCTAGAAATTCAATAATTGAACACAAGAGCAATGAACCAAAATCCTTACCATTAACCTACATCAATTCCACGTTAAGGTCTAACTACAAATAGGGAAGGAGCTGGTTTCGAGCAGTGGCTCGTATCATGACACCTTCAATATGTCAAGCAAACCAAATAAGACAAAGAGGATAGATTATTAGGTATTAGGGTTTCACTAGTGCATCTCTATGGTAAAATTATGGAGAGAGAATCCTGGACATCCACCTCTCCCTCATACAAAAAAACCTTGTGACTATCACCTGATTCTAGCGAACTAGTGAATTGTAGAAGGGTCGCAACATTCAAGGAGACATACTTCAAGTTTTGAAAAAGAAAACCTTTAGGGTCTAAGATTATTCCAAGAAAAATCGACTAACCCCGATAGAGAATTATTTTTCTTCAAGAGGGATCGACAATAAGCTATATTTATTAATTCCCCCAGCCTATGTCATAGCATAATATATGGTCGTCGGGTGTATAGTATATCCATTGAGTGTAAGTTTATGATCAATAAAGGGTGGAAACCAACCATTAACCCCTGAGTCACATTATATCTTCTTGCCTTCAACGGTGTAGAGGACATGTATTAAATAAATTCTTTTGATGTGAGATAGTTAGGATTAGGTTGGATTGGAACTTGGATGGGTTACATATTAAATAGGTCTAGACATAAGCGTAGAAAAAAATGGAATGATAAATAAATTCACCGAGTCCATTATTATGATGAGGTCAACACCATGAGTTAATTTATAAATGAAATTTATACTTGTTCTTTCTATACTCTTACCTATTCCATGTGGGAAAACATTTATAAGAATACTAATTTAAAAATCTGAGGACTGAACTTGCAAATAGTATAAATATATGCCAGAAATCTATCTATCTATCTATATAAATATATATAAATAAATATATATATATATATATATATATATATATATATATATATATATATATATATATATATATATATATATATATATATATATGAAGTCATGAACCTAGGTCTATGAAAAATTATATCACAGAAAGTTCCAAAATGATGTTGAAGGATCTAAGCTCTATAAATTCAAGTGGAGAACGTTTGTTATCAAATTCACGATTGAACAACCCTCTTTTCCGCACCTCATGTATTTCCTCCTAATCCTCCTCAGTGATGTATTTTATGCAACTCATCCTTTTTCCATTTTTGTGGTGGTAAAAACCACACACCAGTTGTCTTGCATCAATCATCGATCAATATTGGGATCATTTTGTCCCCAATGTGGAATGCTTATTGTGTCGGATCCCATGAGCAAATCAAGAACTGCAATAGTTCCAAATGTTACCTCATCCCTCATACTCTAAAGTACTTGAGTAACCCACATTTTCTTAGGCCTCTCATTGTGCTAGGATAATTTAGGGCAACCATATCTTGTTCCTCATGTTCTCTTTCTCACAATGTAATCAACATTTCGATATGGTCAAAGCATGCAATAAAACCATAAGATTAGTTAGGATCCATTTCAAGAAAAAAATTTAAGATATTTCGAGCATAAAACACAAAATAAATTTCTAAATTGTGCCCAATGCACCCCTATTATCTAGAAAATGTGTTGCAAAGCACATGAGCTTCATTTATTTTCCTCTACAATGTAATTTTTGATATTTAGAGGTGCATTGGTCCTAAGGCGTTGTATATTTACCCTAACAGCCCCAAAACCCAAAAAAAATTGCATAGAACAAAAAAAGAATGCTACCAATAGAAAGAGAAAGGTCAGATCTCTTACCCCATCCTGACAACATGAGAAATAGTACACATCATATGTCGTAATAATCTGTTGAAGTTAGAGGGAAAAAATATCTTAGATCACTAAAAACCTGAATGGTAAATGCTAAATGGTAAAATAACATGTTAAATTCTTATTTAAATAGACTTTTAGATTTTTTTCATGCATATTTAATGAATTGATTATAATTTGTACCTATCTTTTACTGTTAAACATGTATGTTTAATCTATTTGGTGGTTCTTTGAGTAGGTTTACAATTGGTATTGTGAATTTGACGTGCATGATCTTACAATTAACTTTGACCACAAAGGACACCTTTATCTTTTTTTCGATCTTTATTAAACATCAAAAAAGGAACCCCCCTGGAGTCCTCTTTCAACTCTTTTCAGACCCAAAAGATGAAAATATTATTGAGCACTTGTCCTTTAGAGCTCGTAAAAGGAATTGAAATGACATCTACTCAGTATAAGTTTAACCCTTTAATAGAATGGGATAAATTATTTATGAAAAAGGAACACCCTAGTTGAACATGGCTACGAGGTTCTCTCAAGTATTATTTTACCCTTTCGCAAACCTGAGGGACAAATTAATGAAAAATATATTGTGGAGTTTTCTTTTAGTCCCTTTTTTAAACTCTTTAAACATGAAAAAGGATCGAGTTTTCACTATCGTTAGACTCGTTAAAACATAAAATAGTAATGGAATTGTCCACCTTGACAAGATCGAGTTTGACTTTAGCTAGACTCATTCGCCTTCATGTAACAATGGTTCCTGAGAAGGGTTAATTCTCCCATCGACATATTGTAGAGAGGCTATAGAAAATTTCTCTTTCACCTCTAATTACCTCACATTAATATTTCAATCCGGGAGAGTTTTGTTATTCCAAAGAGTGTCTCAGTCTGAGGCTATCACTTGTCAGAGTAATGGAATATTTAGAAATAATTAGGAATTTCATTTTCATTTATTTTTAACTTTAAAACAACAAACTTAGGAAATGAATTTTGCTTTGAGTTTTTCCGCTTTATTCCTTAGTGCGTATCACAAACCGCATAGCCTATAACCAAAAAATACTTGAAAATCATTAAGTCATGCAGGTTGCGAAATGTGCTAAAGCATTTTCTGAAGTTATGTTTAACACTTTCAAAAACTTAAATTATCATTATATTTTCATTATCACATCGCACCTCATTTAAAAACAATCAACCTTCTAAAGAAATTTGATATAAGTTGCGATTGCGTGGACCTGACGAGCCAACAAAGCAATAAATATGAAGCCCTAAAGTCCCATAAAACACAGCCGCTTGAATTCTTGAATGCGCATTTCGCATTTCGTATGACTTAACTAAAAGCAAATTCGTTTACTGCATAAAAATTGCGATGTATGATTTGCGCAGATCACATTTCATAGAAGTTATGGGTAAACATCATAGACGGTAAAAGTTATAAGTTGCGATATGCCAACTAATGGCATTTAATTACTCAATCATGCAAAATGACTTGTGTCATATCAAACCGAAATCCGAGATCTAACATCTTAAGTTAATTGATAGCTATTTCGTGCAAAGGTGTAAGAGATTTGATTTTGAAATTATTATCAATGATTAATATCATATTTGATAGATTCATATCTATTTTTTCATGTTTGAAATAAATTAATGATGGATTTGATTATGTTCCATGTATTTTTAATGATTGATCTATTTGCTTGAAATCAGGAAACTAAATAACAGAACGAAGAAAATAGAGACGAATAGGAAAGAGAAAGAGATTGCTCAAACGTTGTCTACTGAAGACTTAGAAATTTCTCCCCTATTTTTGGACACCATCTGCAATAAAGAATGCGTTATTTTTTCATGGGAATCGATGTATCAGTTTTTTGAAAATGAAAAGCCAATAGTGATAGATAAATTTGCTTCAACAAAATTATCTGTTTCTTCAGAACCAATTGATTTTGACATTGCATGTTCATTCATCCACAAGGTAGCCAAAGGCCAAAAATTCTCCCTTACAAAGACATGGTTAAGTGGGTAATTAACCACTTAAACATAAAAGATAGAACTTTTAAGTATTCAAGAGGAGAGGATATTGGTTCTTTTAGGGTAGATGATTTAAAGGCAATGTACCACTTACTAGACCCACAACAAAACTATTACAAAGCCTTTGTCAAAGGCTTTAGAACAAACAATTCAGATTGAACAAAATTCATAAAAGAATGGAAGGAAGACCAGGGAAAGCTGAAGCGATATAAACTCGGTACGTAACCAATTGCTCAACTTCCTTACCCTTATTGTTATGTTGTCAATATTTTGTGTATATTGTTTTCCAAACCTGATACCACTAGGTTTTTAGTAGTTCAAGTTCCATTTCTTCCTACCATGGGATGGAAATGGACAACCCAATACCCTACCCCAATCATTTTCTAGAATTTGGGTTCACTCACTTATCTGACTTCTGAGGCATGTCATGGAGTCATGTTACCTATGCACCAGATGATATTCAATGAGAAAGCTCCTAGTGTTTTCAAAGAAGCTAGTACAGATATTCTTTCTTGGCTAGATGGTTTGCAGAGGAGAATTTTACATATGTTAGAGTATTTGGGAGTTATGCTTCTCCCCACATCCTACCATATTGTGTTTTTGATAAGTTAATTGCAAAAGAGATAGCCTACCAGCTTGTTAATGGTATTACTAAACAACTGAAAGATGCTAAGGAGGTTGTTTCACCTAATTTACCTTTACAGTGCGATACTTTTGCACTTTTTGATATTGGCCAGACCTACAAGGAGGTTTCGAAGATTAATATATTGAATTTGGTAGTAATGCCAAAGAGGCTATATGATCCAAATGATGTAATTAAAAACTACATCGCAGAGCTCAAAATGAAGCCTTTTGTAAAGGAAATAGATGGATTTGATGATCTCTTCCAAGGCATGGAAAAGTTTTCAGATATAATTAAGTTTGCAGCTAGTTAACTTAGCCAAGATGATTTGGAAGCCTTCCAAATATACATAAATAAGATACTGGATAAAGTTCCTCTCAATTTGTTAACTGTTGAAGATTTCAACAGACCTACTCCGAGTATCAGCTTAGATAATGAAGCAAAAGACATGTCTGAGGATGAATCAGGTCAATCAAAGAATCAATATCACAATTCAGATCATTCTGAAAATGAATCTGAATCCAGAAAGGATAGCCCAGAGAAGATAATTGATCAAGTAATCTAAGAGATAGAGATGCAGGAAAAAAGAGAAGGTAATGGAACTCAGTCTACTTCTCAAGAAGTTCAGCACAATCATGACACACTTGATCAGTCAAAAAAGTCCCAAACAAAGAATTTGAGTAGTGAATGGGATGAGTTTTCTCCCACGTCCTACCATATTATGTTCCTGATAAGTTACTTGCAAGAGAGATAGCCTTCCAGCTTGTTAATGGTATTACTAAACAACTGAAAGATGCTAAGAAGGTCATTTGGCCTAATTTCCCTTTACAGTGTGGTACTTTTGTACTTTTTGATATTGGCCATACCTACAAGGAGGTTTCGAAGATTAATCTATTGAATTTGGCAGTAATGCTAAAGAGGCTGTATGATCCAAATGATGTAATTAAAAACTATATCACAGAGCTCAAAATGAAGCCTTTTGTAAAGGAAATAGATAGATTTGATGATCTCTTCCAAGGCATAGTAAAGTTTTCAGATATAATTAAGTTTGCAGCCAATCAACTTAGTCAAGATGATTTGGAAGCCTTCCAAATATACAGAAATAAGAGACTGGAGAAAGTTCCTCTCAATTTGTTAACTATTGAAGATGCCAATAGACCTACTCCGAGTATCAACTTAGATAATGAAGCAAAAGACATGTCTGAGGATGAAATGGGGCAATTAGAGTATCAATCTCACAATTCGGATCATTCTAAAAATGAATCTAAATCCAGAAAGGATAACCGAGAGAAGATAATTGATAAAGTAATCCAAGAGATAGAGATGCAGGAAAAAAGAGAAGGTGATGGAACAAAGTCAAATTCTCAAGAAGTTCAGCACAGTCCTTACACACTTGATCAGTTAGAAAAGTCCCAAACAAAGAATTTGAGTAGTGAATGGGATGAATTTTCTGAAGCAATAAAAACTCATAAAACCAATCCCAATGCTGATTAAGTTACTAGTTTTCAGGCACCTAAATATTCCCAGAAGATAGGAAGCTGTTAATCCACTAAAACAAGTTCCAAAAACTCATGATTGAGAGATCATACCGGCCTACCTTATAGAACAAATAGTTTTACAAGTCGAAGAAATTCCTTCGTTGGATATCTTCTACAGTCTTAGTTATAAGGCTGTAGTCAAGAGAAATAAAAGGAGAAGAATTGATGAAACAGTCTCAAACCTCACAGATGAATTTGTTGACATTTTGTGGAAGGATTCCTTAGTTGATCTTACTGAAAATTTAAGTAAATTATCACAGTATGTAGAGGCATATGCTACAACTACCACTGTTGATAAAGCTACTGTGGTTAAAATGTTGCTGAAGCAAAAGGAAGACAGAATACAAGAACTATAGAGACTGTTAGATCAAGAAAAATGTAATTCTAGAGAGCAAATGAAATCAAATATGGACCAATTTCAAAAGGATTTTGAAAATCTTAAATTGTAGCATCAAGCAAAAATCATTAAGAAGCAAGCACAACTAGAAGAAGCAATGACCAGGTTACAAAGTCAACCGCAATTAGAGCAATTCATAAAAGAAGCATTGGATGTAAATGCCAAGTTAAAGCAACAACATAAATTATTTTGCCAACAAGCTTCTATTATTGACTCTTATTGTGACTCAAAATAAATACTGATCTAGTAAGTAGCTATCCAGAAAATCGAATGTGAGAAGCTCGAGAAGAAAATCAATGTACAAATTTAGTGGCAAGCATTAGACTCAGGAAAGGAAACTAATCTACCCCAGGTAGATAAGTTCCATAAGGAGATCGTATTCAAAGATTGGAAAGCACAAATAAAGTAGGTAGAGAAGGCAACAACGAAAGCATCAAGATTATCAAAGGAAATTATTGAATCTGTATGTGAACAGCTCGTGAAAGTAGAACTTATGAAAGAGTACACGTCTAAAGTGTTCTTAGAAGTCGAACAACTAGAATCACAGTGGCAGCAAAAGGCAGACACACAGGATGAAATAATTAAAAAGGTAAATAAGTTTGATCAAGAAAATTATTGGAATCTTCTGATCAAACCTTATCATCAATATCAGATCCTGTAGCCTTTAACATATTCAACAAGAAGATTGAAACCAGTACTCTCAAACACAGTATTCAAGGGACAGATCAAATCGAGGATTTCGCAGCTGGCTCAGCTCAAGCCCATGCTAGATATTTGTCAACCTCGTGACCAAATCCAAAAGAAAGGGAAAAATTCATAAATCATATTGTTACTTTATTTTCGTAGATTTTAGTTTAAGTTAGTCTTACGAGGATGGTTGTTTGAAACCTCCTCTATATTTTTGTAATAATATATTTTAGAACATATTTAGTTTAGTATTTAAACCCCTCTCATGCATTTAGATAAGGGTCCATAAATTTGTCAAAAACATTTGCAAAGAATGCACTATTTTAAGTTTGTGAATGCTTTGATGAATTAATGGAACACATCTGTTATCTTTTGACAATTAAAGCTATTTAATTGATGTTGCACTACTGTACTCTTTAAATTGCTTGCAAGTGAAGAGGAGTAGATCAATTATTTTTAGTGTACATGAGTAGAACTTCATACATATGGTACTTTTATTCACTTGTATTAAGTCTTGCTTTATAGATTGACAGTCATATTTTTATTGCATTATATATTTGAAACGTTATTATAGATGAATGTTACATGCACTTCTATTCTAATATTTGTCTGTGATTTCTTATTGAATGTATAATCACACATATGAATGCGACATATTTTTCACAATTCTTCTAGTCAAACTACTTTGTTAGAAGAATGATCTTATTAATTTTCATCTCTTCCAACTGTTAAATGATCTATATTACTAATAGTTGAAGGATATCTCTTTAGATCGGATAAAGGAAGAAACACCCCGAGTATATAATAGAATAAATAGTTTAAATAGATGCATATGATAGATTAAAATCATTCTCCATTTGCATGTTGTATAACCAAAATCATCCTTATTGGGAAAATGGTCCCATTATCCCCAGTTGGAGCCACTACACCAAACAGAAAAGGAGTTGCTTTAAGGTCTGGACCGGGTGGTTTTCCCCCATGTTTCGGCAGCGGAATTCTGAGGCCTCAACTCTATGGCACTAGAAGGAGGGCCTTGTGAATGGAAAAAAGATCTGATCAATATAAAGGTCAATCTAAGAGTCTCTCTCCTTCTATATCCCCATCAACTTCCAGAAAATTATCTAGATCCTCATCTTTAAAATCTAAAGTTGATCATCCTTCTCCTAAGTCTCCTAGTGATAATCAACCCATAATATCTCCCGATTCCCATCAAGATTCCCCAGAAGTTCAGTATTTGATAGAAAATTTAGAGAGAGAATCCATTTCTGCTAAAAAGCATGAATCTTCTTAAATATCGGATATCAATATTTCATCTTCTTTACAACCTCGAAGAATATTAACTTGGTTAGAAAGTCAAAAGACATGAATTCTTCCTTTTGAATTTTCCATCGATAGTACTCAAAAGAAACTAAAGAGGACTCAATCAGAGTCAATCGCCAGCAAGATCTTATCCCATTCACCTCCATTACCTCCGCTCACTTCGACAACTTCCATTCCAACAATCAGTGTTACTTTGACTAGTTCCAGTACTCAAACTACTATCCCTTCAACTAGTCCTAGCACTCAACTTGCCTCTTCTTCAACTCCAACTCCATCCATCCAACCTATTCAAAATCCAATGGCAGGAAATCCATGGAAAAATACAGGGGTTGTAAATATGTCCGCTCCTCTTCATGCTCCACCAAAATCACCTAAAATATGATTACCTAAATTTAATCCTGATGATGGTCTTCCGGCAGAAGAACACATTCACAATTTTATGTTAGCCGTCAATCTAAATGGAGTAGTTGAAGAGGATTGCGTTGTAAGATTATTTCCATATACTCTAAAAGGATTCATAGGATCCTAGTATTTTTCACTGCCTGCCCACTCTATAACTACCTGGAATATGTTTGAAGAACAATTTCTAGCTAAGTTTGGGGATGACAGGACCACTGCTACGCTCATCAATGATTTGTCAAATCTAAAAGCTAAAACATGTGAGAAGATAAAAGATTTCAATTCAATATTTAATAAATTACTCAATAAAATTCCCGCTACAACAGTTCCTTGTGCAGAAGTTCAAATTGAGTAGTATATTTCATCCCTTCCATCCAATATAGCTATTTTTGTTGATAGAGAAAAAATGCTGACACTCGCAGAAAACATGAAGGAATCTCTATCTGTAGAGAAACACATAACAACTCTTGAAAAAAATAATTCTCAAGAGGATCGAAAAAAAATAAGGTATCTTTCAAAGATGATTCTAAAAAGAAGATGCCAAAATACCCTTTTGATGTAGAAGGTCTTCAAAAAGTTTTGAATACTATGACAAACGAGATGGCAGATATCAAGAAACAAGTCGCTAAAAATTTGAGCTCAAAAAATACTTTTAGAAACTTTAAGAAAGGTCAGTCCTTTAATACTCAACCTCCAAATATCATATCTAATGTTGAATGTGATCAAGATACAGAGGAAGAGCAAACAAAGGAAGAAGAAGATGACGAAGAAGAAGAATTTGAACTAAATGGAATGTGGGATTTCATCCTACCAAATGAAGAACAACATGAAGCTTTACTTGTGAGAACAAGGAGTAAAAATACTACTGACGAAACATAGCCAAATCAACAGCAAAATATTTCAACTCTCACTAAAGATAAATCAGTAAGCAAAAAGTCTACTTGAAAGGCTATAAAAACAAGTTCCATTTCTTGAGATACTTCACCTGCATCTAAGACAATGGTAGTCTCAGACACTATTGAGTATAATGTAGTTGAAGATATGAAGAAAAATAGGGCCAACATTTCAATTCATGAGCTTACTAAATTGAAGCAGCAACAGAAAATATTACTCAGAGACTTAAATGCAGTTTCTTCTTCAAACTTACCTGCTCCATTAATAGTACAAGTTGCTAATGAAATGGGTAAGCCACCTTATCCTTCAACGAAAATAGATGCTACAGACTTGATTATGATAGGTGATCGATCCATCTCTCGTACTCCTTCATTTCTCTTAACCTATGAGATCTATAATAAAAACGTTCATAATTGTTTAATAGACTCAAGGGCTTCCTCTAATATAATGCCAAAATTAGTCTGTGTTAAGTTGAAAATAACTCCTCAGAGTTCCCCTATACATATAGTACAACTTGATAGAACTAGAGTAGAGGTGGTAGGATAAATAAATTTTGTTTCCATCAGATTGTCATCAAATCCCAAGGTTACTCAAAAAATTGATATATTGGTCGCTGATATTCCTGAATTTTACAGATTAGTTTTAAGCCGAGACTGGTTTGAAAAACTTCATGGTTATTTTGCAACATACTAGTCGCATATGTGGCTACCATATAATGGAAAGCCAAATCAAATTCAGGTAGACCGTGAAAAGTTCATGAAGCATACAGTCACCGATCTTGAAGGAGTAAATGAACCAGTAGCATTCAATAAAAACATTATTGGAAACTACTCAGCAGGGTCGTTTTTGGGAAATTTCAATGCTCAACCATCACCTTTCTTTGATAATGCAATTGTTTCTCAGATTGAAATTTTTTCCCAGCCAGATAGTTCCAAATGCATAAATTTTGTAGATAGAATAGTAGTTAATTATTTATTTTGGACTCTTTATTTTGATGGTTCTAAATCTGAATATGGTGCAGGCGCTGGATGTATTTTAATAAAATCAGAAGGAGAAAAGAGCATGTTAGCTTGCAGATTAGAATTTGATTGTACAAACAATGTAGCTGAATATGAAGAATTAGTTCAAGGTTTGTACAAAACCATTGATCTTAATATCAAATATATGATTTAGTCCTAGGAGATTCAGAAATCATAGTTAGATAGGTAAGAGATACCATTCATTATAATTCTGGACATTTAAATCATTACCAATCATTAGTCAAAGAATTAACCATTCATTTCTTAGCCTTCAACATTTCTTCTGTACCTAGACTGCAGAATGCTAGTGCAGATCTACTGGCTAATGTAGCATCAAAGTTAATCCCATCCCAAGAGTTTAGTCCCGATAGATTTTTTATTGAATTAATTTTTAGGACATCTATTCCTGATAATATTACCAATTGGAGAGTATTCAATAATGATTCAGATATCATAAATTTCTTGACATCCAAAGGATCTTATGATAGTCAAATTTTGGATGAAAAACATGACATTTAGATTAAGAAAGAACAAGATGAAAAACCTATTCCTAAGTCTGTTGTCAAGTTAGAAGACCTATATGATCTGAAAGATAGGTTTAATAGAGTTACTAACTCAAAAACACAAAGTTCTACCTTAAGATTTGAGTCAGTAAATCTAGGAACTGACGAAAAACCTCAAAATGTCAATCTAGGTCTTGGTATATCTTCCGAAGAAAGATTATCATTTATCAGATTGTTTAGAATGCACAAAAGTGTCTTTGCTTGGGATTACACTGATCTTAAAACACATGACACTTCTGTGTTTCAGCACACAATTCCTATGATCTCAAAAGAAAAAACTATACCACAGAAATTGAGGAAGATTCATCCAAAACTGGAAAATGAAATCAAAACAAAACTGAACAAACTCCTCAAGGCAAAAATTGTCTTTCCAGTTAGGCATTCTAAATGGGCATCAAATTTGGTACCTGTCAGGAAGAAGAATGACGATATTAGAATTTGCATTGATTTTAGGAATTTAAACAAAGCTTGTCATAAGGACAAATTTACATTACCAACCATGGAACAAGTACCACAGACAGTAGTTGATTTTGAACTTATGTCCTTCCTAGATGGATTCTCGGGATATAACCAAATTCTCGTACATACAGATGATAGATTGAAAACTACATTCATGACTAAGTGGGGAAATTACGCCTATAAAAAGGTGCCATTTGGATTAATTAATGCAGGTGCCACTTTTCAAAGAGCTATGGACACAACTTTTAGGGGGCTCATAAATAAAATAATGGTTATTTATTTAGTATGACATTACAATCTTTTCTAAACAAGTAACCAGTCATATGAATGACCTAAAACAAGTATTTGAGTGATGCAAAAGGTATGGCATCTCCTTAAACCCAAAGAAATCATTTTTTGCATTAGATGAAGGAAAAATTTTAGGATTCATTGTGTCAAAAAGAGGAATCTATATTGATCCTGAAAGAATTGGTGAAATTAAAAGAATTCCTTTCCATCATAACAAGAAATCTATGCAGTCGTTTCTTGGGAAAATTAATTTTGTTAAAAGGTTTGTCCCTGACTTTTCACAAATAGTTTTACCATTACAGAACATGATTAAGAAAAATTCAGTCTTTAAATGGGGACATAATGAAAGAGAATATTTTTTTTTTGATTAAATAATCCATTGTCAATACTCCATTCCTGACTACCCCCAATTTTCTTAGTCCTTTTACTTTATACACTTTTTCATCAGATACATCATACGCTGTTGTTTTAACACAACTTAATGACCAAAAAATTGAAGCACCAATATCATTTTTTAGTTCCAATTTGCAAGGTACATAACTAAATTACACATTTGTCGAAAAGCAAGCATTTTCTGTCTTTAAGGCTATAAATAATTTCAGGCCATTTCTCCTAAAAACTCACACAAAAATCATAGTTCCATTCTCTGCAGTGAGACAACTATTGATGCAAAGAGAATTAGGAGAGAAAAGGGGTAACTGGGTTACCACTTTATAAGAATATGATATAGAAATTAGACCCTCTAAAATTGTTAGAGGTCAAGGTTTTTGTAGAATTCTTATAGGAGCATCCCATCTACCATCATAAGAAGATTCAGGTAATAATGTGAAAATATCAGAGGTAAGCCTCAATGGTGCACAGTCTCAATACACTGATCTCATATTTTATTTGAAGAATGGATATGCTCTGAATAAACTAAGTTACAAAACAAAACGAGCTTTGAGATTAAAGCCCAAGCAATATGAATTAATCAACGATGAATTATTTAGGAGAAATTTTGATTATGTACTTGCAAGATACCTAGAAAAATCTGAAGAAGAGAAAGTCTTGCAGGAACTCCATGATGGACCAGCTAGAAGAAATTTTGGAGGAAATATGACAGCACACAAAATCCTGCATGCAGGTTACTATTGGCCTACACTTTTCAAATATGGTCATGAATATGAAATAAAATGAAAAGTGTGTCAAAGAGAATCTGTAAGACAAAAGAAGTCAGCATTCCCATTACAGCCAATCAATATCGAACAACCATTTGAAAAATGGGTATTAGATATAATCGGTGAGATTGTTCCTAACTCTTCCAAACAACATATATATATTCTCGAAACTATAGATTACTGTACTAAATGGGTGGAAGAAATTCATTCCATTATGTAGAAATTTTCCTGAATAATGAGATTATTCACAGAGATTATCCTGATCACACATTATTTGAGCTTCATGCATAATACATAACCTCCTCTACAATTGATCATCACATGCGGAAATAAAACAAGCGGTATGCGATCATAAGAACATTAATTCATCACAAATATAACGCAGTATGTAATGGGGAAAGCCTATGGCTAAAAACCCCCAGCTATTTTGTATATTATAATGATAGAGAACATGTAACAATCATAGTACAATACTCCTCACAAGTACTTAGTACTATCTCCAAAAGTTACACACAAACTAGCTTAGATCTGAACAAGTCATGGGTTCAAATCTCCTCCACTGTTTGACTGCCTCTACTGCGCAATCCAAGATGAGAATGAATGAGATCCAAGTTCGAATCCCTCCAAGATGTACTGTGCAATCCTCATTGGCAATCTCAATCAATGTGTGTGCAAATCTCATGCACAGCTATAGTCACAACTGATAGCAGACTCACCCTTTCACCCACCTCTTCTACTGGTCTTCACTGAACTGTCCATGCACTAAGTTAACTGATGTATTCTTTAGTTGATTTATGAGTTAATAATTAGTGAATTAATTAATAATTAATTCACACCACTCCATCACTAGTGTATTTATCGCTAGGACTAAATACAACTAGTTCAACTAAGTTAAACCGAACACAACTCCATCAACCGTCTCATCAACTCCACCAAACTCTCACACATGAGTTTTAACCGAAGTCAACCATGAAATAGCTCAACTAAACCCTAGGAATAGCGTAATTCCTTCCCTGGTCGCCTGCATATGCCACATCCGTAGCTCGAACTAAAGTGCTGCAAGAGGATAAGATAATGTTTATAGTCCAAATATTATTAAGAGCTAATAATATTCGATCGTTTCCTATTTTTTAGATCGCGCCTAAAAATAGACTGCGCCAAGATGTCTAAAAATAGAGGTCCATCTATTTTTACCAATCAACCAATCATCCACAAATAGCATCCCCGCAACTCATAGACCATGATCCATATGTCTAAAAATAGACATAGTCTAAAAATAGACTTTGCGCTAAAATAGCTCATGTCCAGCCCCAAGGAAGGCGACTTCATTTCACTAAGCTCCATCATCTTGTTGCATTTTCAACACTCCCTCTCAACAAGATATGGATTATCTACAACCCCTATCCTGCCTCTGTGGAACTCGAATTTTCTCTTGGTGAGCGCCTTCGTCAAGATGTCAGCATCCTGATCCTCCGTGGGAATGTATGAAAGTAACATGATCCTCCGCTGCACACAATCTATGATATGATGGTACCTGTTGTCAATGTGTTTGGATCTATCATGAAATACTGGATTAGCTGAGAGCTTGATGTAGCTCTGGTTATCACAATAAATCACAGTAGGCTCCAAGTGTGACCCGAACAACCCGACCAGGATCTTCTTCATCCATATAGCCTCGCATGCAGCCAAGCTTGCTACCATATACTCGGCCTCTGCTGAACTGAGTGCCACGGATCTCTGCTTCCTTCTGTACCAAGAAACTGTTGTCGACCTGATACTGAAGATCCCTCTAGATGTGCTCTTTCTGTCCGTTGGGCTGCCTGCCCAATCTGCATCCGTGAAGCCACTAAGCCTCACCTTATCCTCCTATCTGTACCATAGTCCATATCCCGAGGTGCCTCTAAGATAACGCAATACATGCTTTCCTGACTTCCAGAAGAGCTTGGTAGGCTTAACCATAGCTTGCGAAAGCTGGTTAACAGCATAGCATATATCAGGTTGTGTATTGACCAGATACATAAGCGACCCCACCAACTGTCGATAAACAGTGGCATCTACTACCTCTGCTGAAGTAGAATCCTCCTTCCTCCAACCTCCAGGAAGAGGAGTATCAACAGGCTTGCAGCCATGCATGTTGAACTTCTCCAGTATCTCTTGGGCATACTTACCTTGAGAAACAAATAGTCCATCACTACGCTGCCAGATTTCCAATCCTAGGAAATAATGAAGGAGGCCCAAGTCCTTCATCTCAAACTCTCGTGCAAGATCCTCCTTGCATGAAAGTATCAACAGCTCATCACCCGTCAAAATCAGATCATCTACATAAAGTACAATGATCAGCAACTTACCCTCCACCAATATCTGGTATAGGTTCGGATCCACCTCACTCTTGTAGAATCCAAGTCTGGTGAAATAACTGTCTATCCGTGTGTACCAAGCACGAGGTGCTTGTTTCAACCCATACAGTGCTCTCTTGAGCCTGCACACATGCGACTCACTGCTGAAGGTCTCAAAACCTTCGGGATGCTCTATGTACACCTCCTCCTCAATGACTCCATTGAGGAACGCAGTCTTCACATCCATCTGATGAATGTGCCACCCCAGCTGCGCTGAGAGAGCAAGAATCGTCCGTATGGAGGAATACCTTGGGACAGGTGCAAAGGTCTCCTCATAATCGATCCCCTCTATCTGTGAGAAGCCTCGGGCAACAAATCTTGCCTTGTACTTCTCCACACTCCCGTCAGCTGCTTGCTTCACTTTGTAGATCCATCTCGAACCTACCACTGATTTCCCTTCCGGCCTTGGGACAATCTCCCATGAACTGTTTCTGACAATCGAATTATACTCTTCCACCATGGCATATACCCATGCAGGATCCTCCACAGCTTCCTCGAAAGAGGATGGCTCTGTCACGATACACTTGCTCATAAAAGCCATGTATCCAAAGGTACCGGTCTAGTGGATCGGTTTCTTTTCGCGCTGTGATGTAGGTGCTCCTACAACCTTCTTTGCATCTTGAGCCAGTCGCTCAGCTTCTGTAGTGCGCTTCCGCCCTCTGATGGTTGGCGCTACATGAGTGGTCTCTTCCACTCCATGAACCTCATCTTGTGGCTGATCCACATCCCGAGACTCATCCTTAGGAACTAATAGCTCCTCATCTGCATGCAAGTGTGGCTCCCTCTCAAGCGAACACTTCATGGCTTTCTCCTCCTGAAATTTGATATCCCGTCGCACAACAGTCTTGCGACTGTCTGGCAAATACACACGATAGTTGTGGAGTGTATCAGTGTACTCCACAAATATCCCAACCTCTGCGGTCGGCTCCAGCTTCTTCCTGGCATCCTTTGTTACATGCACGTAAACAGGAGAACCAAAAATCCTCAAATGGGAAATATCAGGCCTCTTACCAGAAAACGCCTCCTCGGGTGTACTCATGTCAAGTATCTTGTGAGGACAACGGTTCTACACATATACTGGAGTATTGCATGCCTCCGCCCACAAGTGAAAGGGTAGGCCCTGATCATGCAACATCGCCCGTGCAGCACCCACGACCATTCTGTTCTTCCGCTCAGCAACCCCGTTTTGCTGTGGGTTATGGGGAGCTATGAGCTCTCTTCGAATCACTTCTGCGCTGCAAAAGTCCTTGAATTCGCCAGAGATGAATTCACCACCATTGTTGCTCCTAAGAGCCTTCACCTTCTTCCCCGATTCCTTCTCGACCAGTGCTTTGAACTCACAGAACTTTGAGTATGTCTCGCTCTTCTTCTGCATGAAGAAGATCCAGCACTTTCGAGAGAAATCATCAACAAAGATCACATAGTACTTGTGCTTTGCTGTCGAAGCTACTGAGAAAGGACCACACACGTCTGTGTGAACTCTCTCAAGGATCGTCATGGCGCGACTATCCTGCTCGTGAAAGGTGGCTTTCACAAATTTTCCTAAGGTACATCCCTTGCACTGATCTGACTGCGCAAGAGTACCCGTAGGAAGCCCAGTATAAATCTGCTGCAGTATCTTCAAAGCTCCATGGTGAAGGTGGCCCATTCTCCGGTTCCACAGCTCGCCATCATCCCGGCTCGCCACTCCTTCCGCCTTGCATGCCATTTCTGCGTAGCCATCTACATGCAGTTGATAAAGGTTCCTGACTCGAACCCCTATCTTCCGGGTTTCTCCAGTTGTCTTACTGCGCAGGAAAGCTTTTCCCTCGCTGAAGACAACATCATATCCCTTGTCTTCTAACATCGCCACAGAGATCAGATTCTTCTTCAATCCTGGAACATGCATCACATCCTTCAATACGAAGGGTTTACCAGACTCCCTCTCAAAGGAAATGGTACCGATACTGGTCGCACTATATCTACCATCATCGCCCATCTCGATGTGCACTCCAAGATCTTTCTCATCCAGATCAGAAAACAAATCTCGATCTCCTGTCATGTGAAAAGACGCACCACTGTCCAAGAACCATACTGATCCCATCACACTTGATACCAAGCATGCGATCAGCAAAAAATCTAGCTCAAACTGCGAGGCCAAAGCCTCTCCCACTGCAGATCCAGCAGCCTGCTTATTTTTCTTCTTCTGCGGACAATTTGTGGCATAATGTCCATGTTGGTGATAGTGAAAGCACTTCACCTTGGACATGTCTTGCTTCTTTCCCTTAGCACCGGAATGAGAAGTTTTCTTGCTCTTCCCCTTCTTTGCTTTGGAAGCCAAAGCGCATTTTTCTTCATCAAA
Organism: Pinus albicaulis; assembly: GCA_034641835.2. NCBI lineage: Eukaryota > Viridiplantae > Streptophyta > Pinopsida > Pinales > Pinaceae > Pinus > Pinus albicaulis. The sequence continues at coordinate 338,031,152 of CM076577.1, read as the reverse complement.
TGCCTTTGATGAAGATCCGTCCCTGGTATTCCGCCTGATCTCCTCTTGCACAAGATCAGACCACAGTCTTTCCCATCCTAGCAATTTCTCCCGACCATTGACACTATCCTGATAGGCATGCCAACTCTTCGGAAGACCAAGGAGAGCCAAGCTCACCAAGTCCTCATCATCTACAATTACCCCCACACTTCCCAGTTCATCCCTGCATTGGACGAACTTCGTGAGGTAGTTGGGCATACTGTCTCCTTTCTCCATCTTAATGTTCCTGAGTTTATCCTTGAGTGCCAACTTCCTCTGGTCGCTCTTGCTTTGGAATAAATCTGTCAAGGCTTTCCACATAAAAAATGGAGAAGCCTTCCCATGCAGGCTGGACACAATGTGATCCTTTACGCCCTCCAACAGAATCCTTTGACATTTTGCTGTCTTCTTTTGCCATGCGTCCAATGCAGCATCATCGTTAGAAGCAGGCTTTGCGACTTCACTTTCTATGAACTCTTTCAGCCCGTTGCCATCTAACACTGCCTCCATCCTGAATTTCCATGCAATAAAATTCGAGCTACCCTCCAGGGCATACTCTAATTGCAATCCGTTGAAAGACATCTTCGCCTTCGACACCAAGAACATAATTATGCAAATTCGAATTCCACCAGCTGAAAACTCAACCGCTTCTGATCTACACTTGAGAAAAAATTATTTCTAAATCAAAGATCGACTGTAGGAGCATTTACCAGACCTTTCACCTTCAAAGAAGGATGAATCCGGAGGCTACCTGCCTCGCGCTACAGACTCTGCCTATAGAAATAAAATGCAATCACCGTAATAGATCTGATGATCAATATTGCTCTGATACCATGTAGAAATTTTCCTGAATAATGAGATTATTCACAGAGATTATCCTGATCACACATTATTTGAGCTTCATGCATAATACATAACCTCCTCTACAATTGATCATCACATGCGGAAATAAAACAAGCGGTATGCGATCATAAGAACATTAATTCATCACACATATAACGCAGTATGTAATGGGGAAAGCCTATAGTTGAAAACCCCTAGCTATTTTTTATATTATAATGATAGAGAACATGTAACAATAATAGTACAATACTCCTCACAAGTACTCAGTACTATCTCCAAAAGTTACACACAAACTAGCTCAGATCTGAACAAGTCATGGGTTCAAATCTCCTCCACTGTTTGCCTGCCTCTACTGCGCAATCCAAGATGAGAATGAATGAGATCCAAGTTAGAATCCCTCCAAGATGTACTGCGCAATCCTCATTGGCAATCTCAATCAATGTGTGTGCAAATCTCATGCACAACTATAGTCACAACTGATATCAGACTCACCCTTTCACCCACCTCTTCCACTGGTCTTCATTGAACTGTCCATGCACTGAGTTAACTGATGTATTCTTTAGTTGATTTATGAGTTAATAATTAGTGAATTAATTAATAATTAATTCACACCACTCATCACTAGTGTATTTATCAGTTAGACTAAATATAACTAGTTCAACTAAGTTAAACCGAACACAACTCCACCAACTGTCTCATCAACTCCACCAAACTCTGCCACATGAGTTCTAACTGAAGTCAACCATGCAATAGCTCAACTAACCCATAGGAAATTCGAATTTCCTTCTTCCAGCTGCATGTGCCACATCTATAGCTCGAACTGAAGTGCTCCAAGAGGATAAGATAATGTTTATAGTCCAAATATTATTAAGGGTTAATAATATTTGACTGTTCTATTTTTAGCCCGGTAGTCTAAAAATAGAAACCGCCCAATGTCTAAAAATAGAGGTCCATCTATTTTTACCAACTCGACCAATCATCCACAAATAGCATCCTGCAACTCATAGACCATGATCCATATGTCTAAAAATAGACTTTGCGCCAAAAATAGCCTGCGGGCCCACTTAGTGAAGGCGACTTCATTTTACTATGCTCCATCATCTTGTTGCGTTTTC